>NW_004624886.1:1160342-1312827 GCF_000247695.1 Heterocephalus glaber
CCCCCCCCCCCCCCGCCCAGTGTCTCTTATTCTTCTTACAGAGACACAAAGGAATGGGTTCATCTGGGTTAGGGATTCACCCCATGGCTTCACTTAACCTAATTATCCCTTTAAAGGCCCTATTTCCAGACATATAACTGGGAGTCAGAGTGTTGACACAGGAAGTAGGACACAGTTTGGCCCATTATACCTTGGTGAACACTTTCCCTGGATTCTGCTAACAGAAATGAGAAAGAATCCCCTCCTCAAGCTGGCAGCAGTGGAAACAGGGTTTCCCTCAGTTCCTGGGGGCAGAAGCCCAGGCGTCCTGTGGATACAAGCCATCCGTAGACATGCTCGGTCCCCAGCGTGATACTTATCATCCTTTAGTCGTGTGGGTGGCTAGGACTCCTCCACCTGTGTGTGGCAGGCAGGACACCACCTGTCCTTCCTTCCTGATCACTGTGGGCCTTACATAGCTTCTCCCTTCCCTCTGTGTTGGGAAAATAGCTGCTATATAACACAGCTGGAAGAGCTGGGCCAAGTTGGTCAGAGCCTCTCGGTCCAAGAGTTTGCCTGTTCTGCTCTTCTACTGAGACAGAAATGGAACAAAGCTATCTCTTGGCTCTCACCATACTGCCTCAGCTTGTGTTTGTCCTGAGAACCCTGCTAGGCCTGTCTGCTGCCTTCCGAGGCTGAATGTTCCATTGCCTCACCGTGGGACTCCCCTGATGTCCACCCCTAGACCCCACAGGAGGAGGCAGAGGCCATGTGTCCCCACAGGGTCACTGGATACAGAGAGGACTGCAATGAGCACCACCTGTACTCTCTGGGGAAACCCTGCCTGGGTCCTAATGGAAGCTATCTAATGCAACTGCTCAGAGGCCCAGGAAGTAGTCCGCTGGGATTAGGAGTGGCTGGGCCTCTGAGTTGGGGGTAGGATGAGTGTTGAGGATGCCAAGAGGCAGGCCCACTTAGTCATTCAAAGACTGAGAATAAGATGGATTGAAAAAAGAAGAGGAACTGAGTTTAAAAGGGGGTAGCAACCAGATAGCACTTGGAGTTCATTCATACCTTCAGCATTACTTACTGAGCATCTACTAAATGCTGGGCACTGTTCCAAGTGATGGGGTTACTACAGTGAACAGCAAGAACAACAACAAAGAAATCTGCATCCCGCTGAAATTGGCATTCAAGTGCAAGAAGAAGAACAATTAAAAAATAGTAACTATTATTAAACCTTCAGTATCCATAGCAAACATTTTCTGTGGGCTAGGTATTGTCCTTAGTATTTCATGTATATTTGTTCATTTAACCCTCATGACAATAGTTCTAAAGTAATAGTTCTGTTAGTACCCTGATTTTACAGATGAGGAAACTGAGGCACAGAGGGCTCAGGTACCTTGCTGGATGGGGACAGGTGCTGGGGAAAGAAAGTCACAGATAGCCACTTTGGTGTGAAGGCTTCTCCTATGGCCTCTAGCTTAAGATGCTTATTTTTAAGTCAGAAATATGTAGAACCCAGGAGTTGCCTAAATCCTAAATCTTGTGCTCATGCCCAAGATATGCTTTTCTAGTACAAAAAATATAGCTTGTGTGGGGATTTTTTCTTCATCCCATTTTGGACAGTCGCTCCAACTACCTTGGCCAGTGGTGTATTCCCAGTCCCCAGAGCCTGGCAAGAGAGGTCACTTCCATGACTGTGCTGAAACGCAGACCCTTTTTTTTTTTTTTTTTGATATTTGGTGTTGAACACTGTGCCTCGCACATGCTATGCTGCCTTCTACCACTGGCCTAGTTACACCCCTAGCCTGAAACCCTTAACCTTTAAAGTTGGTTCATCATACTCAGTGGTTTGGTACCTCCCAGTTTTGAAAGTGTGCCTGAATGTTCCCTATAAAAGGGAAAATGAAAGACAACCTTGAAAGCAGCCCTCAGAAGGCACGCCTTGGTGCACCAGCATGGAGCCACCAGAGAGAACCCAAAACTGCTGATCAGAATCGCATGCCCAACCCCGCATGGCCAAGAGGGAGTGAGGGTCCTTCTGATTGTACATCAAGGCTGTTGTGAATTCCTTCCCGGGAAATCACATGTGCTTGGTGACAGAGCAGGTATCCACTCAGGTTTACAGCTGGCTCTTGCAGCTAATTGGGGCAGGAGAATGTAGTGGTTAGGAGCTGGGGCTCAGCTTGGGCTTGGGCTTGTTTGAGGCTTGGTTCCCTCATTAAAAGACTGTGCAGTCTGGATAAGTTGCTTAACTTCGCAGAGCCTGGGCTCCTTCCTCTATGAAATTGAGGACTCTACTTTCTGAGGTTGCTGTCAGCAGTTCGTGAGATCATGGATGATTTGGTCATAACAGAAAATGTTGCCTTACTGTTAAGCAAGGCAATAGCAGTTATATAATCTGTTTAATTTTTTCTACAACTAGATAGAAATAATTCCTTTAATGGTTTGTTAATATAGCTACATACACCTTCACATTTTGGCCTACCCTTTATAATAAAATCAAAAGGTGGATAGTGGCAGCTCCTCAGAAAAAAATAAACCATGAGATTCCCTTTTAATCTGTGCCACCTTTTGGAAATCCACTTATGGTGTTTAAAAAGAAAGTTTAAAGGATGAAGAATAGAGAAGATCTTCACAGAAGACTCCGGGACTGCTGCCTTCAGTCCCCACCCTACCCCACCCAGATGTTCCTCAATGAAGGCACACAAATGAGTTAACACAGAGAGACAGGAGTTGGGACAGAAATAATGATTATGTAAGTGGATAAATAGCCGGGGTAGAAAACATTTCCCAGGGAAGAGTGATCCTTTGTAAGACAGTGATGTACACATCAAGAAATCAGAAGCAACATGTTTTTTTCTGTTGTGAAAATGAGCTAATGTCAAAAATAAATGTTTGCTGTTTAAACTGTTGGCAAACTGATTTTTCACTAAGATAAGCTTCCAGTTTCTAAATAACTCACATTTTCTTCTTGAACATATTTTCATGGTGTTATATTTTGCCTGTGACTATAATTTAGTTGTGGTAAGGAAAAAGAAACAAAATTTATAATTGTTCCCTAGTCTGATTTTAAAATATTCTCTTAATGACAGCTTTTAAGCTTTTCAATATAATCTTTTCTCATGAAAACACCAACATGAGACAGAGCCACAAATGAAAATACATTGAGAAAATTAACTTGATGCATTTCTCTTTTGTTTTAATAGAATCCTCAGAATTGCAATTTTCGCACCCCAGTTGAGGAATTTAATTTTAACTGTGCAGTAAGAATATGATATAGAAGTGATCATAATAAAATCTTGTTGTTTCTTAAAGTTACATAAGAATAAATAACATCCTACTATGTTTCCTTTACGAAGCAATGTCCCCTTGCTCAATGTAAAAAGTCAATTTGAGAGAAGGAATTTGTTTAATATTGAATTACATTTTTAATATAATATAAAAATTCATTGATCCATTCTTATACCATTCTTATACCAATTGCCTCACTGATGGATAAGGATGAAGTTTGAAATAGGCTCTTTTTGATTGCAAGGAATTGACTCATTTTAAGGGCAGTTGAAGTACTAGAGACATGATGTAGTAGACACACTATGAGATAAGTGAGACTCAAGGAATTCCAACCATGGGGCCTGGCTGAGCCTAACAGAGAGTGAGACTAGAATGTAAATCCAAGGAGCTTCAACTTCCAGGAGTTTGCACATGGCTAAGCGGCTACTGGCCCTGTTGGTGCACACTTCTGTTTCTGTCCACATCTCTTCTCCTATCTACGTTATTTCAATTCCATTACCCCCACTTGCTTTCTTATAATTGGATATATTCATGGCTCTGTTTTAATGACCTCTCCCTGGGCAGACTTTGAGGTGAAGATCCTATGGCTCATTGCCTGAATCTCTCTCTAGTTCCCAATTTAAATTTCTGAAAATGGAAACCCCATTGCCTCAGCCTGTCCCTGTTTGGGCAAAGATTTGTATATCTGACTATATCATGGCTGCTGACCAATGTGTGGGGTAAGTATTCTTTCTCCGAAGTCTGAATATTTCTTAGTCAGGGGTTGGTGAGGGTGATAGTGGCAAAGGGGAGTTGTAAAGTTCAAGATACAGTCTTTCCTTTAATGGGAGGCACTTTGGAGCCCACTTCTTCTCTCTGGGGGGTGTGGGAATGGCAGGCCCATGACTGACTATGACTATGCAACACAGAGTGACTGAGGGGTGGTTGGTTTTTATTTACAGGGTGCTGAAGAACCTAAACTAAAATGGGAGCACATCACAACCCTCATTGCCAGCCTCAGAGAGTTTGTGAGGTCTACTGACCGGAAGATCATAGCCACTACACTGTCAAAGCTGAAATTAGAGCTGGACTTCGACAGCCACGGCATCAGCCAAGTGCAGGTGGTCCTCTTTGGTTTCCAAGACGCGGTAAGTGTGATATTTTGGCAATGGTTTCCCACAAACTCTGTTGACATTAGTCTTAGAAACAAGGTTTACAAGTTTTGTTCTTTTCTTTCCTTAATAATTTCAGTGGACTCTATTCTCTTTGGATGATAAATGTGAGATATTTGCCCATCTGTTTGCCTCTAAAAATTAGATTTATTATTTTGTACATTTTCATCTCCCAAAGATGGATACACACAAAACTGAATCACCATGGAAAATAGCAAAACTTAGAATAAACATCTTCCATGGCTGAACTTTCTTGTTATGAAATCACGCACTGGGTCACTATTTTGGTGGCTTTAGCAACGTAGCATACTTTAGTCATGTACTTTTTAAGGCAATACTGTACATGAAATGCCATCTAGTGGCCATTGAGAAAGATTTTAACAGTATGCACTGGAATGGTCGCTGTTGAATAAAACCAGTAATATTTTCCTCAGTTTTTCCCTGGTTTCATACAAATCATTTTTAACATGTTTATTTCATAAATATCCAGTTTATTTCATAAGTATCCAGTATCACTGGGTGAAAATTAACCCACATGAGAATTGCTGAGAATTCTTCTAAAATTGAGTTGCTATGCAATACAAACTAGAAGGCAGTCTTCTGCAAAACTGATGAAAAACCCTGTGTTTTTCTTGGATAAGACTCATCTATGGAACTTTGTGCCAAAGATAACTTAAGTGGGCCCTAGAAGACCCTTACAGGGTGTGGGAGGCAGAAATAAGAGAGTTCTTCATGATGCCTATGGTGTAAACATGGGAGCGCATTGTATAATTTTATTTAAATTCCAAAAATTAATTCACACCTAGTGTGTTTATTGCTTCTTTATAGAAGTATCTTCATAGTTGTATTTGCAGCATAAAATAATCCCTAATTTATTAAAACCAAATTATAATTCTTCAACAGCCACTAGTGTATAAGAACTTAGTCCTTGTGCTAGGGATAAGAGCCCTGAATCAATTGAAGTCATAAGAAATATAAGCAACTGGCAAAGCCTACCACTAATACTACGTGCTAAAGGCATGCTTACCCTACAACTAGGGAAACCCAAGCATCTGGAGGTAGAGTGAGATAATTTAACTAATTTGTGCTTGCTCACACATTTGGCATCCAGTCTAGAGGTTGGAAGGCAAATTGGCTGTAGAAGTCAGACTGAGAGTTATTTAGTTGTGATTCTAGGCTTTGAGTCTCGGTCAGACACAGACATGTACACTCTCATCCCCACTTTTACTAACTCACTGCCCAGGATGGGAAAGAATCCAGGGCCATATGTAGTATATTATACAATGATGAGCTATGAGGGGCAGGCCATGCTTTAAAAGATCTGTCCCCCACATTGTATGACTCTTGAGAGAAATATTCTGATCAGTTTTCTATCACTGTAATGAATATGTGAAATAAATCAACTTATAGGGAGGAAAGGTTTACTTTGGCTCACAGTTTCAGAGGTTTAAGTCCATGGTAATTTGGCCTCTGCTTTGAGCCTGTGACAGCACAGTATCTCATCACAGAAGCATATGGCAGAGGAGGCTTTGTTCACTTTATAGCAGCCAGGAAGCAAAGAGAGAGAAGAGGCTGGGATCATGGTGTCCTCTTCAGTGGCACGGCCCAGGGGCCTAACTTCCTTCCACTAACTCGTCTTCCAAAGCCTCCGCCTCTCTCAATATCCCCATGGGCTGGGGACTAAGCCTTTAATACATGGCCTTTGGAGAACACTCCAGATCTAAACTGTGGCAGGAAGTGCCACTCCCTTTAGTCAAATAAGCAGGTGAATCCTTTAAAGAAATGAAGGTACCAGGATAAACTCAGTCTGAAAGGATTTCCAGGAACAAGTGGGAACCTGGAAATGGTTCACTTCCTTGGGAGCAACTACTACGAGGAAGTCCACAAACTGACTTCTTTTTTTTCCCTCCGGTACCAGGGATCGAACTCAGGACCTTGTGCTTTCAAGGCAGGCTCGGAGCCACTGATCTAAATCCCTGGCCCAAACTGACTCTTTTTATAACCTGGGAGGGGGGGTGTTGATGAAGATGGACCAATGGCAGGCCTGAGCAACTCACACTCCAGCTCTTGACATGAGCTTGTAGCCAAGTCACCATCTCCAGCTTCTGCTAAGATCTCGAAGCAGAGCCTTTCCTGCCGTTACGATAAGAGGTCTTTAAAAAAATAGTAACAATAATGCACGGAGCAGCTGTGCAGTACATATGGGGAACATACAATGGGATATTGTTCAGTCTTTAAAAGAAAGGAACCTACCATATGCCACAACAAGAATGAACCTTGAGGATGTGCTGAAGCCAGTCACAAAAGGCCAGATATATACGATTCTACCTGTACGAGATATCTCAAGGCGTCAAATTCATGGACAGAAAGTACACGGGTTGTTTGCAGGAACTGTTGCAGGAGCATGGGAACTTAATTATTTAATGGGTTCAGAGTTTCAGTTTTGCAAGAAGAAAAATGTTCCATGGATAGGTGATGGCAGTGGTAACATAACAATAAATTTACTTAATGTCACTAATGGTACACTTCAAATGGCTAAAATGGCAAGTTTTACATTATGTGTAACTTACTACAATTTTTAAAAAGAAAAAAAGACAGATGGGTACTACACATATTTATTTCAGTATCTCCTTAAAGTGTGTGGAGCATTACTAGTCACTATGAAAAGATATCCTTACAACAAAGATTGTTCCGTGAACTGGTTTTCTGGAAGATTCTAAGAGATGATTCTCCTGTTGATAGAGACATAAACAAGGATGAGAAGGAAACAAGCCCTGCACTGTGGCAAACCTGTAGGTAGCACGTAAATACCAATTTCCCCCTTACTTGCTTTAACAGAATATGCTGACGCACTTGGCTGCGTTAAATGACAGTCATAACATTTAATGATGAGTTTACTTTTATTTAAGACCCTTGACCTTTTTCTTCCTTCTTTATCCCCTCTGCCACCCAGTCTGCAACTGTGTATTTACTTGCAGTACTGGGGATTGAATCCAGGGCCTAGCACATGCTAGGCAAGCACTCTACCATCGAGCTGCATACTCTGCCCATTTTAAATTTTATTTTGAGACAGGCTCTTGCTAAGTTGCCCAGGCCTTGAACTTGCGATCCTCTTGCTTCAGTCCCCTTAGTAGCTAGGATTACAGGTGTGTAACAGCGCTCTGGCTTGCAGCTGCATGTTCTGAATCCAAAAGAAGTGACATTCCCATTTAACCAGCCCTCCTTCCATGGAAATAACTTACTTGCCTACATGAAGCTTGCTGAACTTTAATTTGAAGTGGCAATTTTTAATTTATTTTCTAGTGCTATGAAGAAATTATTTGAAATTAAAGGTGAAGAAACCTTTTAATTATTTTTGTAGATAGAACTTCATCCAAGTACTTGGATATGCTGGGTTATTGGCAATTAAAAATTAAAGAAGACTAAATGAAACTCTTTTTCCAGGTCAATAAAGTTCTTCGGAATCATAACATCAAGCCACACTGGATGTTCGCCTTAGACAGCATCATCCGAAAGGCTGTACAAACAGCCATTACCATTCTGGTTCCAGGTCAGAAATGTTTAATTACTCCACAAATATTTAGGGCTCTCATATTTTACCTGCTTTTCATCTACCATTTTTTATATCTCCTTAGTGTTTTTAGAGTCATGTTTGCCAATTTTTTTAAAAACTCATTTCTGAGCCAACACATCACATTAGCCTAGTGCCTACAGTCTGAGCACCGTGTTTACAGTACCTGACAGACTTGCTTCTTTGTCTCTAAAGAGCATGTTTAGGGGCTGCGTGTAGAGCTCAGTGGTAGAGCACTTGCCTAGCATGTGTGAGGCCCTGGGGGTCAATCACCAGCACTGCAATCAAACAGATAAGTAGATAGCATCTTTGGATATGGAAAAAGGAAGAAATTTTAAGGTAAGCCAAATAAATATGCATTTAATGTATGTATATCAGTGCCTTCAAACGCATTCCTCTGTCATCTTTTACTAGTGGTTCCCACGTCTCCCAGTACATTAAGTAATATAAAGAGTCCTTTAAAATTAGAGCTTTTATGCACCACTATACCTAGGCAAGATTATATTCTTTTAGAGAAGTTTTAGATTCACAGCAAAATTGAGAGAGAAGTACAGAGATTACCCATGTACCAGCTGCTCCCACACATGTATAGCCTCTCCTGATATCAACAGCCCCTACTCAAGTGCCATGTTTATTATCGGTGAACCTATACTAACACACCTAACACCCCAGGCCCATTGTTTACACTAGGATTCACCCTTTGTGAAATGTATTCTATGAATTTGGACATGTGAATGACAGGTACTACCAATACAATATTGTACAGAATATTTTCACAGCCTAAAATTGCTCTGTGCGCCACCTACAGGAATCTGAATTTAATTCATCTCCCTGGTCACTGATTGACAGACAGGTTTGGAAATCACTGGTCTAGACAGAACCTTAGCTTTATTGGCAGTAAGATACAAAAGGGCTAGTGTTGAGGAAACAGTGCTTTATGGAATGAGAAGTATATTCACACTCTAAGGCAAAACCTTAAAAAGTTTTGCTAATCTATCCACTAATAAAAAAATTTTAAATAAACCTCTTCCAACCCTATGTGTACATGGTAAGGCATGGAACAAAGGTAAATAGATTTCTGCATAGATTGATACATTTATATTTTATATTTATGTTTATATTTACATTTATATTTATGAAACATGTTCTAGTATTGTCCTAATTTTTACCTTTATTATAAATTTAAAAGGATAAGATCAACGTGAAGTATTATAAAGCTCAAATCACTTACAAATGGCATCACCAATTTTTAAGTGCATGTCAGCCTTTGCAAGTTGCAGAATTCTGTCCTCTCAAAATACCCTGTTTGACTTGTGAGTGAAGGCACCAGTATCGATCTTTATATCAAACATTTATGAAAAAATTTTTGCTATGTAATTCAGGTTGGCCTAGAACTCACTGTGTAGCCTAAGCTGGCCTCAAACTCATGGTGACCCTCCTGTCTCAGCCTCCCTAGTACTGGAATAACACTACACCCAGCAGTAATGCCTTATGTAAGAAATACCTGTAAGCAGAAGTTCTAATAAGCCCACACTTGTTCTCTTTCCTGGCATGTGCCTCCAGCCCTCACCCCCCTGTCCTGTGCGTTTCCAGGTCTCAGTTCAGAAGGTCCCTCCTCAGACTGTCCTTACTTGCTACCCAGTCAAAAGTGGGCTCTCTGGATTATTCGCTGTCATTGGAAGGGACTTTCACACATTTGTGACCCTTACTACAATTGGAAGCTGCTTTTGTTTCTAGTCTAATGGCTGTTACCCTCAGTGAGTTCTGACAATGTTTTATTTTGTGCCTAACCTACCATCCATCATGGTGCCCCGAAAACAGAAGACCCCTGATAAATATTTGTTTGAAATAATAAATAAATGATTTTCACTTGATTCTAGTAAATTAGGATGGAAATTTGCATGACTTAGAAAAATTCTAGAGAGGCTTTGAAACACATGATTAACAATAAATGTGAACCTAAGAAATTCATGCTCTATGAAGTCAACAATAAAGACACAATAGATAAGAAAGGAATGTGTATCACTGAAAGGAACAGTTATAGGGCATGAATTACACACAGTAATAACCTTAATTAAGGATACCCACATGAGTAAAAGACAGAGGGATCAGATTTTGAAATAACTTCGCATATAAATGATCTGATAATTTAATTTTTTAATCTCTTTTGTAACTTTAATTGAAGCATTGCTATTCGTTTTTAACTCTTTCTTGAAAGCACCAAATTTTAAAATCGAAGTCAGTTTTTTTAAAACCATCAAGAACTTCCCTCTGAAACAAAAACAATGATGCTCATTCCTCCAAAGGTCCAAATTTAAGTCCCACCATAATCAAAACAAAACAAAACAAAAAACCCACACAGAAATAAAAAGTAACAAAAATCACATTCTAGGGGGTCAGTGCATTTAGCAGTCTTTGCTGTACTAATTGTCCTTCAGCTGACTTTCAAAGAAATAGCACCCTAGCTCATCAAAATATACATTTTCCATTTGCTTTTTTAAATTAAAAACAATAATTAAAAAGAGAAAACTTTCAAGAAGTCACAATCAATTGCCTAACTCACTTTGATGGCATGTACAGCATATGGAGGTCAGGAAGGCTGTCTGCAGCACACGTCATTGGGATATCCATCTTTAGGGTTTAGCTTTCTTCCAAACAGTATAAAATACCCACAATTCCAAGTATGAAGGGATGCAGACAATTTCCTTCAAGAATTCTAAAGGACAATACAGGCACCCAAGCTCTTCTTCATAGAGCAACAGGGCTTCTGTCAAATTGACACAGTGCCCCTGTGTAAAATACTTCCCATCCTGTTTCAATACTTTCATTGAGAGGTCAAGAATCAGTCTGAGAAACTCCCATGTGGAATCTTCTTCTGGAGATGTGGAGACTGGAACAGCTGTCAAATCGTTAATCACATAATCAAACTCTCTCCCCTCTTTGTTGTACCTCTTCAGTACTGGAACACAGTCTTCTATGAGAACCTGATGGCAGTCTCCTTTAAGATTGTCTAAGACTTCACTACATGTTTTGTGCATATGTTTCTTACATGCGTCAACCACCATTTGGTCAATCTCTATCATAGTGACCATCTTTGGTTTCAGTTTAACTATTTCACATGATATGCCTCCACCTCTGCCTCCCAGAATCAGTAGGACTTTGCCAGTGTACTTTTCTTTGCCACTGCCCATGATGGCCTGGGTATATGCCAAATCACTCTCTGCCAAATTAACATCCCCACTAAGGATGAGAATATTTCCAAACTGCTTTGAGTGTAGAATTTTTTTTTTTTTTTTTGGTACCGGGGATCAAACTCTGGAGCTTATGCTTGTGAGGAAGGCAGCAGAACCACTGAGCTAAATCCCCTGCTAGTGTAGAATTTTAATATTCTGGTAAGGTGAATCTTCATCGTATACTACTTCATCTATGTCATACTCAACCAAGCACCCATCAGGAGTGGGCCAGTATCTGTCGATGGCCCCTCCTCGAACCATGGTTGGTAAACACTTCACCTGCCCAATACTGGCCTGACTCAATTCTTTCATTCTCTCTTCTACTTTGTTCAAAAAGTTGTCAATTTCTTCTTTGCCCTGGATATCCCTACCATAACTCTGAAGGTCCAGCAATACCAATCCATGTGGATAAATTCTCAAATTGGCGAAGCTGCCATTTTTGTTTGTGTAGGTTGCTGGGTAGCCATGGTCCTGCCAGGTATGCACTGACTCTGCAATGACCTGCTCCTGGAAAATGGACTGCAGGCTTTTTTAAATGGTCTCACCATCAGCTTTGGTGCCGAGCATGAGGTCAAGCATGCTTTGCCATGCTGCTACCATAGTGAGGCAAGGCCCTGTGCCATGCCTGGGGGAGGCTGCCGCTGGAGACTGGAGGCCACGCGGCATGTCAGGCTGCAGCGGGCAGGGAGTGCACAGCGCCGGGGGAGGCCAGGAGTCTAATTTTTAAAAAACTTTTCTTTTAGTGCTGATTTCCTAAATGCAACATGGTACCCTGGCCTAGAAAGAGCATTAGTGAAAATTTGGTAGAATCAGCAAAGTCTACAGTTTAATAGTATTGTATGAGGTTAATTTCTTGATTTTAAAAAATACATACCATATTCATGTCAGATCTATTAAGGAGAGCCGTGTGGGTGGAATATGGAATTCTCTGTACTGTCTTTGCAACATTTCCATAAATTTTAAGATTATCCTAAAACAGAAAGTTTAAGAAGCAAAAGATAGCTGTTTAGGAGGCTGAGGCAAGAGGATCACAATTTGACGCCAGCCTGGGCAACTTAGTGAGACTGTTTTAAAATTTAAAAAGGGCTGGGATATAGCTCAGTATTAGAGTGCTGGCCTAGCATGTACAAGGCCCTGGGTTCTATTTCCAGCACTGCAAAAAAAGAAAAAGCAAAAGTAGCTGGTAATCATATAGTGGGTGAAACTCTGTGAAGTTAGAGAGGGCCCCAGGGCAAATGTGGAGCAGAGGTCTCCTTGCATGATGTCCATGGTGGGCACTGCTTCAACTAGCCATTTGTGGAGCAGGCACAACATGCTTTCTTTTTTCTTTTGAGTGCTATAGAGGGAAACCAGGGCCTTGCATATGTGAGGCAAGTGCTTTAGCACTGAGCTACATCTGCAGCCTACAGGGCCTGTTCTTTATGGGAAGTGTTTGGTGAAGAAAGCTGCTTGTCCTTTCACTGTGAAATTGGTCTCTTTGAGGCCACTAGGTGTTTCTGATTTTAAATGAAGTTACTATCTAAAAGCACCAAAAAAAAGAAAGTCAGAAATTTGGAGAATAACATGGAAAAAGCACTTTTTGTATTCTTGTCTGGGTAGAGGAAGTGACAATGCACCATGCACCAGTGCACCAATGGTGGGGGTATGTGAACAAGGGGAAGAGATTGCAGTCATTTGTTAGTGCCAGCTAACAGATGTCCAGATGTCCTTAAAGACTTTGTTGTACAATTAATATACAAAAAGAGTACATTTTAAAAATGACTCCCTTCACATGCCCCTGATAAAAATTCCTTTTAGGTGATAAAAATGCTACAATCAGCCCATCAAATTTCAAAAGACACATTAAAGAAAACAACAAACATAAAACATAGCACGATCCACACATACATCTCCTAGATCTGTCTGCAGAGAGGACCCAAATCTTGGTTTCTAAATACCATCCTCCAATCAAAGGGATGTGCTCCTGACAGGAGTGATCTCCTCCAGGACTGGGCGGGGGAGATACAGGGTGAGCCTGGGTCATCTTGTGACGCCAAAAGTAAGGAAGTGTCCGAAAGGGTGGGGGGTTATGGAAAGGACACTGGAGCCAACCAGAAGGAGCTTCCAATAACCATCCAAGCTAGAACAATTTCAGCAGTAAAATGAAATAAACTGAAATGAAAGAAAATGAAAATAGTTGGATGTAGCTCTGTGTTGGTCAGCTTTCTATCACTCTAATGAATACCTGGGGTAATCAACGTGTGACGAGGAAAGGTTTATTTTGGCTCAGTTTAGAGTTGTTAGTCTGTGATTCTTGGTCCTCTGCTTTAGGGCTGTGGTGGCACATCATGGTGGGAACGCATAGCAGAGCAAAACCACTGACCTTATGGCCAGGAGGCAAGACAGAGGAGAGGAAGAGCAGAACGGGGTCCCTTATCACCTTTGACAGCACGCCCCAATGATCTAGGCCTCGCATCTTAAAGGTTCTGCCACCTCCCAATAGTTCTGTGCTGGAAACCAAGCCTTCAAAACACAGACCTTTGGTGGAATAAAATAGCTTGAGATAAATAATTAATAAATATACAAAAGAGAAGGCTCAGCTCTTCGTGGTAGTTGAATTCCACTTGAAAGAATGAGGGAAGTAGAAATGTGCCATTAGGCAAACACAAAAGTGGTAATTATTGCAGGCAAAGACCATCAATAGCTGCTAAAATGACTAGAGAAAAGAATGATGAGAGGCAAATATGGTGGCACACACCTGTAATCCCAGCATTCAGGAGGCAATGCAGGAGGATTGGAGTTTAAGGTCAGCCTGGGCTACATAGGCAGTTCGAGGCCAGCTTGAGCTACATAGCGAGACCCTATCTCAAAAAAACAGAAACAAAACAAAAACAAAAACAGGATAGTGGAATGGTTTCAAAGTATCTCTCCATGATATATGTACTAACTGCAAACAGAAAACAGTCACTTGGTCATGGAGGGGTCTGGCAGATGCCCTCTTAACTGGATGATCAAGATAAGCCTCACTAATAACAAGACACATCAGCATAGGGACCCCCTGATGTTGTGTCCTGGGAAGGGAGCAACATCATGTCTGTGGATTCTTTCCAAGACATCAGGTGAACCTACAGTGAAGGGCATTGTAGAGAGTATCTGACCAGCTCTCCTCCAAAGTATAAAGCTCGTGAGCAGCAGAGAAATAGTAGTCAAGGTTGGAAAAGACTCAGAGATACTAGTCAGAGTGGAAGAGGCTAAGGAGACCCGAAATTCATTGCAGTGATGGATTCTTAAGCAGAAAAAATCATCCATAGGAAAGCTAGTGAAATTTAAGTAAGACTTGTAGATTTGTTAATATTATCAATCTTAATTTCCTGGTTTTGATAATAATGCCAATGGTACATAAGACACTAAGGTTAGGGCAAGTTGCTGACAGAAATAAGGTAACATTCTGTACTGTTTTGTAACTTTTCTGTTATTCTAAAATTATTTCAAAATAAAAAGTGAAAAAAAAATAAGTGTTGAATTTTACTTCCGAAGAGAGCACACAGAACAGAGAGTACAGTGTTAAGTCCCTTAGGACTTCTTTTCTCAGAAAAATTTCTCATTTGTCAACAAGAATCACCCTTTAGATCATTGGCAACATTAAGTATCTGTTGTTACTTCTCAAGAACAGTTGGCTGTGAGTGACCGGATGTAGATGCACTGAGCATAGAGACCAGGTGACCATGCTGAGGGGGAAGTGACAATGTGGGCAGACTTCTTGCCTTAGCAGCAATCTTTACAGCTGCTTGGATCTCTTGATCCTACCACCAATTGTTAGATGGAACGAAGCATGTGCCCCTTGTTCCCAGTAATGTAAATTAACAGCATTGGATTCCTCACCGGTCCAGGAGCTTAATACAAGTGTAGTATGCTGTACTCACAAGATGTGTGGTCCTGCTTGGCATCAGAAGTACCTTGTGATGAAACTTGGTCGGGTTCTTTCTAGGGAATGAACCTTTTGGGGTTGGGGTGGGTATGGGAGCTGTTTTGGAAACATGCCCCAGCTTCACTTGCCCATATATGGACTCAGTGCCATCCACTCATGACAGGTCCCCTGAATCCCAGTCTTTCCCCTGACACATGGCTCTTCCCGGAGTCCACTCTGCTTTCCATTCTCCCTAGAGGGCTCTGAGCCACTACCGGAGCTTCCTTCTCTCACACACCTCTCTCCATTACCCCGAAGCCAAAGCCCTCTTCTCTTCCAGAACCTCACTTAGTACCTTCAGCCTGCATGAATCTGTACTGTCTGCCCAAGGTAAACCACCACTGGATCTAGTTATTCCAAGTGTACTTTACCCCTTAGCACTCTTAGTTTCTGTATGTGTTAGGGTTCTTCAAGGAAATAGAAACAATAGGATATAGATAGATATATATATATATATATATAGAGAGAGAGAGAGAGAGAGACAGATTTATTATAGGAATTCAAGGCTTTTCAAGGAAAGAGAACCAATAGGATATATATGATATGTAGAGACTTATTATGGGAATTCAGGATTCTTCAAGGAAAGAGAACCAGTAAGAGAGATAGAGATAGAGATAAATGTGTAGAGAACACGTGTGTGGGAATTGGCTTATGTGATTATGGAAGCTGAGAAGCCCCATGATTTGCTATCTGCAGACTGGAGAACCAGGAAAGTTGGTGGTATAGTTCACTCCAAGTCCAAAGGCCCCAAACCTCGGGAGCTGGTGATGTAACTCGCAGAACAAGATTAGAAGCTTGAGAACTGGAAGCACTGTATCCAAGAGCAGGAGAAGAGGGCAGGCCCAGGTCAAGATGAGAGAAGAATTGAGGCTGTCAGTGCATTAGATAGTGCCACCCACTTCATTGACAATGGTCACTGATTTAAAAGACTCAATTACTCAGGCCACTGATTCAAATGCTTATCTCTCTTGGAAATACTTTCATAGACATTCCCCAAAATAATGTCTTAGTCAAGTTGACAGATAAAATTAACCATCACAATGCACATGTGAGTGACATATGGAACCAAGTCTATACCTGAGACATGCAAGATAGTTTTAGCTGTATTAAACTGTACTTGGAACTTCCAATTTCTGTGTGTCCTTGTCTTAGTTACTTTCTCCTTGCTGGAACAAAGTACCTGACACCCTCAATTTAAAGGAGAAAAGGTTTATTTTGGCTCATAGGTTCATAGAGGTTTTAGTCCATAGTCAGCTGGCTCCAAGGCAGGGCTGCATGCCAGGAGAGAAATACCTCATGGCATGGCATCGGGAAGCAGAGAGCAGTCAAGGAGGAAGAGGGGAGATTAGGCCAGGCTGTGCCACAGTGACCATCTCCTCCAACCAGGAGTTCACCTCCCAACACCAGGTTTAGCTATAATCTCATGGGTGGACTAATGATTGCTGAGTATCAATCCCTTATGAAACAATCTCCTCTCAAAAGCCCCACCTATGAGTGCATGAGGGCTTTGTGAGGACATCTCCATATAAACCACAGCAGTGCTCCTGGGACTCTTCCGTGTATGTGTCTGTTTCTCCTTTAGATTATTGTCTCTTTCAGAGCCAGACCCAGATGCTTTCTTTCATTGACATTTTATAGTGTCTAATCTGATCATATATACTCAGGAAACCATTGTGAAAGACCCAAATAGCAGAGCATTGCATTCGCTTTCAGTTTTCTACTTCCAAATTAATTGAGATAATTTTTCAGTCATTATATAAAATGATAACTTTAAAAGTGTAGCATTTAGGGGGTATTTAAATCTAATAATAGGGCCAGGGATGTAGTTCAGTGGCATGGCACCTACCTGGCAAACATGAGTCCCTGAGTTTGATTCCCAGTACCAAAAATAATTATTAATAATAATAATGAACATCAAAGACATTTTCCTCCCCAAAAGTGAGATTATATTCAAGAGGACTGCAAAACTAAAATTATTGAAAAATTTTTCAGTTTAGAAACCATAAAAGAAACTTAAAAATAACTTTTGAAATTTTTTAAAGTCCTAATTTTATCTAGAATTATACAGTCTTAAGTTATTTTTAAAGTAAGATTTTTTCATTTTTTATTACATTCTAAGTCCAAATAATCCTAGTAGAATAACTTTAATTCTACCAACTTTTTTAAAGAGCCCAACATTTAGCTCCTATACTATTACTAAGTACTAGATTTACAAAACTAAAACATCTGATTTTGAGTCACTACTATAGCAATATTAAGAAATGAAGGAAATAAGATTTGAGAGAGAGAGAAGGTGGAGCAGAAAGCAGAGTGGAAGTGAAGTTTGTTTGGCCTGAAGAGGCAAAGGGTAAGAATGGAGAAACTGGGAACCTGTGCACTTTCAGTGGAGGTGTGAAATGGTACAGTCCCTGGGGAAAACAGTGTGATAGCTCCTTAAAAAAATTAGAATAGAATGACCATATGATCCAGCAATTCCTCTTCTGGGTATATATATTCAAAAGAATTAAAAATAGGATCTCGGTTATTTTCACACCCATGTTCATAGCAGCACTCTTCAAAGTGGCCAAGGAGTGGAAGTCACCCATGTGTCTATCAGCAGATGAATAAATAAATGTGATCGATAAATACAATGGAGTATTATGGAGCCTTAGAAAGGAAGAAAATTCTGATACATACTACATTATGCAAAGTAAAATAAGCAGTCACAAAAAGACAAATACTGTGTAATTCCATTTATATGTGATACCTTCTGTACTCAAATTCGTAGAAAGAGAGAGTGATAACTTTTAGAAGTTGGGTGGGAGAGAAAAATAGGGAATTACTGTTGGATGGTTGTTAAATTTTAGTTATGAAGATGAAAAGTCCTAGAGATATTCACCAGTGTGAATACACTTAACACTACTGAGCTGGTTAGGATAGTCAATTTTATGTGATACATTTTTTAACCAAGATCAATTTTTTTAATTTATTAAAAAGAAGTAAAGGAATTTAGGGCTAAAAAACTTGGCCCCAAAGAACATTGTGGTTTTTGTTTTGAGCAAAAATGATGAGTTCTCTTTAGCTTGTTAAATTTGAGATTCCTGCCCAACAGAAATACCCAGAAGGTTCTGGATATAACAAGACTAGAGCCAGAAGTGTAAAGTTGTTATTACATATTAGAAGCACTTGACCTTCACAGAGGACAGTGAGCTCATCCATGGAGAATAAGGGAAAAAAATGGTGAAGGTGGAATTTCAGCTTTTAAGGAAAGAGCAGTAGCCAAAAAGACTGAGGAAGAGAAGCAGCAGCCAGAGAGATGTAGAGGGGAGACACTGTGCCCAGGTCAAGCAAGGTGAGGGCAGAGAGCTGGCGAGAGAGTTTGGATAGCAGGCCCTCGGTGACCTGGCCATGCTGGCCACATTGAAGTGGTGGGCTGGAGTCTTCCATCACTTTTCTTCTAGAGAGGGTTTGTCTGTGATCCAATAAAAGTTCCATGTGCCAGAGCATGTGGTATCAAAACCTAGCATTTCTATTACCTTGGTGTCTCTTAAATGACGAATGTCATTCCTTTTCCTGGACCTGGATAAGGACTTCATGACCTTATATATATACTCTTTTTCTATGGGAAGATAGCATCCAAGTTCCAAAGTGACTTGCAGGTAAACTCATGTTGTCCGGTGTGTTTATGCTGGAGACTTAGAACTTTTGCACTTTAAATTTCAGTGCTTGGTCAACGGGTTAAAGTAGGAAACACACTAAAAATTGACTCAGTTGTCAAAGAAAGACAGTCTTAGTAACAGGAATGCAAACATAATGTATGATATTGTTAGCATCTGCCCCACATCCCTTTACATTTTGAATGTTACAGGATGGGGGAAACATTCTTTGTAGTTACTTTTGTCTATATGGTCTCTGTATATTTCAGTTGTCTAGTTTTGAGCCACTTAATAGTTGCCAGATCTTATACAACCTAAAAATTTATTTTACTTGTACAAGCAATTTTTTAAAATTAGATCATTCTAAGTTTCTGTAGCCTTTGAATTTTACAAATCCACTGGGAAAACACATCTGAATTAATGTACGGAAATCCATCCTCACTTCTTTTGGAAGAATCGTTTGGAATAAATCTTTTATTGATAGCAAGGGAATTGATTTTTTATGCACAGTTGAACCCAGCATGCTCTACCTCTGAGCTACATTCCCAGCCTCTTTTACTTTTCATTTTGAGACAAGGTCTCACAAAGTTGTCAGGATTGGCTTTCAATCCCCCTGCCCCAGCCTCCTGCAGAGGTGGGGATGACAAGTGGGCACCGCCACCACACCCAGCCTGCTATTTATATCTTAAGGCATGAAGGCAATTGGTTGTATTTTATTAACATCATTGTTAATATCATTCCAAACAGAACTGAGGCCACATTTTAGCCTTGCATCAGAGAGTGACACAGCCGACCCAGAAGACTTGGATGTCGAGGATGAGCATGAGGAACCACCTTCCAATCAAACAGTCCGAAGACCCCAGGCAATCATTGAAGATGCTGTAGCCACCTCCGGGGTGAGCACGCTCAGCTCCACGGTCTCCCATGATTCCCAGAGTGCTCACCGAACACTGAATGTGCAGCTTGGAAGGATGAAAATAGAAACTAATAGGTAATATGCTGGTGTGGGCTGGTTCTTTTATTTCTACATCTTATATATCACATGTGGTTTTGGTCTACTTTAAAAGTCTGATCCACAGAACATACAAAATATGATTCCTGGCCTGGGGGTATAACAGTGACAGAGTGCTTGCCTAGCATGCACAAGGCCCTGGGTTCAATCCCCAGGACCCACAAACAAACAAACAAACAAACTATGATTTCTTTATTCCATTCGTATAAACTTGATGTAATACTTTTCTTTATAAAACCAGAGAGCTTGACTTTAGTATCTTTTTTCCAAAGGCCTCTTTCTGCCTCTACCACTTCAAGCTTTCCTCAGCACCATTTCTTTGCTGCTTTATTTCCAAGTGCACTGAAATTTGCAGAGTAACTGGGTTGTGACCTCAGTTATGCACAGACTTGGAGCAACATGTTCTTTCCAGTTGATAGCTGAAAGAACAGAAAGCCTGTGTTCTTAAAAGCCCATGATTTGGAATATCAGCTTCTTTCAGGAGAGGAAGATTCTGTGCTTGAGGGGATAAAACTAACTTTGTACTTTAAAACCTTGAGCTGATGATAATTGACCGCATTTATGATTCTGTTCTATTTTTAATGTGCCATGACATATCTGAAGTTTAATTTGTCTTTGAGAATTTAGTAGCATAGAACCCACACGATCAGGTTATTAAGTGAACAGTAAATGCTTCCTGTTCTTCACAGATGTTAGCACAGTTCAAGATCTGAATCTATGATTTATAGCTTCCTGTGCCGGGTACTATTGACATGTGGGAAACTGATTTTATGGCTCTGGGTTTGCAGTGAAAACTTTTTTTTTTCTGGTGAATCAATAGAAGTTATTTAAATATTTAGAAATCTTAGATGAAAATTCTAGTTGTTCACTAGGGAGATAAAAATATCTGACTTCTAATCATAAATTTAGGTTTTTAAAGTTAACCTTAAAACCCAAACTTAGTACAAAGCCCATTCTGAATTCAGGAACATGAATTTCAGTTTCATGATCAAGTAAATCCATATATACCTGTCACTGGTTTGCATAGAGCTGTCTTTTTTAATAAAGGAAAATTAGCTCTCTGACATCCGTATCCCAATCTCATCCTCTGAATCCTGCTCTTTGCCTACCATCTTTTCTACTTGGGGGCAAAGAATTTGGTGTTTTCTGAGACTTCATCTAAATCTTGGTGTCTCTCACTCTTGCTCTTCTCAAGCAGTAGTCTAATTTTAACACCCATCCCTTACGGTAGGCGCTACCTTTAGTCACCTCTCTTCAGTTACTTCTGTTGCCTAGTACTACGTGGAGGTGTTATTTGGAGGCCTGCTCTTCTATGTGGAAGACCTCCCCACCCACAGCTTCTGGTCAGAATTACACAGACAATAAAGCTGCTTTGTTTACTAAAAAGCTGGTCTATCTGCTTCCCTGGCCCCAAAACCATCTGTCTACACACCCTGGCTATGTCAACAGGACCTGCCTCCCTGAAGGCGGCCTGGGTGTGTACTCTGTTCCTTTCTGTCCTTTGCCCGTTTGGTTGACCTTATGTTCACCACCTGGCACTGCCTTCTGCCCCTGTGCTTGTGCCATCAGCTGTCTCCAAGGGCTGTTCTTCTCTAGCCACTTTCTTCACATCTTCACATTTCTCTTCTGAGGCTCTCTCAGCCCCAGCTGGAATCCTGCTTTTCAAGTCTGCCCACCTCTGTTGGGAAGACTGGGATTTGCCACCTGCCTTTATTACTCTAGTACCTAAGTACATTTTCCCTAACAGCCCACACATTTATGTTTCCTCTACATATTTATAGTTAAATCTGAAATCTACAGGATTATTGGCCACCTTTTACTTTCTTTAGTAGTGCCTTCCACACCTCCTCCACCACCCTCAGGAAAGTAAGATGCAACCCAAAGTTGGCTTGACACAGGATGTGAAGAAAGGGCACTGGTTTAGTACAAGCACTAAGCCACTGAAACCAGGGTCCGGTCATGTCTGTGTTGGTCCTTGTAATTTTCAGGCAAATATTACTTGAAATATAAAGGTGTATGTCTTGTGGGGCCGGGGATGTAGTTCAGCAGCACAGTGCCTGCCTGGCAGCTCTGAGTTCAATTCCCAGTACCGGAGAAAGAAAAAAAAATATAAAGTGTATGTCTTGCTAAATGAATTTAGAGGAAATGTGAGTATGTTTTAAGGAAAGGTTGTAGGTCTCATGTTAAGAATCTTAAGCATATTCTGGGCATGGCAGGAGGATTTCAAGTTCAAGGCCAGCCTAGGCAGTTTAGCAAGACCTGTCTCAAAGTAATAAATAAAAATAGGGGCCGGGAATTTAGCTCAGTGGTTATGCTGCCTGCCTTGCAAGCACAAGGACTGGAGTTGGATCCCTGGTACCAAAAACAAAAAAAAAAATGGCCAACGGCCCCTGGGTTCAATCCACAGCACCACAAATAATTAATAATAACTTAAGCTGATAATATTTAGAATGATCACTGATGAAAATAAGTCAGATTTCTCCAGGTCTTGATTATTAGATTATCAATAATTTTAAATGGCAGAAAGTAACAAAATAGCTTTAGAATATCTGTTTTATTTCTATTAATAAAAACATAGCTCACATAAAATGTTCTGAAAATTCACTTCACACAAAGGAAAGGCAGAAACATTATTAAAACTTAACTCGGAAAGAGCTGATTAGTTGTTTTGATTTCCTATCCTGCAAGTCTGTATTTACCTATTCACCTGCCTTACCAGCCTCACTCATCTGAGTTACAAAAAAATTGAACTCATGGTAAATTCTTGCCATACTTTTCTAGACATGTACCCTCATTACAAAATATCTCCCTACTAACTGAACACAAAATAGAACTAAAATTAATGAACTGGATATATACTTAAATAATTTTAAGAGCTAAATTGGAACAAATGAGGTAGCCTATCAATACTATGCTTCCAGTGTTAAGTTTGGTTTTAAAGATAAAGAGGAGCTATGCAGCCTTGGTAAACGTATGTTAAATTCTAGAAATTGCCCCTATGTTCTTTGAGAAAACAGTAAGAATATGCCATCACTATTCAATACATGTAAATTAGCAAGGTAGACAAAAATATACACCAAACCAAAAAGTTGCCAACTTAAAAATTCTTACAGCACTTCGACTGTCATTCCTGTTGGAGTAGAAAATCTTCTAGCCTTCTGCTTCCTCCTCTTGCTGTCAGTTCATGCTGCTTGATCCATCTAATTGTACATCCTGTTAAGTCTGCAGGTGTCTTTGTTTACCTGTCTTCAACCCACCTACTCTGTCTGCCTGTCCTCCGTGGAGTTTACTCTTGTCCCATCTCTATTACCTACTATACTATGATCCCTCCTCCTTCCTGAGGGCCTCATGTTTATGTGCCATGGGAATGGGTAGAGCTTTGGTGTCAGGACAGGAACCCTAAATGAGCCCTGGGAAGACTTTTCCAGATCCTGAAGCTACAGCAGGGCACAGAATAGTCCTTATTAAAGTTCAGGCACTGCTTAGCACTTTACCTATGTTGTCTCATTTAATGATCATGGTGATCCTTTCCAGGAGTTTTCCTGCTCCTTTTTACAGATGAGCAAACTGAAGCCCAGAGGCACCAGGTAATTTGTCTGAGGTTGACACAGGAAGCGCATGGCAGAGCCAGGACAGAGCCCAGACATATCTTTCATTTGTACCTTGCTGCCCTCAGAGCATGTTACCTGGAACAAAAATAAACTGTATGGAACATAGTTCTGAGTCACACCTGTCAGCCGGAAAATGAAACAAAGATATCTTGTTATGATCATTTCTCTTCATGATGTCATTAATTATGATAGATTTTAAAACTGGGTGTGCTGGTGTATGCCTGTAGTCCCAGCCTTTGGGAGGCTGAGGCAAGAGGATTGTGAGGTCAAGGCCAGCCTGGGCTACACACCAAGTTCTAGGCTGATAATGATTACATAGTGAGAGCATGTCTCAAAAAATGAAACAAAAGAAATTGTTTATATATATAAATATAATTATTAGATATATTATACTAATATAATATGTATATATATTAAGATTCTGAGTCCAGCTTATTCAGAGATATTTTTCTAAACAACACCACATCTCTTTTCCTAACATGGAATATTTTCTCCAGGAAGCAGTGTTGAACAAGGTGAGTAGGTTACCATTTGGTTCTCCCTTGCATAATGAACCTTCCGTGGGCAAGAACTATGTTATGTGTATCACAGTTTCTCCTTGTTTTGGAGAGAGCATCAGATACCAACTAGGAACTGAATGTACGAGGAACACAGCTATCCTTTTAGCCACTTCACTAAGCCCAGCCACCTCCACAAGGGAGAGAATAACAATAGTAACAATCACGGTTTCAGCAACATTTATGGAATGCTTGTCATATGCTAGATATTCTAGGCAGCCTTACTTAGAGATAGTTCTCCAATTTCCCTAGTTAAAGAAAAGCGATTACCTTTACGTTTTGCATTGATTATGATATTATCCATATTTACCTACTTTTGTTGAGGGGTCACACATGCAAAATATCAGTCTGTTAATATCCTACAATTATATTTTTGACATCTGTGGTCATGAAAAGTAGAACAATATCTCTGAAGATTTTAACAGACCATCTGGGATGGAAGTTTTGAATCCTTGCTTAGAAGCACAGAGTCTTCTAGATCTTCACTGCTGGAGGGAGAGAGAGGGGTAGGGTGACTTTGCTGCTAGAGGTGGGAGGTGGTTTGTGGATCTGCATCATCAGTGCTTCTTGGGCACTTATTACACAGGCAGAGTCTCCAGCCTCACTCCAGAGCTGCTGGAACACAATGTCTGGGTTTGTAAAAACCCAGGGGTGTCTGTGCTCGTTGTAGCTTAAGAGGCCCATATCTAGAGGATCACTGTGTGTTGGCTCCAGCTTTATTATCCTATCAACCAATATAATTTTCCTCTGCAGATTACTGGAAGAATTGGTTCGAAAAGAGAAAGAATTACAAGCCCTCCTTCATCAAGCTATTGAAGAAAAAGACCAAGAAATTAAACACCTGAAGCTTAAGTCCCAGCCAATAGGTAGGTGAATAACAGGAAATTTCAAAGTAGCACTGTTCAACCAGGCTGCACAAAAAGCTGAGAAGGCCAACAGGCAGCTTTATTTCACGGCTCAGTCAGCCTCTGGCCCTTACACCACAGTGACAGGCAGGAATTGCTTTTTAAAAGACTCAGTTCTTAACTGTAGTAAATTACCATTTCTTATGAGTGCAGCAAAAGCAGACAATTCTGAAATTATATATTACTGAGGTAAATAGGGCTCTCCATTTAGTCTTTATTTCTTTTTAAAGACGTTGAAAGGAGATTACTAGAATAAAATAAAACTGTTTTGTCACTTTGCATTTGTGCTCAGTGTATTCTAGCCTTACAATTGGAAGAGGCTTAAATAGAATAGGGATGCAGTAATTTAAAAAGCCATAGGTTAGAAACTTTGAAGTAATCTAGTCTGTGAGAAACTGGAGGGGAAAGACTATCTTTAGAGAATCTTATTTAACCAATTTTGAAGAAAATAGAATTTACAGTTATTTGTTTGGAGCCCTTCATATTATCACAAATAGTGAAAAACATTATTATAATTTACAGTTCATGGCTATGTTCATCTTTGTTGCATGAAAAACACAAAGAATAATTTTGGCACATAAAGATGATTATAAGAAACTAAAAAGCTGGCCGGGGATTTAGCTCCGTGGTCCCACTGTCTGCCTTGCAAGTGCAAGGTCCTGAGTTTGATCCCTGGTTAAAAAAAAAAAAAAAGAAAAGAAACTAAAAAGCTGACATGAAGGTATAAAATGGGAGCATCCCTACATGATTGCCTCTGATTCCTTATTTACTAGTGCATTAACCAGTCTCATTTTATTTATCATTTACACTGCCAATCTCAATGTTTCTATAACTAGTCTGTGCTGTAAATGTCTGTGGACTGTGAGGGTCTCAGATGACCTCCGTGAGATGAAGCTAAGAATGTCACCCCCAAATTCGATTTTAGATATCCCTGGGTTGCCAGTGTGTCACCCGAATTCTCCAGGCACAACCACCAAAGATTCTGAACTCACAGACTGGCTGAGAGAAAATGGAGCTGACGAAGACACTATAAGTCGGGTAAAGAAAACTGTCTGTGGGACCCGTGTTCTTTCAGTTCATTTCAGAATGCTGCCGGCCTGCTATGCGCCAGGAAACCTTCTAGGCACAGGGAATACACTGGGGAGCAAATGAGAGCTGGCCCTGCTCTCCTGTTTGCAGACCAGGGCAGCAGACAATAATTGGATAGTCCACAGATAAAATGTGTAATTATACACGGGTAAATTCTATGAAGCAAAGGTTTCAGGTGTTTTGAGAGAGAGGAGCGGTTGGGGAAGGTCCTCTTGAAAAATAATGGATGAATCTAAAGGATACATAGGAATAAACAAGGCCATCTGAATGTATGTTTGGGGAGTCAGAGAAGGAGAAGATGATTTCGAGGTGGGGCTGCAGGGTGTGCATTGATATGATTTGTAGGTGGGCAAAAGCATTTTTGTCTGCAGCCTCTAAGGGTTTTAATTTTTTGAATTAAAAATAAAAGTGACAAAAATCAAGAGAGAACCAAAGGAAAAAAGTTATTCTATTGCTAATTCTTTCTTTTGCCAAATTTTAAATTATCTTCCAACATTATTAGACTCCTCTGGCAGCAGCTATTTATTGCTACGTAATAAAATAGATCTAGTTAGTAAATGTATGTAAAAGATGTTTTCTATACAAACCATATTATGTCTGTAATAATGTAATTCTTCCCTGATCATTATAGACTTTTATACTTAGCATGAATAGCATTTATGTTTTAAGATTTTACATATATATATATATATATATATATATATATGTACAGATACACACATTAAAAGGTGATACTATTTTTATTTGACAGGAAGAACCTCCTAATGTTGTTTCAGTTTTATATGTAAACTTTTAAAATAACCAAAGATATCTTTCCCCTTCACTTGATAATCCATTGAACCACTAAATATAATGTAAGTCTCCTCAGAAACTTGCATTTAATAAATTGCTGCTAACTAAATTGAAACAACTCCCTTACACGTGGAAAATAATGCATCCAAGCAAGTTCTCCAAAATATTTATCCCTTTAACTTGGACTCAAGTCCCAATTAAGGAGCAGTA
Source organism: Heterocephalus glaber (assembly GCF_000247695.1). The sequence goes on from NW_004624886.1 coordinate 1,187,331, forward strand.
ATTAATGATCCACTAAATAAGTGCTCTTTTATTGGATTTTAAATTAAAAACTTCAGTTTAAATTCAGGACTCTGATTTTGTGGTTAATTACAAGAAAGTCTCTTTTTATGAGCATGAAAAAGTAAGTTCAGAGACTAAACAGTAATTTTCCAGGAACATTTTATCCACTTGAGAAAAAAAGCTCTGTAGCACCAAACCTCTTAACACAAACATTTGCTTAGAAGCAGCAGGTTTAATTACAAGTGAAACTTATCCATTCATTAGAAGCCCATTCAGATATTGTGTTATTTATAATCTTTATAAGTCATTGGGATGCACTTCTTTGTCAGTATTTTGTAGTGAGGAGGCCTTTCTCCTAATAATTCCAAAGGTTATGTTTTCAGTGGATTTCCTTTGAGATTCATTTTGAGTGATTGCTGATGTTTGTGTATTGTAGATGGAGTTTATTAAAGATAGACAAAAGATTTTACCTTTGTGCATATTTTACTTTCTCTACAGTTTTTGGCTGAGGATTATACACTAGTGGATGTTCTCTACTATGTTACACGTGATGATTTAAAATGCCTGAGAATAAGGTACCACTTTTCTTTCTGTGTAGTTGGCACAATGGAAAGGGCACTGGGCTGAAATAGAGTTCCAGGTTCCTGTCTGGCTGGGCATCTAGCACTGCGCTCCTAGGCAGAGCTCTTTGGTTTACAGCCACTCTATGTAAACTTCATTGGGCCAGGCTATTTTTGGATGCTCTAATAAGCAGTATTTGTATGTAAGTGAGAATCAACTAGAATTTCTCGAATAATATGCAGACTATGGACTGTGTAGATATTGTAAGGCTGCTGTAAACACTGTAATGTAGTTCATGATTGTCTCATCCTTTTTAGAAATAATTAGGATAAGGGGCTGATTTTTCATCCCAAACCTGGTATAATCTAATATAATTTCTTACCATAGTTTTCTCTACCAAGTGAGGCATATCTGTAATTATTGCACCTCCATCTATAAAGATGCATTTCAAAAATGCTGAAAATCTAAAATGGTGTTTGGGGCCTGACAGTTTGTGGGAGTGGACAGGAAAGGAATAAAGGGATGATGACAAAACATGTAAAAAATGTTTCACGAGAACTGATAAGACTTTGGGATCTTCAAGCAACTGAAAGCTAAGTCACTTTTCTATTTCAAGGACAATGTTTCAAGTACAATATTCTCTTTATTATGCTCTCGTGTCTTTAACAGGGGAGGGATGCTCTGCACACTGTGGAAGGCCATCATTGACTTTCGAGACAAATGCACTTGACTGTCGTGCAACTTAATCTTCAGTGGAGATTCTGAAAATTAATACAGAACTGATCTTCAGAGGGGAAGAACTGTATGGAGAGAAGAAAGAAGCTGCACTTTAAATCCAGTATTTGTTTACTCTTGTTTAAAAAAAATAGGCAAAACACACTGAAATTTCCTAACTTCTATTTCTACAGTTCTTAAGGACTCTTCATAAGGACTCTCAAAATAATCCTCATTAGAATTCTAATGTTGAGGATTATTTTAATCCAAACATTTTTATGGAGATATTTTTAACTCAGCAGCTATTACACTTCAGCCAAATGTTTATTTCACACGAAACAGATATAAAATTTCATGTGATTGTGCACCACTGGAACAAAACCAAAATGTGACCACAAGCTTTTAGGATTATGTGTGTTTGTAATATGCCCTAAGAATCTCAGTAGAAATGCATAATTTTAATTATTGTATAAAGGTTGTTTTTTTAAGCGTGCAGAATCCGAGCAGTGGTCCTTACTATCTGTATTAATTGTAATATTGACTGTATTTTGTAACTTAAGTTTCTGCCCTATCATGTGTTTGTTTCAGTTGTTTGTGTACTACTGAACTGCACCAGTTGCACATGCCTGGATGATAGTAATGTTAGCTTGTTCTAAAGCTATCCATTATGTCATATGTACTCTAAAAAGTAAAGAGATTCCCAACATACTTTTTTGAGAAATTCCAACAATTTTTATTTTGCGCCAACCACCTAAATAAACAACTGTTGAATTTCCAGTTGTTTCTGCAACTATAACATCAAGTAGAGTCCATCTTCTACTCGAAGAACAATTGATATCCAAAGTGTTCCCCCAATAGAGGAAGGATGAAGAAAAAAGAAAATAAAGGAAAATCAGTGTACTTTTCTCAAGGCCCCAAGTCATCTTGAATGACCACTATAAATCTTAAGCAGTCTGTAAACAACATCCTAATAAACAACGCTGCACTTTCTGTTTCTTTAATATAGCTCTCATGTTTGGGGGAAATATTTTTATTTTGAGGTGAATATTATAGATTTTTAGGAGCCCACTCATGTTAATAGTATAAAGTTCAAAGCTCCTAGATGGATAAAGAAAATAAACAAATTTCTTACATATACAAGAACCTGTTTATTACACAGGATAGAAATAACAGAACTATTTGTGTATCATGACTTGCCCCATATATGAACACTCTTTGAGAAAACTGGGGCCATCTTTATTTCTAGGTGAAAATCAAGTATGCTATATTTTATATTGCATTACACTATACAAAACGTTCTCCCAAATATTTTCTCATTTGACATCTGCAACAATATAGCTGTATCTTTTCTCACAACCTAACTTGAAAGGTAGCTGCATCCTGTGTGGAAATTTCAAAGCAAGTAAGGTATAAATTCAACGTTATGTCTTTTGACTCCTACTGAAACACAGAATGTCCTATTTATTAAGCTACAGTCCATCTCACTAATTTCAGTTTTTAAGTAATGCTTTTTACATAGAAGATCAAGCTACCCATTTTCAACCATCTCTTCAATGAGAGCCTTTCATTAGGATCTTCCTCCTACCCTGTCTGGGGGTAGATGTCCCTCTGTGCCTACGTGATTCATAATACATTCCCAGACCAACATCATTAGTGTTTTGGTAACGTTTTGTGTCTCAGGCACAAAAGAAGGCAGTTCCATTATAGATCAATGCTCATGAAAGGTTTGCAACGGGAAGGCCTTTAGCATCAATCTAGACCACGAATTCTCAACCAGCTTCATGTTAAATGACCTGGATGCTTTTTAACAGTATTGGTGCCATTGGACTGGCACAGTTCATGGGACAGTACCTGCCTTCCATGTGTCATGCCCCTGGTTCAATCCCCAGTCCCCACCACCACCACAAAAAAGTATTCTACCATTTAAGAAAAACTGTTCTCATTAGTCTGGGGCAAAGCCCAGACACTCTTTTTTTTTAAAAAAACTTCAATCCTGCCTCCTTATTTCAGGAGGGGCCTGAAGAGGGAAATGAGAGTCCCTTCCATGGAGGTGGTAGTGAGTTGCTTACATTCCTCAGCTGTCACAGGATGTCATAGACCCTACAGACATAAGCCTGGAGCAAAACTATCACTAAACATAGACAAATTAGCCTCTCTCAGACTCAGTTTCCTCTTTGAAATAGGGTGCATGTGGTACCTTCCTCATAGGGTTATAAAATTCAAATAAGACAACCAACCCATGCTTAGTAAAGCTCTTAGTATATAATAAGGACACAGGTGCTGCCTGCTGTTGGGATGACTTGTCATTCATTCAAAAGCATTTATTAAATTATTACATACTTACTGGTAGTGCATACTGGGAGCATGGCCAAGACACAGCTTGCTTCCCACATTCATTGTCAGTGGTGGCATCAAGACAAACCAAAAACAACAGTGGTGTGGTAAATGCCCTAGTTACATCCAAATGCCAGGGGAATCAAGAAAAGCTTTCCAGAGAAGTGAAGGTCCAGAGTTGAGCTTAGAACAAAACAGGCAGGGGTCATGGCAGAAGTTCTAGAAGAGAAACAAAAGCAAAAATGTGCTGGGAGAAGTAGCTCCAATGTTTCTTTTGAGCTACATTTTTGTCTCTTCTCCAAATTCTGTCACTGAATGAAACAAAGGAAGCTACCACATAAAGGAATTCAGCAATGAATTACTGTTCACCCATCTGAAAACCTGTGTGCAGCACTGTGGCAGCCTGGAAGGTAGCACATGATGCCCACCACATTCAGAATGCAGGCAGCTCACGTGACGTCAGCAAGGACATTTGCAACCTGTGGAAAAATAAAATAATTGATGGTTCCAGACTTCATAGAAACCCTGTAGAGGATTAGAAGACAAAGTCCCTACCACTAAACATGTACATCAGATTGAAGGTGCAAATTTGCAATAAATCCTACCTGGTGTTATGTTAAAGGTTGGACACGCGGGAGGGTCAGGGGACAGGCCCTACTTGCACATGTGACATCATAGAGGAGAAGGACCTTAACTTGGACCTTGGAGAGGGCCATTATTAAATACGTCAGGACAGGGAATTAATGCAGGCAGAAAGCTCCAAGAACAAAGGCTAGAAAGAGGAGATTTGAAAGGTGTTTTGGAGAAAAGGAACAACATACTGGCTATAAATATGAAATACAGAAGCAAAAGGTGAAAATGGGATATGGCAGAACTCAAGATGAGGTGGGAGTGAGGAAGGGGAGGGGTAATAGTTAGAAATGGAGAATCTATTAAAGGTCTTTGAGCAAGGTCGTGTGTGTGTGTGTGTGTGTGTGTGTGTGTGTGTACAGCGGCTATTTATTACAAGATTAATCTGGTGATGTAAACTAGTTGAGAGTCAGGCAGGACTTAGGCCCATAAGAAGCAAGAGGGTGGTGTGAATGAACTGAAAGATTGGGGACTGTGGGCAGCAATGACAAGGGAGAGGAAAGGATAGCTGTTGAGCCTGTGAAGGAGAAGAATTCAAATGTAGGAAATCTGGAGAGGGAGATGGATTGAATTCATGACGGCGTTGTGATACAATTGCAGAGACCAGAATGTACTGGAGGAAGTGAGGACTGAGGTCAAAGGAATATTCTAGATCTAGGAGTCATCTAGATGGGGTTATTAGTAAATCAGATCTGTGAGAGACAGAGGAGAGGTAGAAAGACTGTGTCCTAAACTTTGGGGAAGGTGAGGATCTCAGAAGGAAGAAGAATCTAAACTACAAAGGAAAAAAACTATTGGTCACCGAGGAATGAGAAAACAAGGCCAGTGCTGGACCAAGAGGAAGATGATGTAGGATCAAGTCTGCAGAAAGTCTAAGGAGACAACAGGTTGAAGAATAAGTAACTTGATTTTGTGACTTGGAAAGTTTTTGTAGCTGAGCAAGAAGAATTATATAGCTTGTTTAAAAAAAAAAAAAAAAAAAGACATGCCACCAGAGTCCTGCTTTTATTACTTAGGGTGAACAAAGGGTAGGAAAATAGCTTTGGGAGGGTGGAGAGTTGAGAGAAGAAATTTCCAGAACCAAAAGGTTTTGAACGTGTGTTGCGGTGGAGGCCCTGGGCAGAGAGACATTTAGGGAGCAGCAGGAAGGGGATGAGGCTTCCAACGAGGCAGCAGGGGAGTGGATGGAGTGAGGAGGTCCAGCTCCTCCCCTGGGAAAGGGAGCTGTGAAGATTTGGGGAGAGTTTGAGATGGATGTGGGAGCTCAAGGCAGATGGCTTCTGTGTTCCAAGCAAAGTATGACGAGAAGTACGACAACGGTGTTTGACATTTAGCAAATGCCAGCTATTCTCTGCAAAGTCGTCAACAGCCCACCCTGCTGCAGATACTGGCACTGGCCTTAGAACATGCGCAGAACCCAAGTGCAGACTTTGGTGCGTTCTTTAGCGCATTTATTTTTGTTTCACTTGGTGCAGTCTGAAACGTAAGTTATCAAAAGAATGAGAGCACAGATAAACATACACAGAACCAAATGAAACAAAACAAACCTAAATAACAATATGGCAAAAGGAAAAAAAAAAAAGTAATCACAAGGTTAAAAACAAATCATCTTTCTTTCCCATGGTTCTGCCAAAGAGCCCAACTCTAAATTCAGCTGAGTCTTCCAAAGTGTCTTAAACCCTGATTTAAAATAGCAAAACATACCTTTCCTGAGGTCCAAGCTCAAGTGACCTCCACTGAGCTTTATTTTTAATGATTAGAAGTCTGGTAGGGATTGATTTGGAAATGATTTAGGAATATCATATTGCCACTAAGTTTACCTTTCCGGTTGTAGAAATGGCATTATGGGAAAAACTATAGTCCTATATAGACCATAACAAAAATGACCCTTGATCAAAATTTCTATCTATTTAACCAGAAAACCAGTAGCCCAAACAAAAATAGTCCACTCCTGAGCTCAAAGTGGCAGGTTTCAGATGTAAGGATTGTGAGAATTGTCACCCTGGCAGGAAATACAACTGTCCTAAGCCACTCTCGGGTGCGTCCCTGACAGGGTTGGAAAGGACTGAGAGCTGGCTGGTCATGTTCTGACAACCGTGGGCGTGGGAGTGCATTTCTGTGTAACCAGGCGGAACAGGTCGCTGCGCAATTCTTGTTTCTTATGTTTCCATTTATGTAGCTTACTCATTATTTTTTTTTCTCAGCATTTTGTTGCTGATCATTTATTTGTGTTAGGACAGAAATTGGTTACTCCTCGGCTAATAATCTGTTTCCTAATAAAACAAGAAACAAAAATGTTGCCTATTGCTTTATTCCTGGTCTTCAAGAGCAAGCCAGCCGTCAGTCACGTGGAAGTTTACTAATCAAAAGCCGCAGCAGTAGGCACAGGTTTCACCACGTTGCGTCCCTTGGGGCTCATCAGATCCGCAGACTGCAATGGCTTCCTAAAACCACACGTCCAGACCGGATCCGGGCGGGGAATCCAGACCGGGCGCTTTGGCTCTCCACGTGGCATCAGATTTCTTGGCCACCATAACAAGAACTCCTGTCCCCGAGAAGCCAACGCCGACCTGATGGCTTCGGAGTTCAGAAGGAAACAGAGGGTCCCCATGCCCTCAGCTCACCTGGGCTGATCTCAGACAGTCTCTGGTCCCAAACTCTAGGTTGCGCTACCAAGCCTCGTGGACGCCCCAGCAGACCTCCAGCAGCCGGCGGCGGCCCGGGTGCCCGGCTTCCCCGGACGCTCGGCGCTGTGGGTTGGAGCGGCTGCCTCGCCGCACCTGCCCGCCAGGGGGCGCTTTCGGCCTGCACCCCGCGTCCGCCCCAGACGGCGCTCACCTGTGTGCGCCGCGGGCCAGGAGGGGGGAGGGAGGCGGGGTCCGGTGGGAGCGAGGCGAGGCAGAGGGCGGAGCGGCTCTCGGGCGCGTCATCGGAGCACCATGGCGGAGCCGGGAGCTGGAGGCGACGGCCACAGGGGCGGCGATGGCGCTGCGCAGAGCGAAACAGGTGACTGCGCGGCGGGGCCTGCCGGCGGGCGCGGAACCAAGGGCTGGCGGTGGCCGGTGGGGTCTGGGCCCAGTGTGGGGCGCCGGGGGCCTCGCTGTCCGCGGCCCTGCTCTGCCGGGCGCCGGGTCGCCCTCCGTCCCCACCGCAGGAGGACGCCCGCCTGGGCGCGAGGGAGCCGGGGAACCTGCTCGCGGCCCTGCCCCACGCGGCTGGCTCTCGGCTACGCCGGGACACCGAGTCCCCTGGACCGAGCGAGGCGCCGGAAAGCCCTCGGCCAGGTGCGACGGGCGGACGACCTGATCCTGGGCACCGTCACCGCCACCCCTGGGCGCGCCGGCGTCGCCCTTGGCGGCGCCCTGAGCGCTCAGCCCCGGGGACACCGTGGCGACACTGCGGGCGCGAGCCGGGGAGGCCGGGGCCCCACGCTGCACGCGGAGCTCGGAGCTTGCGGGCTGGACGGGCTCTGCGCCCCATCAGGTCGTCACAGTCTCCCTCTCCCACAGCCACCAGGGACGCACACAGGCCAGGGGGTCGCACCCTAGAGACGCAGCAAGTCTCCGCACGACCTTGCTGCGTCTCTCCCTAGATGAAAGCGACCCACCTTGTGATTTTCTTGAGACTCTCTTAGCAACCCTCCACCGCTTCTTTTATTCTATTCTTGGCCAGTAAACTTTCACCAGTAAACTCTGTACCTTCCTATTCTTGGGGTGGGGGTGGTGAGGCAGTTTCTTATTTTAAAAAGAAACCCAAGGTGTAGACTCCCCAGTTGCAACCTGTTTACTGCTCCCATACACCCACAATCGGAAATAATTGTTCTCTAAATGCAAGAGTCACTTCACAACCCTCCACTGCCTACGAGGTGAGGATGTAGTTGGAGCTTATATTAAGGTAAAAGGTCCGGAGAGGTTAACCGTGTTTGCAGACTGTGTGTCTGCTCGGGCTAGGAAGAGGCTGGTTTACATCTTCAGCCGAACACCTGAGGTTAAGGCTGTCAAGGTGACTTGAACTTGTGTAAGTCGTGCCACTTCCTGCTGGGCGGTTGATTTTGTCTTAATGTGTTTGGAAGATTGCAGATCACTGTTTTGGTTTGGGTGGAGGAGACGGATGCCTGTGTAATTGCTTTGGGAAACCTGATGAGCAAGCGGGGTGCTGGCTGGGGGCCCCCAGGATGGTGGCAGGAAAGCCACATGCTCAGCTGTAAGTTCCTGACAGGTATTGCTTCTGAAATAAAATTGCTCAGGAACAGTTTTTGCACATCATGTATTCAGAAGATGTTGAACTTTCTACGAATCAATTTATGTTCACAAATGAACTTCCTAGAATCTGCATTGCAACTTGTTCAGACGTTCAGAAGTGAACTTGAGACTGTAGTATGTCAGTGCCTGTGCATGTTATGGAATGAACTGGCCATGCCTTTAACAATTAATATACAAATCAACCAGGAGCCAGTAAAATATTTCCTTTTATTAGGAGTGGGAATTAAATCAGCTGCCATTTCCTTCATAGAAAACAATTCTTCCATACTTTTGCATAGAAATTTCAAGTTCCAAGGGACATGTTTTATATTTGTCTTTAAAATAGGGTCTTTTTGAATAATTGTACTTTGTAATTTAAAAATGTGTTTCTGGCCCCACATTTTTTTTTCATTTTTCTAGCCCTGCTGGGTGCTCAGAAACACCTGTGTCAGCAAGTGCCAAAAAAAGATATAAAAATATTTCATTTTTTTCAATCTAGATAGCAACATTTTGAGAGAACAAATGAGGTTTGTTTGAATTTTAACAATTTAAGTTCTTCCATGTATTCAAAACACATGACCTATATTAGAAAAAGGTCTTAAGTTTAGTACTAAGATAATTCACATATACACTCATATACTAGAAATCCTTATGTATATACAATATATATATAATTTTTTATGATCACAGGTATATTTGGAGATTTTCATTTTGAAGGAGCGTGGTAGGGAGACCTCTGTCTTTTATTACTATGAAGTGAAAATTGCCACCTCAAATGCCAATGAATCTTGATAGATTCGTTTTATTTTATTTTTTTAGATTTCATTATTATGAGGTAGAATCTACTTTTAAATGGCTTTTAGTTTTTGTGTCTCCATGCAAAGACTCATATAGTTCTAGGGTAATTTAGATTAGAATCTCAGGTTGTTATATTAAAAAATACCTGTAATGTGTTCAGAATTATATGCACGTATATATATATCAAAGATCGATTGAAAATTGGTGGCATACTGCCTATTTAAAGGTACTATATAAATTCAAAATATAAAAACATAATTTCATAGATACACATTTATCTTCTCAAAGGTAGTAGTGATTTGATTACACACTTTATGATGAACACTTATATTTTTCTTGAGGATGATTAGTTCTTTCAATGTACTGTAATTTTTTTTTTTTTTTTTTTGTCAATAGCCAAAGATGAGCACAAACTAAAAAAACAAAACAATTGTCTTGGAAATAACTTTCTGATTTCACCACTAGAGGATGTCAGGTCCTTTTTCAAACTACTATTTTGAGTATTCAAAACTGGCTGTGCCCAAACTTTGTGTATTTAATTCTATGCTCAGTTCAAGAGCTTTGGAAAGTGATTGTTGAGAGCTAATTTCCCAGTTTGATACTTCTTTTTTATATGTCTGCTGACTTAAAATTTAAAGTCCCCCCTACCCCACCCTAGACAGGGTCTCTGTGTAGTTCAGGCTGGCCTTGAACTCACTGTGTAGCCCAGGCTGGCCTTGAACTGAAAGTGATCTGCCTCCCTCAGCCTCCCTTGAGTGCTAGGATTACAGACCTGCCACTATGCCTGCCTAAAGCTGCTTTTCATTAATTCACAATACCATACTTTGTACAAAAAATGAAGTTAAGGCATATAATATGTGAATTATTTTTGGAGAAATGACTTAGAATCTAAAATTGGGCTCTTTACTGCTCTCACAAGATTGTATTGTGGACAGACATGGGCTTGGTGATTTTTGGTATGTCCCTTTGGTCTTTTTCCAAATTGAAATTGATCTTAAAGGTCTCATTTAGCTCTTAAGGTCTACACTAAAGATCTCAAATAAAAAAAGTACAAGATAGGGGCTCAAACTATAATTTGGTATTAAACTCATCTCTCTTGAAGTTTATGTTCTGAGAGCCTAGAGAAGCTTCATTCAGGTGGCTGGACAGCTTTTCTGCCATCCTACTGTGACCGACTTTACATCTTGTTAGGTCGGAAGAAGCATTAAATTGGATTAGGCAGTCATGTTTCAGAGTGCATGTTCATGTGCTATAACTGAGTGTGTGTGTGGAACATTAGTTTACATTAGCGTGTTCTCTAAAACTTCTTTGCATCTTGGTACCTGAAGAATAATCATTCAAAAGAGTTACTTTTTAAAAGCTCAAGTCTCATGACATTGACATAAGAGTGGAAAACATTAAGGCTTAGAACAGTTTGAGCAAGAACTGCCTCCCTTCTGTCCATCAGCATCACGGTAGCTGCCAGCAGGCTGGTGAAGGTAACGATCCTTGAGTTCACTTGAGTCCAGCAAGGAGGACAGAGCCCACACAGTACGTATCAATCACAGGTTATGGGGTGTTCAGTGCAGCAGGATCACTTCTGGCTGTGGCCATGGGGAGCCGTTATGCTGAATGGTGCTTCAGTGAAACTCGACACCATGGGCAGATGCCATATAAAGTTGGAGGGAGGAAAGGGAGAAACATACAGGTGCAGATGCAGAAGAGGGGAGAATGTCGGTCATAGGTGTATGGCTCAAAGAAAGAGTCCTCGAAGACCAGGAAGGAATGCATGCAGATGGTACTCTGAAGCCAAATTATCAAGGGCTAGTGGGCAAGCTCAGAGACTGACACATTATTCTTTGGGCAGGGGAAACTGTTGATGAATCTTGAGGATAATATATCTGGATAAAGGATGGTTAATTGGGTAATTCTGCACCCTTGAATCTCAAGTGTGTGTGTGTGTGTGTGTGTGTGTGTGTGTGTGTGAGAGAGAGAGAGAGAGAGATACTAGGGTTGAACACAGGAAGTGCTGAGCTATATATCCTCAGCACTTAGTTTATTTTGAGGAAGGGTCACACAAAGTTGCTCCAGCTGGCCTTAAGCTTGTGATCCTCCTGCCTCAGCCTCCCAAGTAGCTGGATTACAGATGTGTGCCACCACGTCTGCCTCAAAATCTTGATTGCAAAAGAGCTCAGCAGTGCCCAACTAAGGCAAAGGGCCACCATCTGGGGAAATTCTTGTCTTTCTTTTCTTTCTGCTGCTTTGGGAAGGACACACACAAAGGTGGTGAGCATGCCCAAGGAACATCTGCCTAGGATGCAGTCCCATCTTCTCCAGGGTCAAGGGAGGTGGAGGAGGACCCAGCTGGGCCTGCTTCCACAGTAACAGTATAGACAAAAGGATGTATCAAAGGAGAGAGTTCAGTGATCTAAATTTGAGGTTAGTGTAGAAATCCAGGCAGGCATCAGCGTGGCGGTGGGTGTGGGGAGGGTTCTGCAGGGGCCAGTATCAAAGGATCATGGGTACAAAGGCGACATGTGACATTGTACCCCAAGTTGGAGTTTGGCTCATTGGTTTAAATTTGGCATGGACACGTTAATGAGGAAGACCTGGTTTGGGTGGGAGAAATGGGAAAAAACCTCTCTGCTTTAGATATGAACATTTGTGGTACGAGAGAGAACTATAAGTGGAAATGTCTACTGGGCAACAAGGAGTATGGGACTGGCAGAAAAAATAGAGGTCAGGACTCTGGGATTCCTTCCAGGGAATAAGGAGCAAAGCCTTGGGGCCCAGGAGAGCTCCGAAAGAAAACCTGCAGAGGGAGGAGGCAGCGTTTAAAGGGCGAGGAAGAGGCACCAAATATCATAGAAAAATGTAAGTGGGCACCGCACACCTGCCGAAAGAGAAGGACAGGGAGGTCAGGGGTCCAGACTGAGGAGTGGTTTTCAAGAGGAGGGAATTTCAGTTGTTGGTGCAAGAGCTGGGGTTCCCAGACCGTGAGCGACTCGTGGATGAGCAGTGGGGAGTAGAGGCAGCCCAATGAATAGGCGTGTTCAGAAAGTTTGCTGGTAAAAGCACAAAATTAAAAATCTTTGAACAGATGGAGGGATTTTTAAAAATTTATTTTTAATGTTTATTTAGAATTTACTGAGGGTTTTTTGTTTGTTTGTACACAGTTCTCTCAGCCTTGTTGACTGTATTAGCCACGATAACCTTCATCCAAAAGACCCCTCGCCCGCCCACAGCTGAACCTTTTCAGTTTCTTCTCTAACCTCAAGCCCTGCTCTGTTTGCCATCTTTCTAGTTTTGCCCTTTTCAAAATGTCATAAAAGTGGAATCATAACACTATCGCCTTTCGAGTCTGGATTTTGTTTCCCACTAAGACTAATGCTTTTGAGAATCAAAAGTGCTATTCTGTATGAATAGTTTCCACTTTTCCTATTGATGGGTAGTTTGCCATTGCATGGAAGTACCACAGATTGTTTATCCATCCACCCACTGAAGAACACTTGGTTATCTCCAGGTTTGGGCAACAGTGAACAATGCTGCTATAAATACTTACACTCAGAGCTGGGCACAGTGGCACAAGCCTCTAATCCTGGGACTCTGAGAGGCTGAGGCAGGAGGATTCCAAGTTCAAACCCAGCCTGGGCAATTTAGTGAATTAGCCAGACCCTGTCTTAAAATTAAAAAGGGATGGAGATTTAGCTCAGTGGAAAGGCTGTGAGTTCAATCCCCAGAATGAAAAAACTTCACAGGTTTTTGTATGAATACCTAGCAAGGGGTTGTTGACACATGTAACTGTAAAGATGTTGCCAAACTTATGCAGAGTGGGCGTACAATTGTACGTTCCTATAAGTAGGGAATGTGAGTTTTAGTTGCTCCGAGTCCTCACCAACACTGTATTGTTAGTTTTGTTTTCATTTTAGTCATTCCACCAAATTTTTGTTGTTGTGTGTGCTTTTGTGGGTTTTTTTGTTTTGTTTTTTGGGTTTTTTTTTTAGACAGGGTCTAGCTATGTAGCTCAGGCTGGCTTGAACTCACTAAGTAGCCCAGGCTGGCCTAGGACTCACAGTGATCCTCCTGCTTCAGCCTCCTGAATGCTGGGATTACAGGTGTGTGCCACCACTCCCAGATCCATTGTTGTTTGAAGGAAGCAATGTAATACAGTATCCTTAGAGTAACCTAATGATTATTTTGTGTTAAAGAACACTCACTTGAATTCTGAAAACCCCCAAGCCCACATACAGTATAATGAGGAGGCTTTCATCTTGTTTTTGTGGTGCTGGGGACCAAACCCAGGGCGTTGCCCTTGCTAGGTAAGTGCTCTGGCACTCAGCTGCACCCCTACCCCTGGAGTTTTTTGACTCTGATCTCTCTCTCTTCTCCCCTTATCCCCATCATTTGTGAGCAGCTGAGCCCTTGAGCCACAAACCTCCTGCCAGTTCTCTCCCTCCATAATGTGCCTGTTTTCCTTTCCCTTGAGATACAGCTTTTCAGAACACGGAAATCACTTTTTTTGTTGTTGTTAGAAAAGGGAGAAATATTGGCCACGTAATTTGTTTTAGGATCTTGATTATTTCTTTTGGCACAGTGTGTACTGTCACATTCGATACTTAGTGCCAGTTCTCAGGGATGCTGTGTGTTTACAGTGCTTTGTAAAAGCCTTGGTGATCTGTCACTGAACATTTAATCCCTGATTATGGACTGGGTTCTGTGTGCTGATGTGTATGGTGCTTAGGAAAATAATTCTCCAGTTTCAGTTTGGCTTTTTCAGGTGGTTTCTACCTCTGCACTAACTTTGTTCCTCCAATGCTCTGAGTTATGGTTGTTTACACACTTATTTATTTGCAGTACTGGAGAGTGAACCTAGAGTCTTCACACTGAGCTACATTCCGAGCCCTTTTTTACATTTTTTATCTTGAGACAGGGTCTTGCTAGGTCTCTGAGTTCTCCGTGTGGGCTCTAACTTGAGGTCTTCTGGAGTGCTGGGATTTCATGTGCGCTTTACTACACCTGACTTTGTTTACACATTTAAATAGCATGTGGTTTTTCTCTAGTCATCAAATGTTATTCTCCTAAGTATCTTTTACATTTGAGGTGATGGAAGTGGAACCCAGCGTCTCATACCTGCTGGGCAAACCCTCTACCACTGAGCTGCACCTCAGCCCACCATTTTGGATTGTAATTTGAAGGCTATTATATTTTTACTCTTTTTGTTTGGTTTGGTTTGGTTCAGTACTGGGGATCGAACTCAGGACCTTGCACTTACAAGGCAGGCGGTGGGACCACTGAGCTAAATCCCCGACCCATAAGACTATTATATATATGTATAATATATATATATTTTATATATATATATATATTTTTTTTTTTTTTTTTTGGTACCGGGGATCGAACTTGGGTCCTTGCACCTGCACAGCAGGCGGCGAAACCACTGAGCTAAATCCCCGGCCCTAAGACTATTATATTTTTGACAGTAAGAAATAACTACACTGGCAAAATTAAAAAAAAAAAAAAAAAAGAATGAAAAGAAAAAAGAGAATTAACTGCATTCAGTAGTTCTTCCTGCTTGCTGCTGCTATAGAAACAGCTGTGGACATTGCCAATGCGGACAGACACTGACCATATATTCAGCCCTGGAGCCCAGAGCAAAGCAGAGAGCAAACGGGGAGAAGTTCACATTTGCCACATTGAACTGGACTGTGCAGGCGTTGTTAGTAAACTCTGTATATTCAACTTCAGAGTCTTGAGATTTGGGGTATCTTAAAATTTCTTCTTGACTTTTTTTTTCTGATGCCACCAAAGCCTCTTTTTGAGAGCTGGTTTTCTGGTACAGAGAACTGCCCTTCACTATGGCATAACCTCCTCGTATAAAACTTGCACCCCTGACACTGTGCTGAATGTAGGGAAGGAGCTGCATTCTAGGATCATGGTCAATTTCAAGGTGAAATTCTAGAAAGAACACCCTCCGGCAATGTTCCCACCCAGCCAACACCAGGTCTGCTGGGTGACAGTCACGCGCATCATAACTGGCACCTCCTGTTGCTGTGGCAGAAAGCTTGGCTGCTTGTCGAGATTTTAATCTAGGCCCGTGCTTCTCAGAAGGTCCTGACCTGAGACTTCGGTGTGGCTGATGTGACAGATGGGTCTGGCTGCCTACTTCCTCGCTTCCAGCTCGGTTGGCTTCTGCTCTGGTAGATTCTCTAAATCAGCACTGGAGCACCGTCAGCCTCAGCCCAGTGGGTTCGCGTAAATATGCTCACTGCTTGGTGGAAGGTTTTGTTGTTGAAACCACTGCTGAGCTCATGTTGCAGCATCCTTGGTTCAGATCCTTGGTTCTCAATCTTGACAGCGAGGTGGAACATCAGGGAATGATTTAAACCTCGAAATGCCCAGGTGTGCCCTAGGCGATTATCTGAAATCTGAGGGCAGGAGCCAGGTGCCAGTGGGTTTACAACTCCCGGGGAGGTTCCTGTGTGCAGTCAAATGTTGAGAACTGGTTTTGATCCATTTGCTATTTTGTGCTCTTTCACTCACCATCTCGTTATGTTGAAT
Source organism: Heterocephalus glaber (assembly GCF_000247695.1). Next base: position 1,203,146 of record NW_004624886.1, read on the forward strand.
ATGGAAGTGCCAGGGGCACCTTGCATATGGAAACTTAATGGAAAGTCACAAGAACTGTTGCCCTGAATCTAATGAATTCATTCCATTTCTCCTACTTTTCCCCAGCACTTGTTGTGGAAGAAATATAGATGTGACTACACATCTGAATACACTTGAATACCTAAATATATGCACTTTGGCACCTTTGTATTATGAGTGTGTTGCAGTTAGATCAGATATTTAAAAATTAGCTTGCTTTTTGTCTACCTTGCTTAGCTGTCACGGCATTCCTTCTCCTTCTTCCCCCTCAAAATAAGGAGAGGTTAATTTGAGGTAAATAATAGTCTTTTGTAGAAAATGATACAGTCTTCCCAGAGAACTTCCTGGTGACCTGTGACGTCTAATCACCAGATCCTTGGCTCTGGAGATGGGCCCTTGTTTCTTCTGTCATCTATAAATAGTTGACACAAGTATGACCTCCTGTATGACTGGATGGATGCTAATACTCTTACACTAATCCTTCCTGCCCTTTCTTCTTACTCCACGCTAGCTGCTGCTGTGCCCAAAGCAAAGCGGGTAAACTTGCTCTTTTCCCATTTTGCTTTTTCTCAGCAGGATTATTCACGCTTTGACATCAGGATCATCTCCAGTGAATATCTGACTCTGCGTGCCCAGACATGTAGGGGTGCTTTTGAGTTGCATTTATGAGTGCTTCTGGTTTTGTGGTGCCATCCCCTGTGACTTGAAACGTGGTCAGTGAGGACTGGTCTTTGGCAGTGCTAATTTCCTGCTTCTTTTCTCCTTGTACTTGGTGTGGGCAGAATCATGGAGTTCAGGCCCCAAATGGAAAGGTTAGTAGGAGGTGTTGGATGGCACTGAGCCCTACAAAGGGAGTATCTTTGATTTCTCCTCCAGATTACGTTGACACTGAGCATGTGGGAAACCGGAAGGTCTTGCACTCAAAACTAAGACTGCTCAGTTAGGAATGATACCGATCACCACGCTGTGCAGGAACGCTGGGGCCTGGCTACCTGGGTTCTTAGCTCTACCACTTACTACTTGTGGGACCTGGGCCATGTCACTTAATCACTCTCTTCTTTAGTGTTTTGCTTTTCAAAAAGAGAGTAGTGGTGGGGGCTGGGGATTTAGCTCAATGTTTCTGCCACCTGCCTCGCAAGCACAAGGTCCCGAGTTCGATCCCTCGATCCCTGGTACCAAAAAGAGAATAGTGGTAAAAGCTTCTCGTGAATTAAATGAGTTAATACACAGGAAGTACTCAGAACAATCTCTGACACAACATCAACATCAAGTGCTGGTTATAATTATCAAGGGTTGGTGCTGCTTTGCAGTGCAAAGAAGAACATACCCTGGCATGCCGAGTTTTTCCCTGGAGCACATTTTGATGTGTACTGGGACACACACCACAGTAAGGACATCAGCATGTATTGCTGATTCAAACCTCTTGCACCTGTATGAGCTCCCTGTCACAGGCAGGGTGCAAGTATGAAAGGTGTCAGCAGAACACAGTGGCTGGTGCGTCTCAGCCGTCAGAATGTTGCACAAAATGTTCCAGGAAAAGATTGCTGCATATTGGCCTGGGAAATGCTTAGATTGTGTTGCCATTGAATTAAGCAGCCAGGCCAGTCCTTCTTGGCTTATTTTCATGGTATACTAAGTAGTAGATATTACTATATCATTGTTTTAAATGTAAAGTTGTTTCCTAAAATATTATTGCTGCAGAAGTTGTTTTCTTTAAACCATAAAGATAGATTTCTATTCCCTTTATCATGTGAAGCTGGACTTAAAAAAGTCACTATCACCACAGTGGCTATGTTTTTCCATGAGGAAAATAGGAAGCATACACAGCTTGCCTGCCACACGGCTCTCATGAAAAGCAGGAGTCATGATGTGGAAAATATCAATGAGCTGCCTTACTTAATTAAAGTCACCAGTTATCAAAGAAACTTTCTTAAATGTCAAAATCCTGTCCTGGATGTGATGTGTGGGGAGGTGTGTGAGAGACGCATTTCTCCCTAAGAAAATAGTACAGTATCTTCAACTTGAACTTAGATTTTATATATTTTGTTTTTGGAGGAGTCAAGGTCTTACTATGTAGTCCAGGCTGGCCTTGAATTCACTATGAAGAGCCCAGGCTGGCCTTGAACTTAGGCAATCCTCCTGCCTCAAACTCCCAGAGTGCTGGGATTACAGGCATGCACCGCTGTGCTTGGCTTGATTTTATATCTTTTTAAAAGTGTATTAACTCAGTAAAAGTGAAAATATGTCACTTCCTCAGATGAGACCTGAGCTTAAATTCTCTGTGTGATGTCCTCAGATTGTTCTCTATATGTACAGTAGCCACTGTGATGATTGGCTAAACAAATATGCTTTATACCACCTGTGAAATATTAAAATTTATATCACAAAATATATCAGCAAAATGTAAATTATTGAAAATAAAGTGATTGATAGGTTATGCACTGATATACTGAAGATTAAGAATAAATCCAGAGATTTCTTTTGTAGTGGCTTCCCCCTGCTGTGAAGATGCCCTCTTTGTGTGTAGATAGAGGTGTATCTGAATGCTTTGTTAGTGACTGTGTATAAGCTACAGACAGCATTAGAAACCAAAGTAAAAATAGAGGAGATGGCTGCACCATTGAAAGTATTCAAATAAATTGAGAAGTGGGAGCTAGTGCTATTTTTAGTGTAGACCTATGAGATTCAAATGACACTGGGTAGCAAAAATCTCATAATCTTATAATCCAGTGAAGCTCCACCAGGGAGAACACTAGTTTGGTGTTTCAGATTCAACCTTTGCCGGACCAGCTGTGCCTACAGTCAGATTTGAGAATGTCATTTCAGTTTACTGATTGGGTCTACCATTTATGTTCTACTCACTGTGAAATGCATGGGGAATGGGGATGGCCTCAGGCATGAACCAATTGTTCCGGCTCTAAACCTCTTGTGGGACTAGAGCCATATATGATTGTGAAGGGATTGCAGGATTCATAAAGGGCAGCCACAAGCGCATCTTCAGGAAGGTTTTGGAAGTGGGAAGGGGTGTGTACAAAGTGTCAGAAGGAAGGGGCAAAGGCCAGTCTGAATCCTACAGAGGGCTCAGAAGTGCTTGGAGTGTGGAGTTGTGACATCTGTGAGCAGTGCTTTGCGGGGCTTCTGGCTCTTGGAAGCCATTGTTTGTTTCTGCTGTAGATGTATCTATCTGGAAACACATTCATGGACCAGGTTGCAATGTTGTGATTAGTTTTAAAACAAACAGATTTTGGTTATATAAACTGCCTTTTTGTTAGCAAATAAGGTTCTTTTTCAGTGATTTGGATAAAGCTTGTGTCAGGTGCTAAAGAGACTCAGAAGTATCTTGTTTGGGGGGTTTGGGGGTGCATCTTTCTCCATGCCTGTGTGAGAATAGGACCAAGTGGTCCTTTCACCAGAAAAAAAGTTCAGAGGAAAGAGAATTTTATTATGATTTTGATTCCTTCACTGAGACGTTGCATGTATCTGAAACAACTTTTTTTTTTTAACACATCAAAGATTTTAGTGCATTTAACAATGGGAGTGTAGCTATTTTGCCTTACAGTAAAAGATATGATGGTCCATTTGCAGTGTTTTAAAAAGTTTATGAAAAGGCTCCTTTGTCATTAGAATCTTTCCTCAGTTGCTTATGTGAAGCTCACATGGCATGGGCTGAAATCTTGGATATGAAAGTGCAAGTGGTTTAGAGGTGAAATGGGTGCCCCTAGGTGTTTACCCACCTATTCTTCAGAGATGCTATTGCTTCCTATACAGAACCCCAAAATTCTTGATGGCCATAGATCAATCAAGCTTAAGAGAAGATGTATTTTTTTTATAATTTTATTGGTACATTTTAGGTATACAATATAATGACATTCATCATTGGAAATTTGCACCTTTACATAATCTCTCTTGGGTCTTATTTTTCCCCCATCCCCTGCCCTCCCTTCAACCCCTCCATCCCTCCCTATTTACAAAGACTTGGTTTCCACTTTTTTCATTTAAGAGAAGATGTATTTATCGAAAAAAAAAAAAAACCGGGTTGCTAGGAATATCTACTTCTTGGAAATTAATATTTCATGTCTTTTTTTAAAAACAACTATTAATCCGTTAGTTTGGGGTTTTTTTGCTTTATAGTTGCAAATTTTAAAAGCTTTTAGGCTTCCTAGTCAATCCTAAATATACTTGTATCTTATCTGTATAGTTTCAGGCTTTTGGTGTTGGGCTTTTTCTTTTTTTCGGTTGGTACTGAGAATCAAACTCAGGACCTCGCACTCGCCTGGCAGGCGCTGCGCCGCTGGCTACATCCCTGGCAGTGGCTTTTGGTGTTCTGATTGATTGCTGACAATTTTCAGTGTGAGTTTCACCAGATGAAACTGTCCAAATCTCGAATTCACTTGCCAGGGTTAAATGATTTGGCATTTCATTTGGGTGCTTTCTTCCCCTCAGCTGATTCAGAATGATGCTGGACAATTAGGTATAATTTTGTCAGAATTGTTCTAGTTAAATAAACCAATAAATATACGAAGTTTATTACTGTAAACTTTCATATACGCTTTACCTTCTCTTGAAAAATATGCTATATTCAACCCTTTCTCTGCCCCAACTGAAAAATTACCCTTTAGTTTCTTCTAATGGTGACAGTGGGGTTACTTCATGACAGCAGAGAAGATCTATCAATAGATACACACACACACACACCCCTATCTATACTTTCTATACCATTTAATATTGAGATAACCAGATTGCTTAACTCCCATAATGATAAAAAGGATTTATTTGATAGCACTTTGAAGCTTACCAGTATTGGATGCTCAACAGAAAATCATTAGTAAAATAAAGGGGGGTGCTTAATAGGTCTAGTCTGAGATGTCCTGACCCCAGGTGTATAAGTATTATTTTAAGAGCATTACACTTTGGGAAATTACCTGAGTGAATATTGTGTATCCCACTCAGTGAAGATTATGACTCTTTTTTTTTTTTTTGGTACCGGGGATCGAACTCGGGTCCTTGCACTTGCACAGCAGGCGGCGAAACCACTGAGCTAAATCCCCGGCCCCAAAATTATGACTCTTGACCTGTAAATCTCTGGGTTTCAGATGGCATTCTTCAATTTCAGTATGTTGACTTGAATGTAGGAAAGGATGAATATTTACAATCAGTTGACTTCAAGCAGAGGGGAGTCCCTTGGATAATGTGGGTGGGTGTGATCCACTTGGTGGAAGTCTTTAACATCAAAACCTGAAGTTTCTAGGAAGGGAATTCTGACTCAAGCCTGCAATGTAGAAGCCCTGACTGAAGATTTCAGATTTGCCAGCCTCCACAATCACAGCAGCAATTATTTCTTAAGATGAATTTTTCAGCCAGTTGTGTGGCACATGCCTGTAATCCCAGCTACTCTCGAGGCTAAGGCAGGCAGGAAGATGACAAGTTCAATGCTAGCCTGGACAGCCTAGCAAGACCTTGTCTCGACCTAAAAAGTAAAAAAAGGGCTGGGGATGTAGCTTAACCCCTGTACTGCAAAAAAACTGCTCTCTATATAGTACATTATTTTGAACCAAAAATACTATTGGTTCTATTTCTCTAGAGAACCCTGACTAGTATATTGACCCTCAGAAAATCAAGTTTTCCCTTAGATTTATGCAAGTCATTTAGATTATTTCTTAAGAGATAAATTTAAAAATAAAATTTGTCAGGGCCAAAGATTTAGCTCAGTGGTGCTGCGTCTGCCTTGCAAGTGAAAGGTCCTGAGTTCAATCCTTGGTACCGGAATAAATAAATAAATAAATAAATAAATAAATAAAATTTGTTTGCTTGTTAAGGTAAAAACAATATATTAAACCATCTTCGATTTAAAAATCTTAACAGTTGTTTGTTTTAATTTTAGAGAGTTGTAGAAAAATGAATTGGAAAGAGTGACAAAGTAGCAAAAGTCGGGATTGAGGGAAAAAAAAATCTCAGTACATTCTGAAATGAATTTGGGTACTTCTTCTTGACATAGTTCTTTACCAGTCTGAAGCCTTAGGGCTGTCACTATCCCAAAAGTGCCCATAAAGTAATCAACTGAACTGGTTTGCTGTTGTTTAGGGCTGCTGTTTACTCCTAAACCTTTAGATCTCATCTCTAGTCTAATGGCCACAGTGATCCATAATACATTGTCTCATTGAAGGAAAAGCTGCACATCTTATTCATTATTTCAGTAGATTCTCATGAAGGGATGGGTGGGTGGGAGGTGGAGGGAAGTCTGCAATTTGCAGGTGCAGAAATCTGAGGATTTTTGGCCTCTCCCAACCAAAACTCAGAGCGAATGTTCCATTGTTCCTGTTATTTAGCTGGCACTGCCAATAGAATGAATTGAAACAATACAACTGCAGAGTCATTTGCAAAATGAAGGCGTGTATGAAAGTGCAGTGACAGTAAGGGGAGGGGCTTGCCTGGATCTTGCTTTTTCTCTCTGCCTGTTTCCCCCTGGGTATAGAACTCCAATTGCCACTTTCATCAAGTCATGGAATTGCAGGACCAGAGAGGCTCAAGAGACCTAAAACTCCTGCCTGTAGCCAGCACATTACTCCAGCATGAGCATCTCAGGTCACAGTATTTGTGCAGGGCCATCCTGAAGGAGCAAACGAATAGTGGATTACATTCTGGTCACCTCCAGCCACTGGTTCTAGTTCTGTCTTCTAGAATTATTTTAAAAGTAGAAATTTTTCCATATGTTTTTGTTTGTTTTGCATATGTTTTTGTTTTTGGTACCGGGGATCGAACTTGGGACCTTGCGCTTGTGTGGCAGGTGCCAGAACCACTAAGCTAAATCCCTGGCCCAATTTTTCCATATGTTAACCTTTAATTCAATTATTCCTGGAGTCTTATTTGTTCAGAGGAAATGTATCTTCTCAAATGACCCTGCCCTGCTGTGGCCTAGAAAACATAAAAGGTCTGGATTGCTATCTTCTGAATGTATTTTTCACTTATTGTCCCATTTGAAATATCTTCTTTTGTTTTTTTGGTTTTTGTTTTTGTTTTTTGAGACAGGGTTTTGCTGTGTATTTTAGGCCGGCCTTGAACTCACAGCAGTCCTCCTGCCTCAGCCGCTCGGGTGTTGGGATTATAGGTCTGTGCCACCACACCCAACTTCCATTTGAAATATCTTGCTCAGAACCACCTGGTATGAGGAGCATAAAATAGAGAAGGCTTTTCTTTTGATCTGGGTGCTGGTTGTCTGCTGATACCCCTGTGGTACGATAAGAATTTTGAACTGCCTCATTGAACCGATGGGATGTAGTGGGCTTATTGTCCAGGCTCCCTCCTTCCTCATTTCTGCTGCAGCTTGGTGGTCTTCATTTTGTATCTGTGTAATTACTAGAAAAAGAGGTGTTATTTACCCTTACTGAATTAATTATTTAGATGTGCCGCATCATTTTGAACTGTTGAGCTTATTTTGCAATCATTCCGTCCAGCTTAGCTTTGTTTCATTTACAGACGTAACGCCCTTGTATAAATCATTACTACAAACATAACCTTCCCTTTCCATTGCCTGCTTCTCCAGCTTTCAATCAGACCATTGCAGGAACTTGGTATCCACACTGAACCCTTGAAATACGCCTTCGTACTGCCAGAGGGGGCCTGATAACAAGCATGGTTGATTCTCATTCCTGTTTTCATCATCTCTCCCCGAGGCCACCACTTGAGATCTTGTTGCTTCACTTAAACAAGGTGGTTGTGTAATTGGCTTCTATGTCTCAAGTATCTCCTCTTCCCTTCCAGTCCATCCTGGGCTGTCTAGATCAAACCCTTCAATGGTTCCCTATTGCCCATGTTTGACAATGAACATTATATACTTGCCTGCTGCCTGTTCTCTGATGTCATCCCAAAATACCTTATCTGGCTACTTGACATGATTTGATCACTCTTAAAGCCAGACAAGGAACCTGTTTCTTAACTTTCTTATCTTTCTAATGGTGTATCTCAACAATAAAACTAAATTGAGCTCTGAACTGTTCACAAACTATTGATGAATCAGGAAACTTTTAGAAACAAGATTCACATGTGTGAAACTTCTGTTGGGTCCAATGATTGATTTCATTGACTTATTTGGAATCCATAAAATTAGATTTCTAGCCTAAAAGGGGATTGCTATTAGAGGAGAGGACCTTCTTCTATGCACATTTCTTTTTTTTGGTACCAGGGATCAAACTCAGGACCTTCCATTTGCAAGGCAGAAGCCAGAACCACTGAGCTAAATCCCCGGGCTTCTATGCACATTTTAACTTTTACCAAGGAATTCAGCAGTTCATGTAATGCACATTAATAACATATTATTGAAAATCAAACAAGAGGGCTGAGAAGCATCCTACCATGAGCTACGGGGTTAACATTTAATATGATATTTTGTAATATTCACAGCTTATCTGGTAATGCTCAATGTTTAGGAAAGGGTTTAAAGAAAGCTTAATATCCACACCTTACGTTCATGTAATTGAACCCCTAGAGGTTAAATTTTGTTTATAGTATAGTAGACATGGGAAAAAGCATTCTGTTGGCACTATGAAGTGCTTAATAATCAGCAAAGATTTATCGAAATGTTATAAAAGGCACGGCAGGGACCTAATACTTCTTGGCTGATTGCTTTGCTACTGGTATACTATTTACTGTTTTTCTTATATGCCTGTTGACAAAAGGTGATCAAATAAAGACGATCAAAGCAAACTTGTCTTTTTATTTACTTTTCAAAGGGTATTTCTTTGTGTTTCTTGGACTCTGCTCATAATGCTGCAAGATGGCAGAATGTTGTGCCTTTATCTCCACAGAAGCACCAGTAAGTGGCATCATTCTAGGAAGCTGAGTGAGCCTTTTAACTTCAAGAATGGAAATGGCAGAGGACCAGATGGGACCCTTTGTTCCTCAGGAGTGGTTGGAGTCCACTGGTTTTGTTATTTTCAAACCACAAGGTTTTTAAGTTGAATGAAAATGTGGATTTAAAAAACTCCTGCTAGGTTCAAATGGTAGCTTATCTCAGGGAGAAATACCAAATATTTAACAGATTACTGAAGTCCAGTGGTTTTGAAGAATTAACCACCTCCTCTAATGTAGAAACCTAGAAACTGATTTTGGCACTTCCAGACTCTACTAACAAGTGAATAACTTAGATGTATATAGAACTTGCAATTTACCAGTGATAGCAATTCAATCCAGCAGTAATAATTTCTGTGTTCAACTACAGTCATTGAACACCCCAAATCAAGCTTGCTCCCCTTTCAGTATGTTTTTGTTAAAGCTCACTAAGCTTTTAGGAAGGAAAATTTTAGGTGTATTTCTCACTGGATAGGCAGATTTCTTGGCATCACCCAATGAGCTATGCTGTTTTCTAATTTTATGGTCACAGAGTAAGGGCACAGAAAGCCTAAACATGAACAGAAGCCTGACCCTGTGTGTATATGCATATGCCTACATGTGTGCAATCTTTTCTATAAGACCTTGACAGCCAGGCCCAAGTCATGAGCTTACTTCCCAAGATAGCAAGTCTGACTCCATTTCATATTCATCCACCTCACAGGTTGAAGCTAGGCCAGAGATGCCAGCCAGCCAGGCAGGGTAGGAGAACAAGGAGATATAAATTCATTGTAGACCAAAGATGCAGGACAGCAGTTGTCCAAGGGCCTATCGTACTGTTTTATTCACAGTAGCTGAGTGGTACTGTTTTTACCTTTGAATGTAAGGACATTTCATGATTACACACATTTTTTCCCTCAATATAAATCCAGTCTAGTTGTAAAATCTACCCTTTTGAACTGGGAAGTGTCTTATTTCTCTCAAGTCTGTACAGTCTGCATTAACACATCATAGATTACTTTTTCAATTTAAAACAGTTGAAAAACTTCAGTGCCCATTGGAGGTTTCCATGCCCCATTGTGATTCAGGTGACATGCAAGGACAGTCATGCCACATCTAATAAAAAATGTTTGTTAGTGCTGAGGAAGAGTTCAGGAATTCAGAGTAGTACTCATTTTACTTTGGAGGGTATTTTAATTCAAGGTCTCGCCATCTCCATGTCCATATTTGCCTTTGTTGTAGATCAGAGTGTAAAGGGAGCAGGAAGTTGGGAGACAGTGGTTGCCCCTACAGGGATCAAGCCACAGTATTCCTGGAATTAAATAAGAGTGAATTCCTGAATCTATTAGAGACTAAGTTTAAGCATCTAGGAAACTAGTCTCAAATGTATTTTTGTCTTAAATGAAGAGAAAAAAATGTGTACTTCATGAATAAGAAAAAAATCCATTATTATCATTATTGATGTTGAGCTGTTTGCTTCCCCGTGACTGGTCACAGCTGTGACTGTCACAGTGCTGTTTGTTATGGGAGTGAGAATTCGCAGGACAGCAGGATAAAACCCTCTTGACTTTAGAGCAAGCAGCCCTGGTTTAATCTTGACTTGGTAACCTAACTGGCTATTTGACTTTAATCTCCCAGCCTCAGTTTCCTGTCTGTCAGGTGATAACTCCTCTCAGTGCCCTGGTGACTAACAAAGGTAACAATTCAGTGCACTTAGGCCGGCGTCTCACAGACAGCTGAGCGTGTTCCCCGTGGATGGGTCATTGCTCTGTTCTTTGACTTGGTCTCATGCGGCTTCATGGATTTATTGATGGTGGTTACTTTTGGTCTTTTTGGTCAGGCTCTCATTTCTCTCACTAGTTTAGTCTTAGAAAATAAGAAGCAGCCATTTTGGTAATTTTCACATTTTGATACAAATCAGATTTCTCAAGACTCTTTAGACTAGAGTGAAAAGAATCTCATCTTTGTCATTAGAAGATACTCCACTAAAGTGAACAGAAAAAGAAAATCATTAATCAGCTGGGCATGGGGGGGCAGACTCAGTTCTAGTCTTCTGTGAGGTCCTCCATCCTGTGACTTGCTCCCCTTGGTACCTTTATCCCACTGGGTGCCTTGTCTATAGCCCACAGGCCTCCTTGGTGAAATTCATTATCTCATCTGGGCAAATTAAACTCTAGATGGCTCTTGCTGTGCCAGTGTTCATCTCATAAAACATTTGAGGCCATTGAGGCCAGCCTCAAAAGGAATACATAGTTAACACAGATCATTTGAATTTCAAGCTCTCACTTTGCTTTTTAACTGCCACTATTAGGTAGATTTTTAAATTTTCCTGCAAGGATACCTTATAAAATGTTGCCATCTCTCTCTCTCTCTCTTTATTTTTTTTCTTTTTGGTTTGGAAGGTGGAGAAAAGAATTCCCCTTTTTCTTTACCTTTTCCTCTTAAGTGGCATTTCTGTTAAATGCAATGTAGGAAGTCACTGCTGACTGTTGTTTGAATGCTTTTAGTTATTTGGGTGGGAAACACTTCTAGGTGAGATTTCTCATTTGCTTGAGACACTGATTTTCATTTTCTCTATCAGAAGGTAGTTTCAATCATGCTTATTTTATGTATGATTGTTTTATTTTGCTTTTTTTCTCTTTCTTTCTCTCTTTTCTAAAAATTGCCATTTTAGGTACTAACCTGATTCTCTGCAAGTAGAGGAAAGAAACTAAAGTAGATTTGAAAATATTTGATTTCATAAATATGCATGTATATATTTTTGACATTGGCATATGTTACACTTACGTTTATTGATCATCTTTTTAGAGAAAAATCATCTCTAATTCAGAAAAATTACTAAGTAGAAAATTATGGAAATACAAATTTATAATCATACCTATAGTTTATTTTATAAACAAAATCTTGACTATTTAAGGTTTACATCCTGTTCATTTCTGTCTTCACAGAAGTTGCATAGGGATATAAGACCATGAAATGTATAGGCCACACATTTATCCTAAGGAGCAGCAGTGGACTAGGAGGAAGATGCCCTAAATTTTAATTACATGCCAAATAACAGTTGACCTGGGCAAGGAATTTCACTTCATAGGCCATAGCCTCCTTCCATGTAAAATTATGCTGATTCGTTCGCTTTCCTTGGCCCATTTCACTCTAAAACCCATTACGTTTTATTCCAAAGATCTGTTGCAGAGGATAATCCAATTCTAAATAACTCTCTATCTGAAATTTCCTGCCTTTCTCCAAGCCACAGATATAAACATACATGAACTTTATTAACTCCCCTAGCCTTTGGAGGAAAAGATTTCTGACAATGCATTGATTTTTTTTATTTTCCAGCTTGGATTTGCTAACCATTTAATGCATTGCCAGCACTAGTCTGGGCATGAGTAGGTAAAAACATAGAAGTATTTCTTGATGCAGTTTATAGCTGAAAATAATGAAAATAATAACAGCAAAAAATGGACTAATTACAACAAGTGCATTACAAACTATAATAACACTTGCATTTATTAAGCACTTCTTACTGCTAGCACAACACTCATTTAATCCTCAGTCCTAACCCTGTAAGATAAATGGTGTCATCACCCCAAGAAACTGAGGCACTGAAAGGAATGAAATGAATTATCCCAAGTTACTGTTCCACACAGAAGATTTAGAGAAGATATTTTAGAGTTCTTGGGGTCTCCCTTGGGTAAGTGAGTTTAAATATTGAGAAAAAGTAGGAGAGTAGTCTGGGGATGAGGGGATTCCATTCGGCTTTCTGGGCACATATGATGTTGATTAAAAAGCAAAAACAGTTTTCCCCTTGGCAATTGGCATTTTTTAAAATGACATTGTAAATGTATGATTGTGTGCTGTGGAGGGGACAGTTCCAAAAAAGGACTGAAATTGGGTTAAGAGCTGAGAATTGCTCAGCACACTGGAGATGATTGTCAGTGGGACCCGGGGAGTGTGCTACGCTTCATCAAGGCAGCTTTTTCCCTGGGTGGATTCTCTGCTCTCTTCTGTCCTTTCTCCGTGACACCAGTGGTCCATGTGACAGGTGCTGCCAAACCTGTCCATACATAGGCTCGAGGGTGGGAAGTCAGGAATTGAACCAAGCATGGAGGTTCCAGCCTGGCTGTCATCCATGCAGGGGCTTGGGAATGTTGTTAGGATTGACCTGCCCAGAAAAGAATAGAAAGCCTTCCTGGCTTGGGCCCCTCTCCTTCCTGAAGAGCCCACTGCTGCTTGTGCAAGCAGAACTCCGCTTCTCCTCCCATCCTGTCTCTCTGCTGCTGAGAGGCAGAGAGCTGCCCACAGGCCTCCCGCTGGAACCCTCTGCTGGTGAGTTCCTGGGACGCAGTAGCCCACTGGCAGCGGGAGATGGAGCAGCTCCCAGCCCTCCTTGATTAGGGTATGTCAGGGTTGTCAGGGCAACTGTTCACAGCGGGCAGCGTGACATCGTTTCCCCTCTCTGCTGTGTGCCGAATATTTAACTGTGCAGAGGAGGAAGAAGATTGGGGAAAGTGCTGCGGCAGGAGGGAGAAGCTGGGATCTGATTGCACAGGTTAGGCAGTGGAGGGAGGCATCTGAAGCCGCATGGCTGTACTAATAGGGTTTTTCTGGAAGGGTTGTGTGCGTGTGTGTGTGCAAATGTGAGTGCCTGTCCTTAGCAGCGTGTGTGCCTGAGGGGAGTCAGTGGGCGGGGGTGGCTGCTAGGTGAGGGGAAACTGCAGGGCCTCAGTTGCCAAGGGGCTGGTAGTATCTGTCAGCTGTTTGCACACTGTTTACCCAAAGGGGATCTATTACAAGTGCTCAAATGAACCAGCAGCTTCCTGGGAGCTGCAATTACATAAGCATATATTTTTAATATAATAATAATTAAAAAACAAGTAGCAGCAGCAGTATGCCTGGATCAGCTACAGCTATCCGACAAGAAAGACTGAAGAAGACCAATGCAAGGCCAATTCCCCTTGGTTTATTCACCATTAATGAAGAAGATGAACAGCCAAAGAATGGAAATTCCAGAAGACTGAAAGGTATGCATTAGCCCTACTCTTTGGTCAGAGCCGGATCCATCCCTTTTTCCCACCATGCTTATATCAACATTTTACAAACTACTTATGGTGCCTGCTCTGGGAAGTGCTGGTGACCTAACACAGCTTGCTGATGGTGTTTACACACCCCGCAGAGCTGTGTATGCATGAAACGGGAATCAGTTTTGCAGATTTTGTAAACTCCAGGTCAGCCACCTTTTGACCCAAGCTACTTTCGTGGCCTGGAGATCTTTAATTTTCACGTGCTCATTTAAAACAGTGGCTGTGACTCTGTCCTCACGATGAGGAAATTGGAGTTCTCAAGATTTACCCGCACTCCTCTACACCTTGCTTAGGTGCATCAGGCAGTTTCTGTTTACTTTAGTGAAGTGGGTTTGTCCTTAAAAGGGACTGGTTAGACAGGGTGACTTTAACACTGCAGCTTTTCCAAGGGCATTGGTTGAGGATGTTACTGGGTTTTCTGTACTGAAATGCTTTAAAAGTGAAAGGGAGGAAGGCAAACCTTGAGGATAACTACAGAGCCAGGGAGCAGGGAGCAGACAGCAAGGTTTCATGACTTCTGCTAATAACTCTGCTGCTGAGCACTTGTGTAGCAGTTGAAATGTGCCAGGTACAGAAAATAGAGGTCCGAGTAGCGTGTTGTTTTCTCCCCGTGAGGAAATGTACCAGCAGCTACCCGAGCTTCTTGCATCCCATATACAGCATCAGCTGTAGCATTGTCTCATAACCACTCTCCCAGGGCTATAATTATCAGTCAGAGATGCAGCCTCATGCATTTTTGAAGAAGGGCTTTAAGGTTTACATTTTAAGTTTTCCAACATTCTAATTCTTGCAGCCCTCTTCGCAAAAATGTACACACTCTTCTTAAGCAGATGGATTATCAGTTCTGTTGTTTTTATGTGCTGATTAAATTTCAGCTTACATTCAGAATATTCTGTCACTGAAGTATCAGATTTTCCTTAATTTGGTACAAGAGAGCAAGCGTGGAAAAGGAGCAGCAAATACTTTAGCAATGATAGAATGAGTATTTAAATAGAATCCAGTGTTCCTAAATTGTTGGTTTTCTTTTTCCTGGTTCTTTAATGAATCGTAGTTTGCTTTTATTAAATATAATTAAAACTGAACTTTAAATTCAAAAGTGTAGTTTTACTTTTTCAAAAACTACACAGGGAAGTTCCAGTGAATAGCGTCTTACTGCCATAGTTGATTTTTGTGTACTGTCAGACATGGCTTCTGTTGTGGGGACCAAACGACCTCTGAAATCCAGTAATGCTACAAATTGAAGATGACTTACGTGCTTCTTTTATTTGCCTATAAGTGAAATAGTTGAACCAGAGTGTGTTGCTCTTAATGAGAAGTCAGTACTTTAAATTGTCAATAGAAAATCATTCACCCTCTGAGAAGTTGGGAACTTTTTAGATTAGTGTAGATTTGTTGAATCATTCCCACAGGGTTTTTTGGGTAACATTCTTGATTTGTGGCTCTTTCCTTGGGTGTTCTGGAACTGTAATTTCAGATAGCCATTCATTTTATTCTTAGTAATTTTCCTGAAGCCCTCTTCTCATGTCCTGTGGGAATTTGTTGTTGTTTCAGTCACCTTTAATGTTTTATTTAAAAGGAAAAGGAAAAAGTGGGTGCTTCTAAAAATCTATTTGTTTTTGGCAGTTTATGTAGCTATGAGTCTTAAATCAAGGAGTTTCAGATCCCCTGCCATATTTTCTTTTCTATCCCTGCCCACGCCAAACACAAAACAAAACAAAAAACAAGCAACAGAAAAGATGAGGGGGCGGGGGGAGGGGTTCTTGCTAATAAAGATGTCCAGACTTTCTTTATATCCCTAAATGTCTCTAATTTATGATATATTGGACAAAATAGCCAGATAGACAACCCTGGGTATCTCTATGCTTGATGAATAAAACTATTTTGACTTTGATTTGGAATTTCTCACCCAGCCTGTCTGGGTTGTAGGAGCATTCACTTTCTCGTCCACCTCCGTTTAATACAAAAATGATAAGACTGTCCAGCATGCTAGTCATTAAGCACATGTGGTGGCAGAGCACTTGAAATATGGCTATTACAACTGAGAAGGTGATTTTTTTGTTTTTCAACAGCCACATACAGTTATCTTACTGGACAACACAGTTCTAGTCTGTAGAGCTGTGACCTTCTGAATTTGTGTCCTCTCTGCTTTGTCCATTCTTATTGCTTCCTGGTGCCAGACATGGTCAGGTCTGTAGATGAGTGTGGTTTTGAAAGGCACCATGGAGCAGACTGCCTCTTTTCAGCGAGGGAGCCCAGAAACTCAGATCTATAGATCATTTTATTTTTCCTTTTCCACTTAAGTCTTATTGCACTTAAGTTTTATTGCACCTGTCACTAGTTGCCCATATCATCTTTTGCAATTTTTAATGTATCCTAATTGTTATTTCCAAGGCATCATAGCAAGAAAACATGTAGGTAATCCTTAATGTGTGACTATTAAGGTGAACTCTGTTTTCTTTTCTACCTACTCCATGCCCTAATCACACAACCATATCTAAACATGGTGTCACAACCCAGCTGTCATACTTAGTATCTTTCTTTGTTCTTTCTATCATTACCAATAATAAGGAAGCTTGCCATCCAAAGTCAGTAGGCTGAATGTTTCTGTCAAGGATCACTCTTAAGTTAGTGATGAGTACCATCTTTTCAAGTACCCATGCCGAGGCCTAACCTTTGTCATCTCCTCACAGGAATGAGCATGGGGCCTGGTGGTTGCCATCTGGACTTGCAAACAGTGGGTTCCAAGTTACATGGTGGGGTGAGACAGGACTACGATAGTAGACTCTTGAAAGAATGATTATTCACCTGTGTAATCAACTGGAATATAAATGTTTGATGTCCCTTACTATTATTAATATGTAACATTTAAGTAGCAATTGGGAGTGAGCTGGGCTTATGCTGTTGCTGCCCTTATGCCCTATAATGCTGACCTCGGGCCTGTCTGGGCGAGATTGTTTAGGTACTGCAGTAACTGAATCCCCTTGGATAAGTTTCAAGGCAAACCTACCTCATGAATTTTGCTGAGCACAGTGTGATTATATTAAGTAATAACTATTTTTCCCTAAAAGAGCATTGCTTAGATGCTCACTCTGTGGCAGATTTCTGTGCCAGGGTATTTTAGAAGTGCTGTGATGCAAAGATAATTGACACAAGTTTTGCTCTTGGATGTGTTAGTTATCTGGTGGAGAATGACAGCAGGTACAGATAATGCGAGAGTGTAAATTGAAAGGAGAGGCAGAGGAAGGAGAGGGTGAGAGTGGCACAAATGTCAAATATATGCCACTGAGAAGCTGTTAACCTCCAGTTTTCAAACTGGAGCAGCAGGATTAAAGAATATAGGCACCTGTCCTGTCCCATCCCATATGTCTAGCAGAAGTTGGAAGCTTACAGGGGACTCAGAGCAGGAACACAGGATGCTGGGCGGAGAAGGTGGTACCTGCCTGAATCACCTGCCTCTAGGAACTCTCAGTAGTATTGTTCCACCCAGAGCAGACATCTCAACTAGGAGTCATGAGCTTTGTTTGGTGTATAGGTATATTTACTTGTCCTTTGCAGGGTTTTTTGTTTTGTTTTGTTGTTAGGAAAAGAGAACTGTCTCTCAATAATCTGGATTTCAGCTTCTCTTGAAAAATTGAAAAACCTGCCCATGCCTGGCCCATGCTCTTCAGGGCAGTGGTCAGCAGCTCCCACTGCAGATCGTGCACACGTGCTCCCTGCCCTTCTCTGGAGTGTGCATCAGCTGGCCACCTCTGGTGTGTGTGTTACGGGGCTCATTTGCATCTGGAGCACCTGACCTGAAGAAATGAGCTCCTTGGCATGGCTGTAGACTACTCATCACCTGGCTCTTCATCCTCTTTCCTGCTACCCTGAACTCTGCTCACGGCAACACCAAAATGCTTGCGTCTCCTGCTCTCTTGTGCTCTTGCCTGCCCCTGTGTCCTTCTCGTGGCCTTCCATCCTTTCCTCCTCCAGCGGATGGCTCTTACTATGAGTTAGCATCAGGACGGTGTCTTTTCCTGCAGACAGCCCTTCGGTAGCACCTTCAGGAGACGGCCCCCTCTTGCAGCCTCTCCTCCTGGCAGAAGGCAGCCCTGTCACTCGTCCTGATGCTCGTCTCAGTGCATGGAGTTAACTGTGCGCCTGCTGGCCCTTTTGCAGATATCCAGGGCTTCCTCTTCATACCTGGACAGTGCAGAGAGCACACAGCCTTAGGGAAGGGAGGTAAATTTAACATGTAGAAAGAGATTTCAAAGGCTGGGTATATTGGCCCACACCTTAATCCCAGCTGCTCAGGAGACTGAGGCAGGAAATCGGAAGGTTGAGGCCAGGTTAGGCAACTAATTGAGACCCTTCTCCAAATTTTAAAAATCAAAAAGGTGTCATGGGCTGTAAAGATCTTTCTAATTTAGAAATTCCAAGAAATATTGACAATATTAGTATTGTCCTTCCATGGTAATTACTTTGAAATAGACAATACTGTGTCTGATATGTTAATAATATCACTTTCTCCCAGACTTCATTTATCTAATAGTAGATTAGGGGTTTTACTCTGTTTTCTATCATACTGTTGATCATTTGTCTTTGGTGGAAAAATGAAGGTATATATTTACAAGGTGGTGATAATTGACTACCCTGTTAATACCAAGGTTAATAATGCTTTCTGTCTCTTTTGTTAGCTATTCATAGATTGAATTGTAAAAAAACAGCATTTCTCCTGGAAATCAGGCACAGGAGTTCTGAGGAACTGTGCTTCCCTCCCACCCCTTGTTGTTAGAATGTGTATTTATGGAGCCTGCAGTGACCATTTTTCTTTTGGCTTATCTGCCATACAGGTAGAATTTCTGCCAGTTAAGGTTTCCAAATGCCAATGCAGTCTGCATTTACTGGGTGCCGTCCTGCTGGACAGGCGATGTGCTAGCATCTGTAGTGTCCACTTTGTACATCATGAGTCTGTTCCAAAGAGGAGTCTTCTGACAAGAAGTGTGAATGCCACTCTAGACACATTCTCACAGGTCTCCCTGAGTCTTTCCTCTGTTCTGTGGGACTTGTAGCATTGTCTATTCCCAGTGTCCTTATGTGTGTGATTCACTAGGCAAAAGATTTTAACAGTAAAACTTAATGACTGAGACAAAAATACATTTTAGAAAAACAATAATATTAAAGCTTCCTATTATAGGAGGAAATCTCAATGTTAAAGGCCCTAATATTTTACTCAGGATATTTCTATAAAAAGAAAAAGAAAAGGGGATGTCAGGAACAAGGATCACCACTATCTTTTCTTTTGTTTTTTCTCCAGTTCTGGGGATTGAACCCAGGGAGTGCTGAGCTGCAACCCTGACCCTTTTTTTTTTAAAGACAAAGTCTCTTGTTAAGAATTTCTACCAGTTAAGGTTTCTAAATGAAATGTAATCGGCATTTACTGGGTGCTGCCCAGGCTGGCTTTAAACTTTCAATTCTCCTGCCACAGCTTCCCGAGTAACTGAAATATCACAGGCATCCACTACTAGGATCAGTTCTATTTAAATATTTGTTTAGGAGATGAATACATCCATTTCCCAGGCAGTCTGTGTTATACAAGTAGAAATTACCATATGTATTACTGGATACAAGAGGAAAATGGTTTAACTTATATATAATCAAAATTTTTATACAGGGAGATACTATAAAAATGGAATTTGTTTGCTATGTAAAACTGAAAGGTTTAAAAAATGTGTGTTTCAAGATTTAAGATTGATGGGCCTATATGAGCTGACTGTTCTACTCATAGAAACAAAGCAGAACTAAATATTGGCTCAGAACAGTGGTGGCAAACCTATGGCATGCACTTCGAAGCCAGCTGTTTGTTGTCATTGAAAGCTGTAAAAGTTTCTTCATCGCTGGCTTAGAGCTTCCTACTTAGTAACTCTTAGACATTATTTATTGGGAAGTTAGTCTGAGTTTGAATTGAGTATTCATTCATATCACTGTATCTCAAGGAGCAACTTTAATTTGTTGTAACCAAAAGTTTTCCAGATGATTCTTAGGCACCTTGACCATGTTTTTTCATGTAGCAGAAACTAATACCTTAGCAGCAACAACAGCTATTTTACGCAGGTAGTCAGTCTTAAGTTTCAGATCTAGACATTTAGGAAGAACCCAGTGTAAGTCGGGCCCTCAATGGATTAAAAAGTTTGTGTGCAAAGCCAGGTGCAGTGGAGCATGCTGTTGTAATCCCAGCTACTTTGGAGGAGGCTGAGACAGGGGGATTGCAAATTCAAGGCCAGAGTAAGGAATTTAGCAAAACCCTGTCTCAAAAAGGGCTTGGAAAGTAGCTCAGTGGAAAGCAATGAGTTCAATTCCCAGTACTTCAAAGATAGATAGATTGTCTGATTGATTTATGTTCTAGATTTACCAACTTCAAAAGGCAAATCTTAACCCCATTATACTTCAGACCCTGAAGCAGAGAGCCGAAGTGATGAGCACAGAGCATTGTTTGAAGTACTTAGCACAGCACCTTCCCATGCACTATGCCGCATATTTATGACTTACAAAATGTAAGTCCTGTTTTTCAGACTCTGCTTAGGAATAGTTTGTTAGTAAGAATTAATTCTTTACAAATTCCAAAGAATTTACAATCTTATTTCCAATGTAGAGTGTGGAATACAATGGAGAAATTATTTTCATAGTGTCGGTGTTGATTGTATTTGATTTGGGGGACTAGATTCATCCTGAGTTTCTGATACAGTTCTAATACAATAGTAGCAAGATATTAAAAACTAAAATCATTACTAGGAACAATAGTCTAGGGGCTAGTTCCATCTTTGCACATGTAATAGAATTACTTTCGAGGTCAAAAAAGCGTCATTAAGAGATTGCTTGATTCAAATGGGAGTAGAATGTCTCAGCTCCTTTAAAAACATTCCTGAA
Source organism: Heterocephalus glaber (assembly GCF_000247695.1). The sequence goes on from NW_004624886.1 coordinate 1,223,977, forward strand.
TAATGTGGCATAAAATCTAAGTAATCTAATCCATCTTCAAAAGAAGTTTTCCCCTTTTGCATCTGATCCCCTATATAGAACTATAGAATTTCAAGACAGGAATATACCCAATTGATGGGAATATACTCAACTGCTGCTTCAGGGATATATCAGTTTCTATGGTTCAAAAACAGGATACGAGGAGAAGTGTAACTGGATTGACTAAGAGTGAGGGGCCACAGGTCCAACTTAGCCACAGTTACCACAAATTCAGGCTAGGAATTTGGGAAAGCCTATGTGATATGATAAAGTGCTGGATGGGAAGTGGCCTTATTTAACCCTTCCAAGCCCATTTCCCATCTATGAAGGGAAATTAATAAAATCATGCACATAGGTGGTGATGAGAACTAGAGAAAATATATAAATTCTGGAACTCATGAAATGATAGTTGTACCATGGTAATTTGTAACCTGACCGCTTCTACCTTCTGTTAATTTCTGCCCTGTCTGTTGAGGGAATGGCCTGGCAGTAGGACCATCAGCCGGTCTATCCTAGCACTTCCATCAGTCTTTCTATCACATAGCTGCTGCCCTAGTCTATTGTCTACCTTTGCCTTAACTGGCTGTGAATGAAAATTTCTATGATGACTGAGGGCTGCCTCTTTTCTCCAGTCTTTTTAGTCACTTTCCTACTATAGGCATGAATGACTAGATCCTTGTTCTGTGTTTATTCGTGTGGATCAGAATTGCTAGACATCAGGTAGATACTCATGAAATACCCTACAACTTTGTCGTGTTCTGTGAAGGAAATAAATTACCCTTATGGGAGATTACCTCACTTGTTATTTTACATATGATTAAAGGAGTGTCCCTTTTATTCCTTGGGATTAATGGAAAACTTCTGGTCTGCCTTCATCGGGGAATAATAGCAGTAATCCTCTGCCACCTTGGAAGCCAGTTCAAAACAATTTCCCTTAAAATTTTCAATTTTCCCCCCACACTTCTGATGTGATATATGTGTGTAAATTGCTTGATGGAAATACCTTAGGCTTTTGGGGAGGTTTCTACCAGAGAGTTCAGTTTGAATGCTTGTTCTCAGTAAGGTTAGCGTCTATCTTTTATTTCGAACATCTTATCTCTCTGCTAGTCTTGTTTCTTTCACAGTCGGCAGTAAGTGCTCAGACATGTAGGATGGCGAAAGTACTGAATTAAATGTTGAATGCTGCTGTTAGCAGACATACATGTCTTTGTGTCCGGTGCAGTGGATTCCGTCTCACTCCAAGGGGGAGAATTCTCCCCTCCGCCCAGTGTGGACCCTGCTCATCTGCTCCCTCCCCTTGCCATACCTCATCAACTCCTGCTTGTCCTTCAGCTTAAACATCACTTCCTTCAGGATGCCCCCAAGCCAGTTCCCAGGCTCTAGGCTCAGTTATGATTTCACATTTGTCCTTTCTTGTGCCAACCAAACTGTAAATAAAGTGCTTGTTTGCTGAGTGGTTATTGAATGTCTCTGTCGTCAGCTAGACCAAAGTTTTTAGAAAGCAGTCAGTGTGTTTGTTAAATCCACACCACACCTAATACAGAAGCTAGGGTATGGTTGGGGCCCCCTAAATATTGGCTGCATAAACTTTGATTAAAAGTTGACAGGAATACACTCCACTGTCTTTTATGTTTATAACTGATAGTCCTAGGAACTTTGTCTTCACTCTTCCAGTTGAAGCATTCTGTTTTTCCATCAAGCCATCGTGTAGCACTTGAGGGAAGTGCTTTCTGGGTGCCTATTCCAGACCTCCTGGACCATAGGTGGTAGTCAGATACAGAGGCACAAGTCCAGCTCTTCTCAGGACTGCATAAGAGGCAAGCCACTGGCCCTGCTGTCCAGGGAGGATGAGGGGGCAGAGCCTGGGGAGACTCTGTCCAGGCCTTTGACCATGGCAGGGCCAGGACTTTGTTCTGAATCTGCCAAAGGCCTGAAGATACCAGATCAATCACACCCAGTCTGGTGATATGACAGTGACTTCTGTATTAAAAACCTTTGCCCACTGACCTTCCTGTGGAAATGATTTGTTAGTTTTCACCTAAGACACTGTGGCCTGGAGAGTGTGCAATGACTTGAGTCAAATTCTAGTGCTAGGCAGTTCCAGCAGCGCCCTCTACCCTCATCTTTCCCTGAACTGCTAGAGCTCCTTGTGAAGTGTTCCTTTTGAATTTGTGGTGTTTTCTCACTGTGGCCATGTTTGAAATACTATTAGCATTCACTTTCCTTCTGAACAGTTGAAATTCACTATCATGATTGTGAAGCCTAAATTACAAAATGGAGGAAATACGTAAGAAATCCTCAGTGAGTTTAACTCCCTTTGAGCTCTTTGTCTAGTAATGTCTCCCATTCAAACCTGCCCCTGTGTGGATTAGGAAACGTTTTAGAAAGACATAGAGCTGCACTAATTTACCCAAATCCAAAGCATAGCTAGTCACATTCCCTCAGGTCTCCCACCCATTCCAGGGCATCTCATTAAGCCACCCTCAGAAATTCCCTTTTATACTTCTCTTTTATAAACCATCTCTGCATCAACCATTCATTCATCCATCCATCCATCCATCCATTTCTTTATTTCTTTATTTCTTTCTTTATTTATTTATTGTAAGATCCAGAAAAACAGGTTCTTTGTGAGTAGGCCTTTCAGTCCGCAGTATAAAGATGCAAAGTGGCAACTGAGACAGCAGGATTCACAAAAACCCCCACACGCCGTTTTTACCCTGGGCTTGCTTGGGGAGTCATGTTTTCTTTTTTATGAGTCTATTGCCTCTGATTCTTCTCTGACATAACAGTAATACATTTTTTTCCTAATTTATACATGATGTTGTTCCTCTTCCTACAGCTTCCTCTTTCCATCTAGTAGCTTTAAAGTACAGTATAATGGCATTAACATTAGCATGAATTATGAATGGAACTCCAGACTAGCCAGTTTGTCCACCACCTTTACACATTTTCTTGCAATCCAAGTAATTTCAAAGTCATCTTCACTGCTACAAGCTTCAGTGACTTGTACATCTACTTTGAAGCTCCGTGTGGCCTTCCCTTCAACTCCATTTAGCCGCCGGCAGTGAAGGTGCCTCTGTGTTGGGACTTGTTTCTATTCCATCCACCTTGTGGATACTGTGAACTCAGAAACTGCCCTGGGCACCTACAGACTTCAGCTTCTGTGGACCCTCACTTAGTGCCTACCACATGCTAGGCAGGGTGCTAGGTGTGTCCTTATATGTGAGCTGCTGGTCCTACCAGCTCACTGAAGCCTCACCCTTCTGAACTCTGCATCCTCTACACTGCCCCAGCCTTCCCCATCCCTCTGTGTTCTTAGAGTCACATGCCCTCTTCCAGCTCACAGGCCTTTCTTCATCCTGAGCTCAAGGGTAGCCATGTCAGTGATGCACGCAAGAGCAGTGAGATCTGGGCCTGCCTGTGGGCTCTGAGCTCCCTGCTTGGGAAACTGTTCCACTTTTTTCCTCTCTCACCATCAGCTGAACCCTCTCTTCTGCTGGCCATTTGTTTTAGTCAAATTCTCCCACAAGGGTGCTCACCTTGCTCACTCTTAAGTTTATATGTTCTGCCAGTTTGCTGTGAATATTGAGGAGGTATTAAATTAGCTTCTGGATCATAATTTACTCCCTTGATTAGAGAGAGAAAATAAGTAGAAAGACATACAGCCTGTGTTTTTAAACTAAAATTCAGTGATTGGGAAGAGAAAATGAAGAACTTCTGTTTTCCTTTAATGTGATTTTGAAGAAAGAGAAGGATAATATTTGCAAAGACTGTTGGCCACTGACTTTGGATTTAATGTAATCCTGACATTAAAGGATAATTATAGTTCGTTATGTGACCAGTGACAAGATTTTTTGGTGAAGCATTATAGATAAAAGCTAATTGAATGTTCCAGGCACCATCTAGATTTGCTGCTCACTTCTTATAGGTCACTGTAACCATAGAGGCTTCATGAATGAGTTAATAGAATTACTGATCTATATCTTTTTACTTCAAGAGAACAAAGTTAAAGAATGAGGCCATAGTCTTTCAAGTTCAGAAAGGAGAGCTTTAATGCAAGACTTTGGGGTTTCTCATTCCTGTCTTCTCTCAACAGCCTGTCATAATCCTGACAGGGTAGGACCACTAAGGCATTCCCAGTAACCTGATATTGATTTCTTCCAAGTTAGGTACACTTTAATGAACCTGGGCTATAGGAAATTGCTTGGCTGAATACATGGCTACTTCAGTTTTCCTCCAGCATGTTTTATTTTCAAAATTTACTGTTATGTATAGTGTGAAAGTTAAAACAAAATATAAGTAAGAAACCCATCCTGAGTTGATAGTAATTATTCATCTAGGACAGGCCTGTAATGCTGAGCATGACTGATTCCTCCCTGGGGGCCTGAGACTCCAAGCTCCTTAGAGTCAGAAGTTGACTGAGGAAGAGCAGGTGTAGCCACCCGAATCCATGGTGGATGTGCTATGGGATGCTTGGCCAATTAGGGTGGCTGTGGCGTCATTATCAAAACCTAGGTTGCTTGATCTCTGATAAGTCAGCCTATTAAGAAAATTGATTTCCTTATCCTGCTTTTGATGCCTCAGGACTCCTAATGATATAATAGGTCCATAGTAGTGTGGTCACTGGTAAATCACCCAAGTTGGGCTGTAATGTCCTAGGACAGTGGTGGGGAACCTATGGCACGCGTGTTGTTTTTCCTTTAAGACAAAAGATGTTGATGTACAAGTTGTTTTTTCTAAACTAAAACTTCAGTATTCAGGTTTAATTGCAGTATTGGCACTTTGCAATAAATAAGTGGGTTTGGGTTGTAGTTTGGGCTCTTGTCTCTAAAAGGTCCACCATCACTGTCCTAGGAGCATCTCTGAAATTTAAACTTGGGGTTCTATGTTAAAGCAAATGTTGAGTTGGGGCTGCTGACCTGTGAGCAGTGTGCCATGGTCTCTTAAAGATGCATGCTGTAGGAATGAAAATTTGGACTTCAGGTCCAGAACCAGTACGTCATCTCCTACCTGCGCTTCTGGCAAGGTGCTGGGTAGTTCCATTCCTTGCTTGATTCACCCAGAATCTGGGACAATGACAAATTCTGTGCCATAGGGTTGTTTGGATTAGGTGGATAGCATGCTGGATGTGCCTATAAGTGCATGAATAAGTCAGCCTCTACATGGCAGTGGATATTATTTGGGATGTTTTCTTAGTTCAGGGCTTTATCTTAGTAATTTAGAGAAACCAGTATTTTTGAGAAGACTTCTGTATTCTAGGAGACATGAAACACATGAACAGAAATTTGTATCTGGTCTATGAGAAAATTTAAACAAGTAATTCTGGCTTTAGACAGATCCTCCTCCCCTCTTTCTGAGATGGAGATTTATTCCAGTTTTCTTATATCTTAGGAAAGAAAGCTCTTCCAATCAATGGGAGTTTGTTGACTCACCTGTGTTAAGTTGGATCGTTTTCATATCCATGTGGGGCTCATCCCAGTACTGGGACTAGGAAGGCAGGCATCTGCTGTTAAAGACCTTTTATTGGTTCTAGAAATTTCCCAAAGCTTGTAAACATTAAAATATTCTGAGACCACCACAGTTACAGATCCATTCCCCTAAGAACTCACATCCATGTTCTTCTCTTCCCATGTTTCTCTTCCCCACCTATAGATAAACCTCAACTGTAGTTTGTGTAAAGTATTATTAACTCCAGCCATTTAGCAAAGGGTTCTTCCTCACAGATACCCTACTGCTATGCACAGTAATGATTATGCATATTCTTAGGTAAACATTAACCTGTTACAACTTGTTTTGATTGCCACAGTAATCTTTTATGTATTCAAGGCTCTGAATTTGATGTTCAGGTTTATATACTTATAATATGCATATTGGAAGCAATATTGAGGTTGTTCTGTTTGAAAAAAACTGATTTACTCTAAGAATTTTCATCAGTGTAACATTAAACAACAAAATAAAGAAGTTCTTTTGTTTCCTCATTGATTTCATGAGAAATAGAAATTTCTCAAGGCTTAAAATAAATTCCTAAGTGTTCTTTACCAGTTACTTTGGTTTTATTATATCAGCATGTTTATACATTTTCTGAGGGAAAAAAACAATGATATTAGTACACAATTCATAGGCACTATGCTAATGATAGTTTTTCCCACCATGGAAGAGATACTGTGATTACGTGGCTCATATTGTATGTATGTATGTATACTGAGGCTTGAACCCAGGGCCTTGGACATGCTTAGGCAAGCACTCTACCACTGCAGTGTATGAAGGTCTCTGTTTTCTCATAGTCTCACTTAGACCTGATTTGATAAGACACTTTGGTTCTTGTTCTTGGTTGGTTTCTGTTTTTCTTTTTTATAGTGGTTGTGGGGATAAACCCAGGAACTTGTGCATGCTAGACAAGTGCTCCAGCACTGAGCCACATCCCAGCCCAAGATAGATAGATAATTTTTTAAATAATGGAAATAATAGCCCTGTTTAGGTGATTTTTTTTTTCCACCTTAGAAGAAGGTGGGAGGAACCACTGCATCAGTAATCAGATTTTAAGCTCATTGTTTTTGTCAGTACCCGGAGTCACTGGGGTAAGAGGCAGATGGTACCACTATTGTGCAGACCTGTGGAGAGAGTGGTTTTCATCTCACTGCTGTGCTTGCTTCCCTCAGAGCTGAGTTTCAATTCCCTTTTCGGAATAGTGCATCTGGTTTATGGATCAAGGCATTTTGTTTTTCCCTTCTTATTGCTTCTTCCTTTTGCCCATTCAGTGTCACTACTCTTGGGTGCACAGAAAAGAAGTGAAGTACAAAAAGTTACATTGGCTTTCTTGATCAGATTATAATAAAGTTTCAGGATGAAGGATATTAGTGGAAGGGAGGAGAGAAGCAGCGTTTGGAGATTTCTGGGGAGAACTTGTGTTAAAAACATCACTTAAAATCAGACTAGGTAGTTCTTTTTGGGTTTCCATTATTCATGGAGTCCTTGGACCTGATTAGCATTTGTAAAGTATGAACTCTACAAATGCAAGGCATTATCATGAATAATTAAAAGGTAGGGAGTTAGCTATGGTGACTGTGGGTTTTTCTTTTATTACCATGGAGCTTACTTTAGTTAACAAGAGGAAGCACAGACTTGTAGACTGCTAGTCTGCCAACCTCGACAATGCTTTCAGCTCAACCACATGTATATATGATTGCTTTATCTTCCTGGAAAAAGAAAGTTGCTTTGCTGAGGGATGAAGGAATCAGTATTTGTGCTGTCTGTCTTTATCAGCTGTAAGAATACAATCTGTCTGAATTCCAGAGAGGAGAGCTCTATTTAGCATAATCATAACAAACTAAGAATAATTATTATAACTTAATAATTACTATAATTTAAAACTGCCCTCGTTCTTGCTCTAACCTGTTGATTCAGGACCCATTAGCTCCTACCAAGTATCACTCTAAAAATTTGGGGCACTTCCCAGGGGTATCTGATGAGCTCACCAAGAAGTTCTATGCACTGGTACCCCATCAGATTCCATAAGGCATCTCTCCATTGGTGCTCTGCATGCACTGCTCCTCCATTTATGCTATGTAGTTGTGTTTTCCAAACAGGGGTCTAACACTCTTTGTGTAGGACAGTAATGAATGTGCAAACAAAAGAGTGGTTTTAATTCAAATCAATTTGGGAAAGACATTTCTTTACTGTAGGACTTGTAAGGGCAATTAATATGCAATTATGAATCACTAAGCATGGAACTTAGTATCCTTATTTGACTAAGGAATAATTTTGTGCAGTGTATATGTGTATATACCACTGAGGGAAATTCTGTTGGGTGTGCATTTGTGCATTTGTAATTCTTTAGGAAATTTTTCATTTGAGGCCTCATGGTATTAAAATGAGCTGGTATATTGCAAATGGATAAATTAGTTTTAAAAATGGCTTCTGGTAGATTCTTTAACAAGCTCTTGCATATCTGAAGCTCTTTCCTTCTTTAAGTTATGGATGTTGAGTATTTTGTTCCAGCAGTGGAACAGGAATGGGGCTGTTCCTGTGAGTGTACCTGGCTATGTAGTTTAGAAGTCTTTGGAACTGTTTGTGGGAGGAGTTTGGAAAAGTTTGGAGATTTGGGCAAAAGAAGCCCTACAATGCTATAAGTAGAGCGTGATGGGTGATTCTGTTTGGAGCTCAGAAGGCAAGAATACTGATAGGAATGTGAACAGTAAAGACCAGGCTTATGAATTTCAGGTGGAAATGAGGACTCTAGTGGAAACTGGACTACAGGCCATGTGTGTTTCATTTTGGCAAATTTATTTATGTTTCATACATTTCCTAAGACTTTGTGTGAGGTATAACTCAAAGGTGATGGACTCATTTATCAGGCATATGACATTTCAAGACATCCCCATGTACAGTTTGTGGCATGGGTACTGATGCCTGCTTTTAGCCAAATTTGCAGTGAGAAGTAGGAGCAAAAAGCAAGGCTGAATGTCTTGAAAAATATGTAGTTTCATTAGAAAGCAAGCACCTGTAATGTTGAAGACTAGGAAAGCATGATTGCTAAAAGATTAGCTTTAAAGAGACACCAAGTACCTTGTCTCGGGACAATAGAAGAGATTGAAGGCATTTCAGGAAATGGCCATCCATCATGGACTCAAGAGTAGTAAAGGATAACCTCTTGTGAAAGACATCACTTTGAGAAGGGAAACCCAGAGCATTCTGCTCTTGCAGGACTGCCTAAGCAAATGTTTTCCCAAGTTTAGCCATTCAGGCACTCAGAGGCAACTTTAGCCATGAAGGAGACTGGCTACTGTTCAAGCTCACAGCAGACTTTGGGATCATCTACATGGTTCTGATTTTGCAGACATGCAGAATGCAAGAGTTATGGGGTTAAGGATGCTTTCACTCAGATTTCAGAAAAAAACCTGGGAGACCAGGCAGTGTGATCCTGAGAGATCAGTGCATAAAGCTGTGAGAGTAAAGCTGAAAGTACAGTGGAGACCCCAGAAAGTTGGAGATGCCAGGAACATGGAATTTCTGCTGAGGAAAGCTACAGATAGTGACCAGATCTAGCTCAAGAGAGAGGCCATGTGTGCTGCAATAGACAAGACCATAAGGTAGAGCTGCCCAAGTCCTTTGGTACCCACATCTCACAACAACACTCCCTGAGTGCTAAACATGCAGCTACAAGATTTAATGTTTGACCTGCTGGCTTTCAGTCTTGCTCTGGTCTGATTCATTTCTATCCCCCTATTCATCCCTTTTGGAATGGGAATGATTACCCTGTGCCGCTGTATGTTAATTATGTATTTAAGTTTCTTTTTTTATTTTCACAGGGACTCACAGCTAAGTTTGCCTTGATTCTCAGAGGAGAGTTTGGACTTGGACTTTTCAGTAGTGCTAGGATGGTTAAGACTTTGGCAACTCTTAAAGAGGCACTAAATTCATTTTACACAATGAGATGAACATGAGCCTTTTGGAGACCATAGAAAGAATGTTATAATTTAGATATAAAATGTCCCCCCAAACTCTCATCCATTCAAAAGTGGGCCTTTTGAAAGGTGATTGAGCCATGGTGGCGCTGTATTCATCCGTGGATTAATCCATTGATGAATTCATGACTAAATGTGCTGTTACAGGTAGTGTCTGGTTGGAAGAGGTATCTCCCTAGGCATGCCTTTGGAAGATATGTCTTCCTCCTGACTCCTCCCTTCTTTCTCTGCTTCTTGGTTGCCATGAGTTTGAGAGGCTTCCCTCTGGCATGCCTTATCTGCCATGCTGTTTCTGCCTTGGAGCCAACCAACCATGGACTGAATCTTCTGAAAACCATAAGCCAAACTAAAGCTTTCCTCCTTTAAGTTGCAGGTATGGAGTATTTTTGTCCCAATGATAGGAGAGTGACTAATACAGTTCACGCATATTTATATATACATTTGTAATTTTTTATGGAATTCTTCTTTTGAGACCTCATTCCCAGTCTGGCTTGTGGTAGATTCTTTGACAAGTTCTGGCATATCTGAATTTCTCTTAAAGTTAAAATTGGACCCTTGCTATATAACAAAATCTACAAATCTAACCTGGGTGCAGGTAAAAAAGTGCATAAAAGGGAATCTCAGTATATTTAGGTTGTTGCTGTGGAATCTGGAGGCAAATACTGGCTCAGTGAATGGGAGGCTCTGGTCTTTAAAGCCATTGCTGCCTCTGGCCCTTTGAATTCATAGGAGGAATCTTTTCTTATTCTGTACCCTCATAGCCAGACTGTGTTAGAGGAGAAGGCAAAATTTGTGGTGGGAACTCAGCTGTCTCTACCAGGGCCTTATGTGAGAGCTACATGTGAGCAATTTATGGTGCATCTGTCTGGTTTCTCTGTTCTAGTAGGATGAGCACAATGAAAGTTAAATCATGCTATGGTTTGATTTTTCTGTAACATACATGTTTGGCATATATATGTTTGTGTATGTGGTTTTTTTTTTTTTTTTTTGGTACTGGGGATCGAACTCGGGACCTTGCGCTTGCGAGGCAGGCACCAGAACCACTGAGCTAAATCCCCGGCCCTATGTGTGTGTAAATAATAAAAGATATGTGGACATAGGTGGATATATAACTGGGATAAAACAAATGATGAAAAAGATGAGACACAGGAATAGAAAGGAAGATCAGAAGACCAGCACTGTTTATTCTGTTTGGTTAGTAAGAGAAATGAGAATCACCATCATGAGTGGAGCATTTTCCTTGTTGAGAGTCCTGAAGGGCCCTTTTCCATATGTTCTTATTTAATTCTCACAACATCTCTTAAAGGAGATGTTTAGTCTCATTTTACACAGTGGGATGCTAAAGCTCCATGGTGCAGTAAGCAGCTAAAAGTAGCACAATGTAGAGTTAGGGGCCAAGATGCTGACGCATTGCCTGCGGTGGAACTAGTAGTGGAAGGGAAGTGAGCTCTTCTAATCATAGCAATCACCATTTGTACTGAGGAAGGTGGGACTTGTAGGGTTAATTGCCTGAAGCCTCATAGAGCTAGGCTGCTTCTGGCACTGTTAGTGTGAATTGGAGGAAATAAAATGTCAGACATGGTGAGCTATTTCAGCATAAAGAATAAGGGGAGATGTTTAATATTTTGGTTCCACTTTGGAAATATATTTCATTTTTTTCTCAATATAAAAGCAGCACCTGGTTGTTTTTAAAAAGTCTGTAAAATGCAAAATATACATTGAAATAAGATTAACCACACTAATCTGAGAAAACTGCTGTTGACATTTTGTATGCATGGGTTGAACATCCTTAGCCCAAAATCCAAAGTGCTGTGAAAGCCAAAACTTTTGGAGCACTGACATAATGCTACATGTTACTTCATGATGGGTTGTAGTTAAATGCAGGTGCACTAAAAATATTGTATATATTCAGGCTAAGCTTATAAAATGCAAAACAAATGCATTTCATGTTTTCTGTTTTTCAGCTGCATCTCTTGCACTTCCTTCTGCTAAACTATAGACCCATGATGACGAACCTTTTAGAGCTTTCAATGATACAAACAGCCTGCTGCCATATGCATGCTTTAGGTTCACCACCACTGCTAGACTAACAGACCAGTGTTTGGTGTTTCATTGATTCTGTCCCCAAGATATGAATGTATGCAAATATTTCAAAACCCCTCCAAATCTGAAACACTTCCAGTCCCAAACATTTCAAATAGGAATAGTAAGCCTATATTTTTCTTAGTTTTTTTTCTACATGTCTTTCCAATAATTTGGAAAGTAAATGCTCTACTTTAAATCTACTAGTTGTTACTCTACCTAAAGCTTTCCCCAAATGATTATTGTTGCCTTTGTGTGTGTGTGTGTGTGTGTGTGTGTGTGTGTGTGTTCTGGAACACCTCACAACTGCTAAACATTCACTGAGCCATACTCTCCCTCCTCCCCACATTGTCTTGATCTTACATTACTTGGTAGTGCCAGAAGATATTTTTATTCTGTTTTATAATAAGTGAGCTTACTCTCTCTTCTTAACAGGAAAATTTAGAGAAATGTTTAAAGTACGTGCTTGCTAATAAAGCAGATACCAAACACCTGCTTCTCAGGACTCAGTTAATCAGAAGTTTGCTTCTCCTCCTCCAACCCCTATGGAGCCAGCAGAATGCATTCAGAAGTGGCCACCAGGGCGACTTTGCTGTTTTAGCATTCCTCCTATTAGAGGAAGGCCCTATCTCTAATATTACCATGGGCACTGAAGAAAATTAAATTTATTTAAAGTTTGTCCTGAAGTGGTTCAACGTCAGTGAAAGGATTTTTCCTAGATTTGAGGCAACTCTAGGCAGTAGCCAGATAGATTCTCGTGTGTACAAATGCACTTAGGTGAGAGATTAAAATCAAGTCAGATATTAATGCTATCATTTATAAAGGAATTGAGCAAGAAAATTCCATTGGAAGAAGTAAACAGTGAAATTGGGATGCCAATGAAATATGTGGAATTTGGACTTTTGAGCAAAACTGTTTAATTATAATTGTCAGTATTGAGCACTTTCTATGTGTCAGGTGTTTTATATAGATCATTTTATTTGAATCCTCAGTAATTACATGATGGATAAAAGAAACTACCAAAATCCATCTTTATGAGTAAGTTCACACTCAAAGACATTAAATTGCTTGCCCAGGATCACACAGCCAGGAAGTGCCAGAGTCTTAAGTAAAATCGGTATTTAACAACTTGGGTCCATTTGTAGATTTCTGATTGTTTATTTCCTTCTCTTGGATCTTTTTTTGTGTCTTTTAGCTGCATCTGTTGTACTTGTTCTTTTTGTTGTTGTTGTTTTTGTATTTTTTGGTATTGGGCATCAAACTCAAGTCCTCCCCAAGCACTCTGCCTCCAAGCTATGTCCGAGCCCCTGCACTCCTTCTTCCAAGCTCTGAGCTAACAATATCCTTGCCCAGGTTCTTTGGAAAAGGCACTGGTTCACAGGGACAGTAGGCAGCTGTGGTTTGGGTGTGGTCTGGCCCTTAGCAGTTCTTGTTCTGGAAGCTTGGTCCCCAGGGTGATGGTGGCAAGGTGGTGGGACTGTAAGGGCTGGGGCCTTGTGGAAGATGGTTATGTTGTGGGGCAGCACCCTCAGAAGGGATTAGTGCTGGTCTGGAGTGGATTCATTTCCACGAGAGCAGGTTGCTATAAGAGACTGAATCTGGCCCTTCCTCCACATGTACCCCTTCCATACGTGGCCGGATCCCTGTCTGCTGTTATGCAGTGTGGTAACACAGCCAGGAGACGCCCTTGGAATGCCAGTCATGCTGTTTGGACCCTGCAGCCACCAGAATAGTGAGCCAAATGACCTCTATATGAAGAACCCAGCCTCAGGGACTTCATTGTAGCAGCGCAAAACTAGTACAGCATGTGCCTCTAGATGGGCATATTGCCTTTAGGCTACAATAAAAATAGCAGAGATCACCTTTGGAGCATCCTGTAATTTTTGAAGATCTTACATTTTGAGCTTCAACCCATTTTTAACCACTCATTAGACTTGGAGACCCTGTGAACTCAATTCAGCAGGAGGAAAACTATCCCTTTCTGCCACTCTCACTGGTCTGTATGAAAGAAAACCAAAACCCTGAAGATGAACTTCATATCTTTTGTTCAGGACAGGTTGGCGGCAGTACTGAGCACAGTCCTTGCAGGTGAAGTCTGATGATCAGGAGAGCAAGTTCTAGCCCCTAGACTGGAGGAGCCTGAGGCAGGTCATAGGGGCAGCCCTTTGGTTCTGTTTCAGAAGAGGATTGTAGCCCTCTGTCTACATGGTGGTGAAGGACTCATTGAGCCTCAGAGCAGCTGGCCCAAAGAGGAGGCCAGAGCTAAGAAAACCTCGGGGATGGAGCCACTATCCTGATAACTTGCTGCATTTTCACACCAAACTAGAGCTTTTTCTGCCTGGGGGCCATCAACTATGAATACCTGTAAATTCCTCTCATTATTTAAGCCAGCTTAACTAGGTTCATAAATACTTAAAATTGGACGTGTTCTGTATTTGTTTCCCAGGGCTGCCATGACAAAACACCATAGTCTGTGTATCTTAATCAAGAGAAATGTATTTCCTCACAGTTCGGGAAACCAGATGTCCAGGATCAACATGCTGGCCACATTGACTTTTTCTGGGGCCTCTTTCCTTGGCTTACATGTAGATGGCTATCTTCTCTCTGTCCTTATGTGGTCTTCCCTCTGCATGTCTGTCCTATCTCTTCCTCTTATAAAGGTACCAGTTATGCCGGATCAGGCCCATCTTACCTTAATTACCTCTTAAAAGGTCTGATTTCCAAATATGGTCTCTTTCTGAGGTGCCGGGAAATACTATTTCAACATATAAATGGGGGTGGGGCACACAATTTTCCCCATAACGTGTTCTAACTGATTTTTACAGTATTCTATGTTTATTAACCATTCTTGCAAGGAGAATTGGAGTAAATTGGTTTGGGCCAGTCAGAACCCTCTCATGGACCCAGGTAGAGAGATTCCCATATACAAGGGAGGGTTAGAATGGCTGTTGGGGACACAAGCATGGTGTCCACTACAAGCCCTTAATACAGTTATACAGTTCCTCATACTGGATAAGCATTCATTGTCTGTTAGTTTTTTAGCTGCTATTACTATTTTTTTTTTTTTTTGGTACTGGGGATCGAACTCGGGTCCTTGTGCTTGGGCAGCAGGCGACAAAACCACTGAGCTAAATCCCTGGCATGCTATTACTATTTATATGTGTAAGCTGTTGATAGGAGATAAATTTGGACTTTATCTGTGTTGTAAGGCTCCTGGGTAATTATCAGTATGTTATGAAGGTTATTTTTTATTCATTCATTCATTCAGTTGTTTGAGACAGGGTCTCACTGTGCAGTTCAGGCTGGCCTTAAACTCATTGTGTACCCCAGGCTGGTCTCAAACTCAAGATGATCCTCCTGCCTCAGCCTCCTGCGTGCTAGGATTAATAGGTGTGCACCACCATGCCCACCTGAAATTTTTTTTGAAAACTCTTTTACTGGTTACATAACTTTTTTTCTAACAAGCCTGTTTTTATAGTTGCAAATACAGGAAGACTTTCAAAAGGCAACCAAGCCTTCAGTAGGTAAGGTGTTTGCTTCAGCCTGGAGGGTTTTTTCCCACGCCTGGGAGTCTCTATACCTGCCTAGTTCAGTGTAGTAAGCTGAAATTTCATGTCCAAGGGAAGGGACAGGAGTTCTGAAAAAATTAGTCCAGGCCCACCTAAAGGAAATATAGCTGCTCAACCTCACGTTAGCATTCACAGTCAGTTAACTTTTACTGTGTAACGAACCACTCCAAAACTTAGGGCTTTTCACAGGGGCATGTGATTGTTCCTAGTGACACTGTGAGCTGGACTGGTCAATCTTTAGCTCATCTTGCCTGGGCTCACAGGGGCCCCATTTACTGGAGGGCCTGTCTGCTGGCCAGGATGTCTGCCATCTTCCTCGTGGAATCTCTTGTCCTCTAGTAGGTGAGACCCACTCAGTGATCTCAGGGACACATCCAGGGGGATGGAGACAGAAGCTGCAGGGCCCTCCAGGCCTAACCTTGGAGGCTGCACATGGTTACTTCCGACACATACAGCACACGGTCAGCATATCTCAAGGACAGCTCCGACTGGAGTTACAGCGTTTATTGCTATGATGAGATTTGGAACTAGACAGAAAAAACTAGATCCAGATTTGAATTTTAGCCCACTACTTGAATCTGTGACACCTGGCACTTAAAACCTCTGAAACCCAGTTTCTTGGTTGTAGAATGAGGTTAAGAGAATTTACTAAACTTGAGCGAAGATTAAGGATTATTTGGAATGTTTAGTAGTTATTATTATCATTGTGGTTCAGAGATGTTAAGATCGGCGTTTGTGGGTTGGTGGGAAGGCCAGAGGGGTGCTGGGGTGGAGGTGGGTTACCAGTGACTGACTGCTGAGCCACAAAGCTTGGCTCCACGGCTCTTCTTTCCAGGAACCCTTCTTAGCCCTTAGGTCTGGAGGCATCTTTGTAGCTTTGGGATTAGGCAAAGCTCTGATTTCCTATAGCAGGGGAGAGACGTGTTTCTCAGGTTGACACTATGACCCCACAGAAGGCAATATTTAGGTTATGGTCAAATGTGCTCCAGTGCATCACCTAGGAACTGAGTTAACTTATATAATGGCAGGAGAAATATTTGTAAAATTTGAGCTAAATGCCCTATGCATATGTTGGAGGCTACCAGTATACATGAAACTGAGGAATAGTATTCTAGGTGAAGAGAAAAAGAGACCCAGAGAAATAGGATGTTGACAAACATTTAGGCATTTTCCTATTGTTTATTGAGTGTTAATTCCCTGTAGGTTTTTGTTGGTTTGGTTGGTTGGTGATACCAGGGACTGAACCCATGGCCTTCACACTGAGCTATGTCCTGCTAAGTCACTGAATTGCCCAGGCAAGCTAGAACTTAGGACCCTCCTACCTCAGCCTCCCAGAGTTCTGGTATTACAGCCATTTGCAACTACACCCAGCTCACAACTCCACGTAATTTTAACATGAAACTTGTCCTTCCCATTCATGTGTTAGTTGCATGACCTAAACAAATGAGACACACGTGAGAGGATGCTTCTTTGTCTGTCTGCCTGTGAACACCGTGGCTTCTCTTCTCCTGCAGCCACAGGTAGTTAGGAGCTGCCAAGAGTGAGTATGGGCACTGTTCACCCTGCCACGGCCTGTCAGGAAGCTCAGTGTGGATATTTTTTCTTCCATGAGAGGAAAAGAGCCAGCATTTTCACAAGCCTTTAGTCTGCCTTTTCTTCAAATGCCAAACCCATAGTTTGGGGATGTGAGTCCTGCCTTTATAATCATTGCAGCATAAGAAACTTTTAGGCCATTGTCAATGATTGAATATTTTCCTCGGACTACAACATTCCTTACAAAGTTAGCCTTTCTTGAGCCTTCACTTTTGAGGAGACTTTTAGTAACTGATTTCTGCTTTCTTATCAATATTTTCAAGTATTTAATTCTTATTTCTTTCGATCTGTCTAATAAAATTCAAAGGAAAAATTCAGGATTTGTGATCCTTAAACATAGCTGTAATATAAATTTGAAAATGTCATTTCCAGCAAAATGTATAGATTATGGAGATATCTGTAAATTATATCCAAATGCTGTCCTTTTTCACATTGTGGACATATTAAAATCCCACTTTTAAAAAAAACTTTCCAAGGAAAGTTAGTGTATCTATCAGGAATTTTTTTAAGTACATGTTTTCAGTACATAATGATTATCGTTGTGCACTGGGTCATGCACATAATACATCTTAATTCTTTTTCTCGCTTTTTTTTTTTAAATTTTTCACCCCCTACCTTCTCCCTCCCTCCCTGCTCCTTCCAACTGTTGGTCCACTTCCCGTTTGCAGAAGATCTATTTTCATCATTTTTTTCCATCCCCTTTCCCTCCCTTCCCTCCTCCCTTCCTCCATCTATTTGAAAAAGATCCCCCTATGTCCTCTTTATCTTCTGTTTTATATACCTTCTATATATGTTATGTATATGTGTGTGAATATATATTTTAATTCCTCATATAAGAGAAACCATGTGTCTGACTTCACTCAGCATTATGATCTCAAGTTGCATCTATTTACCTACAAATAACCCAAGGTTATCTTTCTTTATGGCAGAGTAGTATTCCATTGTATCTGAATATCACATTTTCTTTATCCCTTCATCTGCTAATAGGCATATATATAGGTTGTTTCCAAAAACATGCACATGCATATATCTCTGTAATATGATGCCTTTATCTTTTTCAGAAAGCTCCCTAGAAATAGCTGGATCAAAGAGAATTTCTGTTTTTAGTTTTTTGAAGAATCTCCACACTGACTTCCATAGTGCTTGTACTAAGTTTACAAGGAATACTTTTTTTAAAAAAGTCCCCCCATGTGTGTGTGTTCTCACATATACTTCTCTCTTGTCATGATAATAAACCTGTGTATTTAACCCAAAGATCTGGATGACATGAGTTCAAGCCTAGGTGACAATGACCAAACTAGACCAGTTCACACATATGATGGTTTGAGTGTGCTTTTTTCTGAGAAGATTCAGAGCTCCTGAACTTCTCTTGGAGAAAGCTGTGGCATAGTTTAGAAACCACTTGTCTGGAGTAAGATAGGTGGTGCTAACATCTACCTCTTCTCCTTGGAAGAATTTGACTTTAATTTTCTGTGTGTTCAGGGAGGTTAGAAGGGGCTAGATATGGACAGTAGGTAAGCAACAGTGATAAATATAAAGAAGGTCAGTGCCATTGTAAGACAGACAGATAATTGATAGGTTGATATCAAAAAACTTACCATCTTAAACATTTTTTTAAGTTATAGAAATGAACTTTATTTTTAATTTTCAGAAGTATAAAAGTTGTAACACTTTGTATAAATTGTTAACAATTTAGTTGATACCTAGTTAATCTCACACAGCATTATTTTTTCCTTTTCTTGAAAACTTCTACTTGCATCCTTTAAAAGACAGAGTAACATATATTAGCATTTAGTAAATTATTTGAAGAGCAAAATTCTAGAATATCCATGTTTGTCATGGTACTTGAAATATGTTTAATATATTAATTTAAGTAATGTGTCTCAGAAATAACAATTATAATCATTAGTTCTCTAACTTTAGGTCTGAATAAAACCTATCACTTTTCACAGTGAGAAAGCAGAAAATAATATAATAATCAAATGGAGCTAACCTGAAATCACTTAATTCTCTCGGGCCTTTAAGAGACAGGGCCTGGTGGGATGTCATTATGGGACCCTTCCATTTTCTGGCTTCCTGTCTTGCCATGTGATCTTTTCCTCTCTTGTGCCCTCCCACCACTGTGATAAATGCACCATGAGGTGTACCAGCAAGAGGAGGCCTCACCAGAGCCAGCACTGTGCTCTCAAGACATTCAGCCTCCAAAACCATGAGCTAAATAAACTTCTTTTCTTTATAAGTTATCCAGCCTCGGGTATTTTGTTATAGTAATGAAAAACAGAATATATCTTCTATTTTAGCAACTTAATATAAATGAAACACAACTTTCAGTTTTAAATAAAAATTACAATACCATATTTGAAACTGCAAATGTGATTCACATTATGAGAGAGAATGAGTTAAACAGCAAATACTAGATAATTATTTCTCATGAGTAATGAGTGTGACTTAAAGTTCTCATATTACTTATTTTCAACTCAAGTAAGGACAATTAGGCCACAAGAGTCATTTCTTTATCTGAGTCACTTGATTCGCCTTTTAGTTCCAGTTGCCTTAAATCTTTGTCTATAGTTAAATTCTGAGTTTTCTTCTTGTGCTTCTTAGCAACTGCATCATTCACACAAAGTTTTCTCATTTTAATGTTTGGCAATTTCTTCAGATCCAAATCCCATTCCCTAAAGGTTTTCAGACTTCTTGCATGTAAAATGTCTGGAGTCTCAAGGTCTTAGCCTTCGTATTGCTGTCGTTCACGCTCCATCGTCTGCTTGATGACCGTCTCCCAGGCTTGATGGCGCCTTCCCTGCCTGTCCTTGATGCTGTTGTGTAACTCAATCTGCTCCAGCTCACTGCTGAATCGATTTAAATACCTTTCAATTAATTCACAAGCGTTTTTCTTTGAATATCTCATTTTTGGGGGCATCCAGCTCATTTTGAAACCACTGCAGTTTTTCACCAATAAGGTTGAGACGTAAAGCCTTTTCATTCTTCAATTTTTCCTTCTTGTCTTGTTTGTGGGCCTCTCTTGTAATTTGAGCAGCTTTTCTACTATATGGGTGGATGATTTTTTTCTGTGCTTTTTCCCTTTGGTGCTTTAGGCTTGGTGACGTCCTGGAGGCCACAGGGGACCTCCGCATTGCAGACCGCACAGGCTCACAGCCCCGAGCGGCGGCTCTCACGCCCGCTCTCCAGCCCAACACACGTGGGGCCACTCAACTTAAACATTATTATTTTTTTTTGGTACCGGCTATCGAACTCAGGTCCTTGTGCTTGCGCAGCAGGCGGCAAAACCACTGAGCTAAATCCCCGGCCCCATCTTAAACATTTTTAAGTGTGTGATTCAGTGGCATTAAGTTCATTCACATTGTTATTACAAATAGTATTATTTAACAATGGGTTTTCTGTGCAAATACACCTACCTTGCTAAGCTGGAGATCTCTTCCCAGAAAAACCATGTATCTCATCCCATAGACAATACAAGTAAAATGTATCTGTTGAAATAACTTGAGCACATCAATTCATTTTTACAATACATGGAAGACTCAATATTACAGCTGCCATCAAATCTGTTACTAAATTTATCAGGATTCTTACTGCTGCATATAACATCCTGTGGCTGCAGACTTTGTGGTGGCAGATCCAGGTGTTTCACAAGTCACTGTCTCTTCGAAAGGCCCCAGTCTGAAGGCACCTCCCACAGCAGGCTTCATTTTACTAACTCAGTGCAGTGACTATTGATTTCCTGTTATGCTAAGCTAGGCTAGCTCATTTTATGGATTTCAGCCTCTAGAAAAGAGAAGTGGTTTTTATATCTTACAAATAACAATGGTAAGGTATTAAGAACTCTTAAGATCTTAATTACTTATAACCTGAGACATGGGTGGCTTGTACCATCCCCATTCTATAAATGTGTAATCTGAAGCTCAAAGGTGAAATAATAGCCTCATGGTACTAGAGCAGGGTTTCAACTTATATTGCAGAATGCTGTAGGTTGTTAGACTCTAATGCCATTCCTAGATTTATGGGGAGTACAACCACAGAGGAGGGCAGGGACCAGGTACAATTCTTGACACAGAGATACTATGTTTTGTATTACTAGATCCAGAGACTGTAAAGCAAGTGATTGCATATGTTACATTTGGTGCCTGTAGTATATCTATTCCATGGCATCTTGCACGATAGCTGTGTGCTTACTTGTCCTAACTATCTTGTTGGAATATAACTCCGTGGGCAGGGGAGCAGAACAGAGAATGTCTACACCCTCTACCCACCCCACACCCTGCTGAATTTTCCTAGCAACTTAGTTAAACATTGAGAATACAGATTATTAATTATATAGAAGCTCTGGGTAAATATGTGCCATGTCCAATGAATGCATTTCTAGCTTATTTATTCTGCTATTTCTCCCTTAATAATGTCCTTCCTTCAGATCAGAATCTGAAGCCAAACAGAGCCAGAGAGTCAGTCATGTGAGGAAGATTACAGAAAATTCCTTTTAATGTAATTGCTTTGGAGCCCATCTCAATATTTAAATCTAGTATTTTCATTCAGTCAATACAAAAAACTTAAATATTATACTCACATCATAAAATTGATTTTGTAAAGAAGAGAGAAATATGAGAGCTCTACTTTTACTCTGTTTTATTCTGTAGCTTTGTTTCTTACTCACTGGTGCTTCTAACCTTACACCCACAAACACAGTTTGCTGGCTGGGTTGTTTCCCTTCATCCGGGCTGTTTGTGAGTAATGGCTGCCCACTGGATGAAGTAGTCATCATGGTCAACTGGGTGATGCCATTTAATAGACTGGGTTCAGGCACCGTGGGGTGAGAAATCTAGGTCACCAGTCATCAACAGCTTTGTCCTTGGGAACAAGAGGCTTGCTGGTCATCGTCTGTCTTTGCACAAACAGCTCCTCCTGGCACTTGAAATCATTGGCATAAATTGGGTCAAGTATGAGATTGAACTATATGAAATTGCCCTATTTAACTATTTCGGACCTAACATGCAACTTCATGTTGTTCTGCTCAGCATAAAGTACAGTGAAGGAAATCTGTTCAAGTTTTAGACTCATATAATTTTTAAAGCTTTTTATTTTAAAATACTACCTGTTAAGAAGAAGCCCAATAGTCTTGAGAATTTGTACAGTTAACACCTTTCACTTTTGGAAACATTAATGACCAAAATGACACAAGAAGGTAGAGATAGATTTGAGGGTTTCAGAAAAGAGTTCAAATACAAAAAGCATCACAGTCCTAACTACAGTAATGCCACAAGTTTTTTGCAGCATAAAATTGCATCTAAAAACAGTGGTCATGGGAAGAAGGGAAAGGGGATGGACACATGGAGAAGGAGGGTCTACAAGTCAAAGTCTGCCAGGCAGACCTAAAGTGGGACAGAGTCACTCCAGGCCCACAGAAGCAGTGCTGCTAGGAATATGCCTTTGAGTACTCCAAGTAACACAGGCAAGCCAGGTGTGGTCGCACACACTGGTTATCCCGGCTACCTGCGAGGCTGAGGCAGGGGGATTGCAAGTTTCAGGTCAGCCTAGGCAATATAGAGAGACTCCATCTAGAAAATAATAAAATAAAATGACTCCAAGTAGGAGAAGTAGTATCTGGGCAGAGAATGAATCACATAGATAAGTTTCTGCTTCCCCATCCCAAAAGGGTGCATTAAGACTCATACCCTGAAAGATGATGCTGTTTCCTGATGTCTTAAACCAGGTACTGGGAGATTTTGTTTCTGCTTTACTATTAGGGAAGTAAAATATAAATATCTGAAAACAATAATCCATGGCATGCTTGGTAATATTGAGTTGTGATCAACTCATTTATTAGGGGTGGAGAAAAGTAACTCTCACCAGATCCTTTGGTGGTCTGAAGAATGATTGGCAAAAGAGGGTTCCAAATGTCCAAAACGAGGGTGATAAAATGTGAAAATAATGTGAGAGCATGATAACCAGCTTTCCACTTTCCTTATGATTGGCTGAGTTTGCCTCTTGCAGTGTACAGAGGTTAAGTTTAATGAATAAGATCATATTGTATCTTATTGACATCAATAGCACCCTTGTATTGTTAAAACAAGATGTAAGTTGAGCATCCTTTATCTAAAAACTCAAAATCCATCATAATCAACAATGTGAAATTTGGGGTGGTACTTAGGATCAGACCCAGGGGTACCCTACCACTAAGCTACACTCCCAGCCCTTTTCTATTTTTTAATTTTGAGATAGAGTCTTTCTAAGTTACCCAAGTTGGCCTTAACCTGTGATCCACCTGCCTCAGCCTCCTTAGTACCTGGAATTACAGGCATGTACTACTACATCTGGCCCACTGTCTCTGAAACTCTTTCAGTGACTATGATGCCACAAGTATAGAATTCCACATCTGACCTGTGATGGATCACAGTCAAAACACAGGAGCAATAATGTGCTGTATAAAATTACTGTCAGGCAATGTGTATAAGGTGTATCTGAAACATAAATAAAATCTGTATTTAGACTTCTTCATCCTGAAGAAATACCATGTATATGCAAATATCCCCACCCCACCCCCCAAAAAAACTCCATCTGAAACATTTGGTTCAAAGCATTTTGGATAATGGATCCTTAGCTCTTATAAGAATAAAGTAGCTTTTCCTTGGATATCTTATTTCACACAACTAAATTACATTATCTGAGTTTTCTCTAACTATATAAGAAAACCTTCCTGATGACTTTAAGTGGGTTGTTCTGCCATCACATTGTGGCTATTTAGGTTGCCTGTGCTACTTCTATTTCGGAAGCAAAACCTAATAGTTTAGGATTAATAATCACAGCATGTGATTGTGTAAAAATTAATGGTTAGTGTATTTTTCTTTATGTTTTCCATGTAGACACAGAATGATTTTTACTATCAGCTCATGAGGTTGTCTTGTGGCCGTTTGTGAGGACAAATATATTTGAAAGTGGAATTGGACATCTTCTTTGGCCCTCCCCAAGTCAAGAGGGCCTTGTAAATCTGAGCATAATTGATGCTTCCCCAAGTGTGGTGTCATGAGCTCACTGTTTTCATTCTTGTAAAGGGCTTTGTTGTCTTGGCAACTGTGACTAGGTTTTCACAACCATATAATGAGAAATAGGTTTAGAGTCTTCAAATTAGAAAATTGACAGAGAGAACTGCATCTTATTTGGGTTGTAGTTAAAAGTGTAACACTGTAGTTGACGGCAACATTTATATAGTTTTAAATCATGTTATTCTGAAATGAAATTCCTAAGTTTGGAAAAATACTGTCATTTCTTTAATCACAGATCAGCTTCTCTTTCTCTTGATATCCAAGCTCTTTTAAGAATTTTTGAGTTCTTTATGTCTTTTGTATCTGGCTTCTCCAGGTAAATTCTCCCTTCCTCATACCAGACCCATCGCTCATGTTTTTATACTCAGACCCACAAGGTGCACCAGAAGCTCTGCTGAGCAGCTTCCCTTCCCCAGCCCTAGCCTGTCCTAGCCTTTCCACCTGTTGGCAGCTTTTAAATTGGTCACTCGGAAGCATGCACATTCTCCTTCGTAGAAGACAGGAGATTGCCATGTACAATGAGGTAATCTAAGGCTATAGTCTTAGGCAGGAGTGGAAAAGAAAAAAGAAATCACTAATATTAGGGATAAAATGACATACTAATTAGGTATTTGCTAGTTAATACTAAAAAAAAGGTTTTTTTCCTGCAGCACTAAGGATTGAACTCAGGGCCTCAAAGTGCTCTACCACTGAACTACCTCCCCAGCTCTTTCTTTTATTATTATTTTTTAATTTTGAGACAGGGTCTCACTAAATTGCCCAGGCTGGCCTCAAATTTGTGATTCTCCTGCCTCAGCCTCTGGATTTGCTAGAATTACAAGCATGCACCACAGCGCCTGGTGGAAACACAACCTTCTAGTTGAAGATGCTGAGTTGCCTCTCAGGTTAAGAGTGAATGTATGCAATTCCTTACCTGTCAGTACAGCACACACTGATCTCCCCTGCGACATGGTGGGATGAATTTGAAATTTTATTTTTAAAAAATACAAATATTTTATCCTGGGAAGATAGAGATAAGGCCATAATTTGGAAACTACTACAGTTTGTCTTCTCTTATTAAAATCAGAAATTAGAAAACAAAATTGCAAAAAGAGAGGTGTGAAGGTAAGCATGGTCTATGTGGGGATTGAAGGAAACTATGCATAAAATTTTAAATTTCTGGGTTGGTGAGGAGCCCTGGCCTAGTATTCATGAGGCCCTAAATGTGATCCCCAGCACCATGATAATTTTTTAAATTCCTACCTATGTCTTGCTTATGTTTTCTATTGTGTAATATTTTATATTTTAATAACAAAAGGAAAGTTTTGTGTCAGTGATCATTTTCTTTTCTTTTCTTTTTTTCCTGGTACCAGGAATCAAACTCAGGACCTGGTGCTTGCCAGGCAGGTGCAGCACCACTGAGCTATATCCCCGGGCCAATCATTTTTTTCTCGGAGCACTCCCTCTTTATAAAATGACTTATATGTAGAAACATATGGTTTGCTTTTGCTACATTTGATATTTTTAAAAAGGAAAGAAATTTCTAAAAAGATTGCCCAAAAAGTCAATATTATTTTCAAACTGTAGAATAAAAATGTGAGAGAAGTTAATATTTAGCATATGTTTTTTCCCAAAACTGGAAAAACTTATACAGGAATATTATCTAGAAGCTATTTAAAACTATAAAACATGATTTTTGAAAATGAAATCATACAGACATTTACACCTTTCATAAAATGTTATAATTGGCTGAATATGAACATAATGCGAAAGTGAAGTGTAAGCTGACTGTTTGACATAGGGTTCCTCTTTTTGGTAGTGTTTGGAGGGAGACCTTTGCGGTCCAACTCAAAGCATCCTTTCTGTCATCACTAACAACCAGAGCACAGAAAATTGTAATCAGAAAGTCTCCAGATAGTTCTCTTATTACTGCCTAAATATTTGAAGATTTAACATGTATTTTTCTAATGAAAAAAGTCATAAATATCAGTTTGTTTAGAAAATATAGGAAAGGGTTAAATTTGTTTTAAAATCATCTATAATCCCACCATCTATACATAGCTACATTAACATTTTGGTATATATCATTCTGGCTTTTATGAAGATGTGCCAACAAAGTTGGCATTCCATGACATAGCAGTGGTGGCAAACCTGTGACACATGTGCTGCAGTGGGCATGCAGAGCCCTCTCTGTTGGCATGCAAGCCAAGTCACCCCAGCAGCCAAGCATTGGATGACAGTTGTTTTTCTAAACTAAAACCTCAGTATTCAGGTTTAATTGCAGTGTTGGCACTTGGTGAGAAAGAAGTGGGTTTGGGGTTGCAGTTGGGCAAACTTTAAAAGGTTCTTCGTCCCTGCCATAGGTGTTTGTAACCCGTTTTCTTTCCACAGCACCAGAAGCATTTTTGAGACATTCTTCTGAGATAGTTAGGATGGATAGCCTCTTATTTGAAATTTCATAGGCAAAGAATTGCGTTTCTTTGATTACTGGTAATGTTAAACCTTTACATGTGCTTGCTACCATTTTCCTTTTTTGCATGAATTACATGTTTATTTCTTCTGACTTTTTAAATTTTCATCTAGTCCTAAGGCCTCACACATGCTAGGCACTGAGCTACACCCCAGCCCCTTCTGACATTTTCCTTTTTTTTTTGGTACCGGGGATTGAACTCAAGAACCTTGCCCTTGCAAGGCAGGCGCAGTGCTGCTGAGCTAAATCCCTGGCCCTCTTCTGACATTTTCTATTGGCATGTATATATCTTTTTCTTTTTACAAATAAAAACTTCCTTTTCTATTCACATGTGTAATAGATGCTTTTCCATTTAGCATTAGCCATTTAATATTGTTACAGATTTTTGTCATTTGTTTAACTTTTTGTTATATGTGTTGATCTGGGAATGGCTCTCACAGATCCACACTAAAATGCTTTCAAACAGCCAAATGACCTGTAAATGGTAAACTCATAAGACCTGGTGAACCCTAAAGCCTGAGCTCTGGGCACGGCCACCAGCACTGCCAGGAAGCCAGGGCAGGACTAAGCCAGCTCAGAAGCACTCAGCCTGCTCAGTCTAACTAGGTCAGCCTGCAGCCCGGCGCTCCCCATCTGCGGGGCTATTTTTGTCCCTGTTTCTTCTTCCTATGAAAATTAGAATTGAGAAAAGCTACAGATGCTTCCCGTATGGCTGCTATTAGTGAAATTATGTACAGAGGATTTAATTTGAAAAAAAAGCAGAATAGGTAGACTTGAATGATTTAGGGACTTGGAGGACTGTGAAGGACAGACACTTCAGCAGTCAGGGCAGCCCCATCTTTCCAGGGAGGCTTCAGTGCACACAGGCAGTCATCTGCCTCATTCTGGGGAAGCCATCTGATGTCTGTGCCCGTGCTTGTCTCATAATACAGTGCAGTGCAGTTCTTTGCCAAGGATTTGAACATATTTCCAACCCCCACCACACACACCACTTTTATGCAGATGAATATTTGCTAGGTTTTTGCGTTCTTTTGATGACTTTCTATTGGATTTAATGGACAGATAGCTGCTCCTCTTTTTCCTACACCCAGGATTTAGAGAGACCTTTACATTTGCAGTCAGTCATACTTGTTCTTGCAACTCTTTGACACAGCAGTGAGCAGGCTATGATGGTTTATCACTTTAACTGGTCCATTAGATGTACTCGACATTTCTCAAAGTTCTAGGAAGAGGGAAAACAATGTTCATCCACATCAGACTTAGGGAGCCTACTAATGGAGTTCAGTATCTATTTTTGCCATCTGTGAAAGTGCATTATGGATTTATATTTAAGCATAAAAAACTTAAGTGGAATTGATCATTAAGTCATCAAATTTAGTTACCGTCTGCTAAAGCAATCTGATGACCCCCTAAATTTTATTTCCCCTAAACTTCCAATCAATGTGTGGCTTATCCCAGTATATTTGGCTTACAAAGAGAACTTACTGCTATATTATGTTCATGTTATGGGAAATGTTATATTAAAACCATATCATAGCCGGGCCTAATGGTGCAAGCCTGTAATCCCAGCACAGGCAGGAGGATCTCCACAATCTCCACAAATTGGAGGCCAGTCTGGGCTACATAGTCCAAGAGTCCAAGGCTGGCCTGAATTAAGTAAGAACCTGTCTCAGATAAATAAATAAGTAAATAAATAATCCATGTTTTATAAGTGTTCTTTAAAGAGAATCTTGCAGTAATATAACTTACAAGCATAGCGTTATGACGTTGGCAAAGTGTATCCTATAATTACTCCCATAATAGTAAATCAGTAAATGAGAGAGAGAGAGAGAGAGAGAGAGAGAGAGAAATTAGTAAATTACTTGTTTTAAGCATTCTAGTGCCAAGGAGGTCACTCAGTGGTAGAGCTCTTGTGTAGTATGCATAAAGTCCTGGGTTCAATCCCAGAACACACACAAAAGAGAGTTCCTCAAAACATGCAATATAATTATTTGTGCTCTATTCCTCAAAAGAGTAAACATAGTCTTTACCATTTTCCAAATGCATTTAATATCCCCTTTTGGGAAGAATGACTCAGCACACTCTCAGGAAACCCTTTTGGATAAGTGACTAAGAATCTCAGTATTATGATTTGCAATTCAAGAACCACTGATCATATTTAGATTTCTTTTATTTTGCAGTATTTATAGATATATTAATATCTATTCATACACATATGTACACAAAACATAACCTGGAATATTAAGAAAATGCCTTTTCAACCCCACATTTTTTTGTATGTACCAAGTATTGGTAAGGAAAGATGATGAATTCCACCCACTGTCTAAATGTGTAATAATTGAGGTGGTAAAGAAGGCATTAAGTAGCCACATCCTGGAATTACTGTTTTGGGAAAGAGAAGGAAATGGAGAAAGATGGTATTTTCTTCAATTACCAATGGCACTAGCATTCTTGAGAGCTTGTTTGGAGGGTCTAGCAGAAGAGCGCAGCTGCTCGTATATCCTAACCAAGGCAATGGTCCCCCTCTGTCAGGGGAGGTCGTCCTCTTCGACTAAGAGTACAGCTTCGGGAGGGACGCCCATGGAGCAGTGAGGGAGGAAGAGGACACCCGCCTGGCCAGCCAGATCAGCCAAATTAACTCTGGTGATCAATGGTGTGACAGATGTCACAGCCAGATCGCCCTCATATCTGGCACTGGCATTCTTAATAAGGTAAATTGTACTGTGGTCCAAATAAGTAGCCTTTACTCTGTAATTCAAGATTATTATATTTTACTCTTTAATAAAAGAATATCCCATTAGATTTCATTTTACTTTATGATACAAAGTATGAAATACATTTCTCTTTGTTTTAATGTTGAAGAGCAGTACCCATTTTTAATTTGTCTGGAGCTACTCAATGTGAGGTCCATGCTGATGCCTGGTGGGCAGTTCTAACCTTACTACACATCCATCTTTCTGGGCTGAATTCGAGACAAGAATCTCCTGTCAGTTGATCCTTGGTGTAGAGAATTGCTCCCTGAAGTCCCCCTAGCTCATCTGCTCTCCAGTAGGACAGATTTTATTCCCCTTTGCCACCCTCAAACTGTTCTTTGGGCCAGTGAGCTTCACCCTCAAACTCTGCTTTGCTCAGTTTTTGTATTTATTTTTGGACAGCTTACAATTAGCCAGCTGGATTGGGGAAATAGCTCATGGTAGAGCTTACCTAGAATGCAGAGACCCTGGTTCAATCCCCAGCACCACAATAAACAAACAAACACACAAATAAAATTTGGTAACTGAAAGTTTCTTTTCCATCATGTCAAATCTAATTTTCTTTCGAAAATATCTGAAGGTGAGCCACTGTGGAAAGGAATACAGTAGATTTTCTTTTTCCTCTGAAGTTCATAGCAAGGCAGTTGTAATTGGATGGAGAGGAGTAGAAATGAAGGCTTCTTTCCATTTCCATCTTTTGCCTTGAAGAAAATGTTCTGGTTTATTTTTAGAAAACTTTTTCATTTGTAATGTGTATTTTACACTCAATTCTTTTTCCATTTTAATTAATGTTCTTGTGCATATAAAGAAGTGAAGAGTTGTGTTTATTTTTTTTAGAATCAGTCATGAATAAGGACTTGATAGCCATGGTTTAAATCTTTTTTCTTTTTTAATGGTTTTTCACATAATGTCAGACCTACAGAAAAGCTGAGAAGTTGCAGAATGATTATAGTTAAACTGTAACTTAAAAATGCACTTGTGTCTCTGCTTAACACATTGTCACAAATTTTATCTTTTTGGTACATCTTCTTTTCCTTCTTGATTCTTTTTTTTTTTTTTTGGTACCAAGGATCGAACTCGGGACCTTGTGCTTGCAAGGCAGGCGACGGAACCACTGAGTTAAATCCCCAACCCTCCTTCTTGATTCTTATCCTCAAACTTGTTTGATGCTCAGCCTGCTCTGTCTCAGTGTTCAGCCCACTGCCAAGGTGCTGTATGTGTCTATTACCTCTGTATGCACTCGATTCACAGGCACCACCTCTACAATGTCACACCAGCCACTCAAGCCCACCCCACTTGTCTGGCCATACCATGCCTGCTCTCCCAGATCACACAGTAGTGGCTGAAGTGATCTCACCACTCTACACTTGCCCTGTTCATGTCTACCGCGACCTCCAGGCAATCTATACAGTGGCCACAGTGACCTTTTCTAATTATAGGTCACATTCTGCTTGAATCTTTTCGCTTTTCAGTAGTGTCCTTTAGATTTTGGTATGAAATCCTTACTCTAAGCCACACTTTCCAGAGTTTCTTCTTTCTCACCACATTTTAACCTGGTTGACTTTCCTTTTAATCTTCAGTGCTCGCTCTGGCCTCGGGGTCTTTGCTAATACTATCCCTCTGCCTCACACACTCTTCCCTGGCTTTTGGGATGACTGGATCCTCCCTAACCTGCCTGGCTGCTCCCTCAGAGAGGCTGTCCCTGACTCCCTCCCTACCCCAGTGTTGCACTGTTTTCCTTGTAACTCTCACCATTCATATGTTATATTCCCTGGATGTGAGAGTCTTGGAGAACAGTTCCTAGCATACACCAGGCTTTTGGTAAATACCAGGAACTGGTGAATAAACTACCACTATCAGGGTGCAGCAAAAGGGCTCTCTTTTGCAAAATATATTAAAACCCTTTGTTTCTTTTTCTTTTCTTTTCTTCTTTTTTTTTTTTTTTTGGTACTGGGGATCGAACTCGGGTGCTTGTGCTTGCGCAGCAGGCGGCGAAACCACTGAGCGAAGTCCCTGGCCCAAAAGCCTTTGTTTCTAACAAAAGACCTAGCAATTTCTTTTGTGGGATTTATCATTCAGACATTTTATAAGGTTTGTACAAGTTCAACAGGTAGCCTTGTTTGTAACATTGAAGAATTAGAAACAACTTAAAATTTGGAAATCTCCTACGTAAGTTAAGGTGTTCCTTATAAGTCAGTATTGTGAAGCTATTAGTAAAAGTGTTTTAGAAACATACTTGTTACATAGATGTCCAGATATCAAATATATTCCAAAATACTACTCACAGGAAGATTCTACTATTTATATTACACATCCATACATACATACATAGACACACACACACTTTGTGAACATCTACAAGAACAGCTACTAAAATATTTACAGCAGTTATGTCAGAATTTTTTGATGGCAGCCTATTTATGTTTTCTATTTTCTACACTTAATATTTATTACTCATCTAATTTATAATGTTTTGAAATACATGCCTCCATACTGCTGGAAATTGACCTATGTACTAGAAGATAGGCTGTTGGAATTTGGGGTGTCTCTTGAGGTTCAGTTATACACAGGCTGGACAATAGTCTGATAGCCCTCCCGTCCTGTGCTGATGATGCTACAGCAGGTCAGTCAGTGTGTTTCAGGGCTTAGAGAAAGAGGGCACGAGATAGATTCTTCTGTTTGGGAGAATCAAGCTGGACTTCATGGAGGGTGAGGGCATTTGCCTTGGCTCTTGAATATTTGGAAAGTTCAACAACAACAACAAAACTGAAAGAAACTCCCAGGTGGAAAGAAGAGTGGGGGAAATCATGAGGCAGGATAAAGCAACAGCAGATGCATCTGTTATATAGAACACAGGGTATTGAGGCAATGGGTAGAAATACAGTGATATGCAAGAAGTAGGTGGAAACACTTTGCAGTGGCCTTGCTTTGTAAGCACTTTGGAGACATGGTTTGAGCTGGGGAATGGTGAGCTACTTGAGCTGCTTTGTTTGTTAGGGTGACTAATCCAACTGGCTGTAGATAGATGATGAAAAAGTCTAACAGTGGTGAAGCCAGTTTGTAGGCTGATGCTAGAAACGAAGTGGTGATGCGAGTTTAAGCCCAAGCTCTGTGCCCAATATGTCAAATAGGCTGCATGTAAATTAGGTTATAAGAATTTATACTTTTGGGTATATTAGAGTTGACATTTTTACTTCTTTCCGTTTCTCAACTTCTGGTGCCATTACTTCTGCTGCTTGCTGAGAATGTATAATACATATCTAGGGCTACTAATGAAAGCCTGAATGGTCATAGCCTGAGATAAACAAAATAGGAAACACCAAATTATGAGTTTTTGTTTTTTAAATCAAAGATGTAAAGGTAGTTTACATCTATAATCCCGTCTACTCGTGAGGCTGAAGTAGGAAGATACAGAGTTCAAAGCCAGTTTGGGGAACTTAGTGAGACCCTTTTCCTTTTTCCAAAAAATGTAAGATGTTTTGTGCAATTCGTGTAAGAGTGTCTCATGTATTGTAGTTCCTGGCAGTAACCTAGTCAGTGGTGGCAAACCTATGGTATATGTCCTGCAGCCGGCTGTTTGTTATTAAAGGTGCTAAAAGCTTCCCTGTCACTGACCTAGGTATTTTAGCCCCATGTTCTGAAGGTGAATACCTGGTTTTGGTTTGAGGAAATTAAAATTAACAAATGGCCCTTTTGAGACTAGGTCAAGTTCCTTATTTTAATTTCTGATCCAACACAGGACTCCAGCTGTCAGGCTCTCCCATTAATCCTCTCTATCAGCAAAATCCCCTCTGAAATACATTTCAATTAACTTGCAGGAATCAACAACAAAAGGTGGAGAGCTCAGAAACATCTGGTTGTAAGTTTCCCATGTGGAAGTGGACATTTGCACCTTTTAGAAGTCATTAAAAATGCTTGCAGAGGGCTGGGGATTTAGTTCAGTGGTTTCGCCGCCTGCTGCGCAAGTGCAAAGACCCGAGTTTGATCCCCGGTACAAAAAAAATGCTTACAGGGGCGGGGATTTAGCTCAGTGGTTTCGCCGCCTGCTGCGCAAGCGCAAGGACCCAAGTTCGATCCCCGGCATCAAAAAAAAAAAAAAAAAAATGCTTGCAGAGATAGCATTTTATCAGACATTCTCCACCCCACCCCCCACCCCCCAAAGGAGGAGGTGGTACTAGAAAGAAGCAGTTGGCTCTAGCAGTTTTAGCCTCATTGATCTAGATTGGACAACTTGACGTTGCCAAAATGTTAGTAAGGACTTTTGCTTCCCGCATAAACACTATTAATAACGTCCGTGCATTTATCCCTAAGCCAGCTTGAGTCTCACAGATGCCATAGGAAAACTGGCTATAGCTGATGGTATGCATACCAAGAGGGTAGGAAGAATAGTGGAAGGCTTGATTACAGGCATAGTATCAATATATAAAATAATAGTATCACTTATTCATTTGGTAATAGTTTAGTATTGGCTAATACTGAGAAACGTAGAGGGAAATTGTTTTCTGCAATTTGGTCTGTAGGAAAGATTGCAGGGAAGTCTACATGTGCTTTTTTTTGGTATCGGGGATCAAACTCGGGTCCTTGCGCTTGCACAGCAGGCGGCGGAAACCATACATATGCATTTTGATAAATACCCAAGTGTGTTTCACTTCGTATCCTAAAGAAAACAACTGTGTAGAGAGTCCATTTTTAACTGAATTGGGTTTCTCTTAGACACCGAGCACCACAGTTTGTGTCACTGTCCAAGGTACTATAAAATTGGGACTAAAAAGGGAACGACATCTCTTTCCAACATCATAAAGATCGTGTCCTCTGGAAACCTACCTACAGGAGAAGAAAAGAGAATAGGTAGCAATCGAGAAGTAAACTGTGCTACATGACATTGTAAATGTTGAAAATAAATGCTTCCCAAAATTATGCTTACTTCTTGAACACAAAGGAAATGAAAAATCCTGAATGGAGATGAAGAAGAGGGCGAGAGAAAATGATATGCTGCAGTACGCTAGGTTGACTTTAGGATTTAAAGCAGTTTGGATGTGAACAAATACAACTACCAACAGAGCAAAACCAATTTGCAGCAGCTCGTAACTGAATGAAAGGGATCTTTGAATTATGTAGATCGTGTAGATCTCTGTGTTTATAGCTTTTAAATTTTTCAGCCCCTCAAAACCCCAAATTCCTTTTAAAAATGAATCTCTGCTTTTACTTTTCTGTTGCTATAATTAATACATAAGTGAAGTCTACTTCTCAGCATTTGCCTCTTAAAATAGAAATAGCCAAGCTTGTAGCATTTTTACGTTAGATAAACATTAAATGCTGCCAAACCCCAAGAGTTGATAATTACGATGGTTAAATGTACTTTGTATGATATTTCTGGTACAAAATATTTGAAAGCCAGCAAGAAAAAATAATTTAAAATTCTCACAAATAATGAGAATGCAATGTAAATATAGTGTTTTTTTTCCAACTAAGGGCTTAGTCAATCTCTGTGCTTGCAGTTATCTGGTAGAACAGCTAATCTTCATTTTTTAATTTCTACATGTGTTCCTTATTACACATACATAAGTGCCCGCCACTACCCCTCCAGTTTCTGATATTTTCTAAAGAATTCAAAAGAAAGCAGGATCACACAATTTTGTGTGGAATAAAGCTTTTTTAAAGACAAGCAGAGA
The DNA here is from genome assembly GCF_000247695.1 of Heterocephalus glaber. The sequence goes on from NW_004624886.1 coordinate 1,258,629, forward strand.
TAGGTAGAGAAATGGAGAGATGGGTTGTCAAAGGGCACTAACTTTGCATTATGAGATGAATACGTTTTGGGAATCTAAGGTACAGCAAGGTGAAGATAGTTAATACTATGTATTAAATCCCTATGTATTAAAATTTGCTAAGAGAATAGATCTTAAGTGTTTTCAACACACACACTCATAAAGTGATAACTATGTGAGGTGATGGAAGTGTTAATTAACTTGATTGTAGTAATCATTCCACAGTGTGTGCATATAGCAAATAATTATGTTGTACACCTTAAATATATAGTCTTAAACAATTATATGTCAGTAAAGCTGGGGTTGGAAGAACAAGCAGAAATGCTATCATATATCTCATAGTCTCATAGAATTGTTGCTATTTCCCTTCAGTGCTTGCATTCTAGTTGTGTAGAATAGAAGTGTGAGGAGACAGTGAACAAACAGACACTAGGTCAGATGGCAAGTATTCCTGGTGAGTCTGCTTGGATAGTATTAGTGAAGGCAAGAATTATATTACATGTGTTTATTTTCATAGGTAGTGTTACATTTTTCTTTCATTTGAGCGTGAGGAATAAAAATTTGTTTTAACATGAAAAATAAAAACAAAAAAGAATTGTTACTGCAGGTTAGAAGTTCCTGTTTCTTAAAAAATCAGTAGCAAAAGGTAAAGGAAAAATGGGAAAGGAAAGAAAAGAGCAAAAGAACAAATTTCAGATTGGAAAAGAGAGGAAATACTGGGCCGGGGATTTAGCTCAGTGATTTCACCACCTGCTGCGCAAGCGCAAGGACTTGAGTTCAATCCCTGGTACCAAAAAAAAAAAAAAAAGAGAGAGAGGAAATACTAAAGGATATGTACTGCTCCACATTTTACTGTGTCAGGACAGGGCTGCCTTCTGTTTTGAGGATTACAGCACAGACTCAGATTGGAGAAGAAAGTTAATGGGCATGATCTCGAACACAGCTGTTGGCTGAAGCTGGGGACAGCAGGGTGATATAGGGGAAGAAATGAACAATGAAGCCCATTGGATGTACGTGGATTTCTCCATTTTCTCAAAAAGCTGATTACCTGCAAGTTCCTGATTCACCAACTCTTCTAACAAAATATTTGCCATATTTTATATTTGTTAAAGGTTATCATGTGATGTTGACATGATAAACAAGCTTTTAGGGGGCCAGGGATTTAGCTCAGTGGTTTCGGAGACTGCCTCACAAGCACAAGGTCCTAAGTTCAATCCCCGGTACCAAAAAAAATAAATTTAAAAAAAAAATAAACAAGCTTTTATTTCCCTTTGATTTATGTATTTATTTTGAAACTGTGCTGTATTTAGAGGGTGATTTTTATTCCTTGAAATTGTAAGCTATCAGTTTGATATTTATCCATCTGCCACCGTCCAACATTGATGAGGTTTTGCTATGTCCTGAAAGAAACCAAAAGTTGAGTGATAAGCTGAGGCCTTAGCCTTGAATAACAAAAATGGTGCATGTAGTTAGGATTGTGCCTTCTTCTAAGCTAGTTACTGTGTCATGTACAATTTAAGATGATTCATAGTTGGTAGTACCCATTGCTCCACGCACTGGGGCATAGAAATCTTCAGCCGTTTGTCATTTATAAAACCCTTTATTCTTTCCTCCCTTGTTAGCATTCAGCTGTCTTTCTGGATGAATGCACCACCATTTAGTTCCAAAACTGTTGTTCCTAGGGGAAGAGTGGGGCACTGTCTCCACACAATGTCCTCTGCTGTCTGTCCCTGCCTTTCTTCTCTCCTTGCGGTACCAGTCCTTTCCCATCTGAAGGCCACACTGGCCTGAATGTTTGCCGGGTGTTTGGAAGTGAGATGTCACCTTCTTAGAGAATAGACGCTGCAGTGGAATATAGTACAGTATAGGGCTGTGGTGGCGAACCTATGGCACGAAAGCTGCAGCAGGCTGTTTGTATCAATGAAAGCTCTCAAAGGTTCACCCTCACTGGTATAGGGATTAAGAATTGCCACTTACAGATGTCCCTCAGAACCCCAGGGGCAGTGGTTCCAGGACCCTCCATGGACACCTACATCCACAATTGCTGAAGTCTCTTCTGTAAAGGGCTATCTGCATGTAACCTGTGTGTCCTCCAGTGTACCCTAAATCATCTCTAGATCACTTACAATATCGAATGCAATGTAAATGCTGTGTAAATAGTTGTTATACTGTATTGCTTAGGAATAATGACCCCCCAAAATCTCTACACAGTCATTACTTTTTTTTTCCCAAACACTTTCAGCCCAAGGTTGTTTGAGTCTGTGGATGCTGAGCCTGCAGGCACAAAAGGCTGACAGGACCAGCTTCGACCAGTTATTCTACTCTGTACCTCTGACTTATCTCTTCTGTGGAATTAGCATCATCGTAGGGTTATTGTAAACTTAGATCAGTTTACGCATGTTAAAAACCCTCATAATACTGTTTGCCACACAGTGGTAGATCAGTAAGTTTCAGCTTCCATGCACATCAAAGAATTATCCAGTTTTTAAAAGTCAGTAGTGCCAGGTGAAGCAGTAGATGCCTGTAATCCCAGCACTTGGGAGGCTGAGGGAAGAGGATTGCTGTGAGTTCGAGGCCAGCCTGGGCTACATAGTGAGACCCTGTCACATTAACAGATTCGTTGCCAAGTAAGGTGGGAGCTTGAGTCTCACCCATTTTAGGAGCCCTGGGTGGTCTGGTCTCTACTAGGCCAGGTCAGCTGCACAAAAGTGCTAGTCAGAAGCCTGAAGGATTTTTTTTTTCTTATTAAAAGAAAAACTGCATCTTCTAAATTGGGCCCAGAGCTCCCCAAACTCTCTACATTAATTGGTTTTATTCAAAGTATTCTAGACCCCATGCTGAATGTATTTAAATTCCTTAAAGGCAGGGCAAGGATTTTTAACATGATCCTGTTTTCTCAGGCTGCCCTCTGTGACCTATACAAAACTCCCTTTTAAAGATAAGCCTAAGCAAAATTGTGGTACAAATAATGAATTCAAAGTTCACAATGCAATTTTTCACTGACTGAAAACAAGTAAATTAGGAGGACCTACATGTAACTCATCCTGAAATAATTTTTAAAGCTTTAGGGCTTGAATTCATTGGTTCTTCCTCTCTTCTTTGAGGATCTTTGGACTTTTTCAGAACTTGCTAAAAGTCAGTCTTCAGCCCACTGAGCAAAGCAACTGCACTCCATGCAGTTCACAATGGCCGCGTGTCTGTCCCTGATGACGCAGGGGGAGAAAACAGAGGTCTCTGCCTGGCTGATTCTAAATGACCGCTCTTTTTCAGAAGCTTCTGGGACGAGAACAAAGTCAGCCATAAGCATTGGGTTTTAATTGTCATTTTTCATGCATCTGGAAACCAATGGCAGAAGAGTCTGGAGAAACAGTAAATGATGCTTAGATGGTTTTGGTAAATAATTTTGGTGTTGATATGAGTTTCATGCACCTCCTATGTGGTGCTCTGGCTGAGCTTGAGACCCGAGACCAGGCTAAAGTTTAGCAACTATTTCTTAACCAGGAAAAGCCTCCCCTACTCCAGTCCACACCTATTTGAGCTTCACTGGCTCTTTTGAACAGAAGCTGTTCGCAGCTTTTACTTGGTTCAGTGAACAGAGTTCCTGTTTAAAAGCAGTGGCTGTGGAGTGGTGGTCTCTTTTCCCTTCGCTTTTCTCCCAGTGAACTTCAACTGTTGAGAAGTAAACAGCCCCTTCCCTGATTATTCAGTCTTTGCCTGGCTGTGGGACTCAAGCGAGAAGAGGGAGACATGCAGATATGTTGCAGCATATTCAAGAAAGGTTTTTAGGATGGAAGATGCTAAAATGGACTGTAAGTTCTCTGGCTCAAAATGTGTTTTGGAAACCTTAATAAGAATCAACAAGGATTGATCTTTAAACCTGTTATAACAAATTAACATTTAACAGGTAGAAGTATAGAGCAGGAAATCTTTTCATAGGTTCTCTTGTGAAAGGAAAACTAAAACTTGGTTTTAATTTTGTTAAAAAAAGAAATGCGGGAGTTTAACTAAAATGATCTTTGTTATGTTATGTAAGTTATGAATTTATACTTTAGTCTTTATGTCCTGGAAACTTGTGATAGCCTCTATGGAAATTAAAGGCAAACCATATTCATTCTCCATTTTCCTTGTTCCTACTTTTTACTTTTGGCAAAAGCAAAATGAAAATACTAACAACTTCAAGGGCCTTCTTAAGGAAACTGCTAGATGTGCAAACTACACACACACAATTGTGCTGTCCAAAGAAAATTTGGTACATAATTTATTGATATTTTCTTAGCCCTCTTAATATTTGTATCTGGACAAGATCAGCAGGATTTTTGCATTATGATTGCTTTCTATCTAGATGGGTATATTTGGGGAGTTATGCTTCTTTTGGTTTTTGGTTTTTTTAACTTAGTTTTGCTTTTTATCAGAGACATTGCCTACATTTTCTACTTATGAATGCTTTCATTTCCCTTGCAAGTAAATAGTGAATCATGTATGAATGTTACAGAGAAAACTACAAGCATTGGAATCTAATGTGCTACATTTTGGAAAACTATTTTTTTCACTTTGGTTTTTTTCTCTAAGAGTTTCCTTGCATGTTTCATCAAGCTTATGCTTTAAGAGTAATAATGATGCTTCATTCACTAAATTATTATCTATTAAAGTATATATGTTCATTTTCATACACAGCATTTGCAAGTTTTATTATGAAACACTGCTCTAGAAAAGAAAGAGGAATTGTATGTGGTTACTGGTACTATGTTTAACAACCATGAAGAGATGGGTTATTAGAAGTATCTTTGGAGTTGGATGTTTTAGCTCTGACATTTACTGGTTTTGTGATGTCAGAAAAATTTATACTCCGTAAGTGTGTTGGTATCATACAATGGGATAATCTCAAGTTTTGAAGGAATTATATACATACAGTACATTAAAGATGAGCAAAATGCCTCCCTTAACATTTTTTCAGTTAAATGACTTTCAAATTCTTTTTGCCTTTAATGACCCTATTTTATGGAGACATATCTTCCTAGTCACAGGACTGGGGCTCAATGGTAGTAGCCCAGCATGCTGAAGGGTCTGGATTCTGATTCCCCAGTACCACCCAATAAAAGTTTTATATAGTATTTAAGTACTAGAATAAGGTATAGTTGGTGAGTAAGTACTGAGTTTCAGTATTATTTAAATGTGATAAAATAAGATTGCTAACAGTTTCAAATACAGGTTACTCAGTAAGGAAACTGGATAAATATCCAACTGATAAGTTGAAATTGAGGGGGCAGATTTTTTTTTTAAATCCAGATAATTGGTCAGAAAATATAAAAATACTGCATTTTTACTTGGTGCTGGATTTTGGTACTACTTTTCCATTTTCCATCTTTTAACTTGATTTTGTGTAGATCCTGCAGAAGCAGAAAACATGTTTCATGTTTCCATAAATTCAGATTTCAGGGTAAAAACCGTGGCTTTATCTGGGGTAGAAGTGACAGAGCTGCAGCCCCACTGCCCACTGACGGAAGTGCACACAGTTGTGGGGAAAGAACCTGCTTTCACCATCCAGCCACTCGCCGGAGAAAAGGGGAGTCAGGAAGGAGTGACCCCTCTAGACAAAAGTTGTCCTCTGCTGTGTTTGGTTCTCCTTGGCACTGTCCTCTTACTGCTGCTTTATGTGTATGGTCTCCTTCCTGCACTGGAATGAATGATCCATGAGGGTAGAGAATTTTGTCTGTTTTGTTCACTCTTGTATCCTGAGTACCTAGAAGAGTGCCTGGCAACCAGCAGCATCTAAGCAATCCAACCCTAGTCTTTTCAAAAGAGCAAAGAAATAGGAGAGGACACACCTAAACTTTTTATTAATTCCACTAAATGACCAAAACAGATACTATTTTATATAAAATCAAGAGTCTCACTACAGGAGAATGTGCTAATTATGTCTATAGCTGACAAACCACATTGATCTCCTCCAACTTTTACAACAAAGAAAGGTCAACAGAAGTGTTAATATCTAGTTATAAATGATGAACAGTGTTTCCAAGGAGAAAAGAAAGCCAGAGAGCTTACTTCCTTCGCAAAAAAGTGTTAAATATACTCTAAGAAGATAATTTCATGATAAAATGCCAGGGCATGGCTCAATAACATCCTTTCTCCTTGTAGGAGAGCAGCCTCCCTCATGCACTGAAGGTCACGTCGCTGGCACTCAAGCTCCTTTACCGGGAGTTTATGTTGGCTATGTTGTAGATGCTAAAAAGCTTGTTAAACAAGGCACGGAATAAAACACCAGCCATCCTCCAATTTACACTGCATCTACAACTTGATCAAGACAGAGTCAAAAGACTAAATGTGAAAACAGCCCCAAAGTGTACTGTTAGTGTGAAGACAGGCAAATCTCACTTTGCCTCTGAGCCTTAGTCTCTTCCTCTAGGAAATAGCAGCGATAATGCCTGCTCCAGCCAACTTAGAATGGTCAGGTGAGGTTGTATGTGAAGTGTTTTATAACCCATAAAGCACATTATACAATGTTGCTTGGACATAAACTAAAAGTGCAAGTTCTCAAATAATTTTAAAGCATGATGGTTCTGTATGTGTCCAGATACTATTAGTTTTGGTGGGGGAAACCTCACCAAAGCAGTAAAAATACTAAGGTACAAAAGTTCTTTAACAGCCAGGCATGATAATGCATGCCTGTGATCCTAGCTACTCAGGATGCTGCTGTAGGAGGATCCCAAGTTAGGCCAGCCCGGGCAACTTTAGCAAAACCCTGTCTGAAATAAAATTTTTTAAAAGGTCTAGGGATATAGCTTAGTAGTAGAGTGCTTGCCTGGCACAAGTAAGGCCCTGGGTTCAGTCCCAAGTTCCAAGAAACAAAAAAGGTGAGAGAGAGAATAGAAAGAAAGAAAAGAAAACACCATAATGTAGTAGTTAAAATAATGGGTTTTAAAGTTAAATTGATATGGATTTTAGTCAAAATTTAGCCATTTACACTGACAAATTACTTTCTTGAACCTTAGCTTTCCTTTCTGCATGGTGGGGAAAGAATTACCTAGTGTGCAATCTAATTGTGAACAATAAATTGAGTGTCATTTAAGCCAAGTTTAATAAATTGGTAAAGTTTGAGGCATCTAGTACAGTCTGAAATATAGAAGATACTCAATGAATGACAATGCTATTGTGGTCATTATCTTAATTTATAAGTATCATTGGATACTGCATTGTCTTTTCAATGATACAGATAAACTGTTGGCCACTATTACTCTGAAAACCTAATAGAAATTTCCTTAGAGAAATGATTCTGATTTTCTTTCACTTACTTTTTCTGAGTGTGGTGATGCTTATTTAAATTAAGTGGTCTTTGAAACAAATATCAATAAAATTAGTTTTCAAATACCATCATTCAATCACCTAAACCTCCTAAGGTCTCAGAGTTTGTTAGGTTAAATGGAGTTTAATGTGACCTGTCCACAGCAAACCACACGGATGTTAATAGGGAACATGGACCGGCAGGTGTGTTTCAAGGACAGAAGTTAAAGTTCTTCTTCTAGGAAATGAATTTTTCACATGAAACTTTTATGTACACCAGCCAAAGAGTCAGTCAAACTTAAAGATAAAAATCTGCTGCATATGTTCTAACAATGAGATAGAATGAAAAAAAATGGAGAGACTTGAAAGGAACATCAGAGTAGTAATATACATGGTCACGCCACCTGAAGGGGCTGAAAGTCCAAGCCTGAGCACTTACAGTCTAAGGTACAGGCCGTATAGTACCACCCACCAATCAGTTCTCATAGCATTTTGCCAAGTTGCCTGGAGAATATTCCCAGAACTGAAATCTTAGAACTGAATTGCAAGTATTTGTATACCATCTTAACAATATAATTTTTTTTCTCAGAACCTCAAGGTAACATACATAAATAAATTTTAATTGACCTGCAGGCCAGTTGATCCTTCAAAACTTAGGATTTGATTTTTAGTACATAAGAATACAGACATGAACAATTAGTATGTGGCTGGTTGGCATAAACAGAAAGTTTTATACTGTTTTGATACCCAAGGCAGTTTGTTCACTAATAAAAGTCCTAATAGTGATTAGAGAGGATAATCTAAAGTGAGTAAATAAACTTCATGGTATTTGTAGTTAGAGGTGTTGATCTATACCTTTTTCAAATATCTAAAACAGTTTTTTTGGTTTTCTGTTTTGTTTTGTTTTACAGAGACAGGATCTCACTAAGTTGACCAGCCTGGCCTTGAACTCATGATTCTCTGCCTCAGCCTCCCAAGTGCTGGGATTACAATTCTTAAAGTCATCAGCATTCTTAACTAGAAGTTTTTTTCCTTTAAGACCCACTATTTTAAAGGATCATACCAAGCTGTGTGTGGTGACCCATGCCTAGCACTCTGGGATGGTGAAGCAGGAGGATAACAAGTTTGAGCCCAGCCTGCTCAACTGGAAGAGACCTTTTCTCAAAAGGGGGTAGGTGGCTGGGGTTGTAGCTCAGTGAGAAGACAGAGACAGACACAGACAGAAAATGCCATCAACTAATTCTGCTTTAGAATGTTCGGTTATATAAATGTGTTCTTATTATCTTATCACAGACAAAATAAAATTGCCTGGCCTGAATAGCAAGTAACATGTGATGAAGGGCCAAAAAGGTAAAAGTTAATATTTAAGCTTCCCACTTTACTTGATCTAATATTAACAATTCAGAGGTTTCATGTTTTTCTCTTAGTCTGACACTTATAAGGCACTGAGTCAAAGGTTAACATTTTTATGTAACATTACAAGATTTCTTGGGATGGGGTGTATCTCAGTGGTAGAGAGCATTGTGGGTACCACCTATAGTACCAAAACACCCCCCAAAATTAAAAAAAAACAACTTACTTTGAGTATTTGAATTTTGTAGTTTACTGTTCTGATAATCAAATAAGCAGTTTAAATATTCAAGCATTTAAACATGTTATAAATGAATAGACACTTCACAGAAGAAGTACAAATGGCCAAGAAATGCTCAGCATCACTGGCCATTTGAGAAATGCAAATTAAAACAATACTGAGATTCTATCTTATCCCAGAAAGAATGGCCATCACCAAGAAATTAAATAATAAATGCTGGTGGGGCTGTGGGAGAAAAGGAACCTTCTACACTGTTGGTGGGAATGTCAACTAGCACAACCACTGTGGAGATCAGTATGGAGATTCCTCCAAACATTAAAACTAGAAATTCCATTTGACTCAGCTATTCCCCTTCTAGGTATCTTCTCAGAACAGTTAAAAACATCATGGGGCTGAGGATTTAGTTCAGTGGCATTGCACCTGCCTTGCAAGCACAAGGCCCTGAGTTTGATCCCTGGTACCAGGAAAAACGAAAAAAAGAGTTAAAGACATCATATTACAGTGATCCATGCACACCCATGTTTATAGCAGCACAATTCATAATGGCTAAATCTTGGAAGCAGCCCAGATGTACATCAAGAGATGAATGGATAAGGAAAATGTGGTATTTATGCACAATGAAGTACTACTCTGCCATAAAGATACACTTGAGTCATTTATTGGAAAATAAATGCACCTTGAGACTATCATGTTAAGTGAAATAAATCAGACACACAAGCTTAACTATCACATGGTTTCTCTTATATGAGGAACCCAGAGTAAAAATAAAGAAAAAAATAAAAGATAGATAATAGGAAGTGGGGAGCTAGATCTTTCTCAAAGGGAAAAGGGATCAAAACATGGAGGGGATGACAAAAGGAATTAACACATGTTATGTACATGTACCAAATCCACACAAGTAATGTAAACATTATGTAATGCAAATATGTACTAATAAGTAAAAATAAAAACTAACAAACTGCTCTAAAGAATAAAAAACTCCCAAAGATTGAAATGAAAAACAAACAACAAAGGTTTAGGGACCAGCAAAATGATTCCTTAAACATTTTAAAATGTCATTATATTTGAAGAGATATGACGATAGATGAGTGAAATAGTCCTCAAAATGATGTTTCAGTCATAGTCAAGGTAAAAAATGTATCATTCAGGAATTTTAGTTGGATTTAAATTAGATGAAATCAGCAAGAACTAAGCACAAGGTGTTTACATACATGAAATCAATCTATCTTCGTTTAGTTCTTTTAGTTGTTCAGTATGGAGTTTGGGGTTTTCTTAAATATTTTTAAGCTCATAAAATATATTTAAAAAAAATATTTGTAAAGATATGCAATGGGTCTCAGCGATAAGATTGTTACTGGTCAGCTTGTTGTCCTTTCACCAGATATTCAGACTCTTTGTATCCAGAACGAAGAATTGAGCCACGTTCACAGGAGTAGTAAGAAAGGCGGAGATGTATTACAAGGAAAGTACCCTCCATGGAGCAGAAGCAGGCCAATGAGAAAACTCAGGAGTGAGTTTGACTCAGAGTAGCCCCATCTGTTTTAAGTTCGAGGTTAAGATGCACTTGGCAGGCAGCACCTACAGATGACAACTGTCAGTGATGAAACACACCCTCAGGAATGGAGGGTCGGCAGAGCCAGACATGGCAACTGCAGTGGGTGCCAGGGCTGGCTTCTCCTTGGTGTTCCTAGAATTTGGCAAGTGTGTGGGAGGAGTAAATGGTCTTCTTTCCACTCAACTGTGAGTCCCCACCCTCATGTTGGGAGGAGGAGTTTGTGAACTTATATGGGCCTACACAGAACCAGCATGGCTGCCAAAGCCCATGGCGGGGGGTGTGTGTGTGTGTGTGTGTGTATGTGTGTGTGTGTGTGTGTGTGCAAACTGCAATGCTAATACTAACAACTGTGGGGTTACCCTAAAGCAGTTAGAGCAGATGCTCCTTGGGCTCATGCCGGTGGTCAAGGAAGTGTGATAAGAGCAGGAACATATTTTTTAGGCTCTTGTCATGATGTTAAAGAGTTATGGTGCAGGCAGGACCATATTTCTTAGGCTTGTGTCAGGATATTAAGGAAATATAGTGAGAGCAGGAAGCTCTTGTGGTTTCCCAGAGTCAGAAGGTATCCTGTTGGTTGTGACCAGAATGTCTCCCATACTGCCAGTTTCCTGCCTCCAGGTGGGGCCCTCCACTAAAGTAACTCTCCGCTATGTGAACTTTGTATAGTGTTTTATTAGGCTTTCAAAGAAATTATACTATCTGTAACCAATAGCACCAGAGTTGATTGAAATCTTATTATAGGATCTAAGAGTTGCACTTATTTTAGAGGATGTGGAATGAAAACGATGTGATTTCATCAGATGTAGAGATCCGGTGTGAAAGGTTGAGCCCTTTCTTGAATTTAGGCTAGGGTGATTGAAATGTCAGGGAGATAGGCCCAAAGAAGCTGTGGGAAGTGAGCTTTTTCTCTACCCCCAAAGCCTTCTCTGAACCTAGAAGTCCTCAGGGTCTTTTTCCATTGCCTTGACAAATGGCACCCACTCCATTCTATCCATAGGAGTCTCTAGTTTGACCACACTCTTAGTATTCTTTCCCCTATAGGCTTTTTCAGTCTATATGGCCGGGCTGAGAGTTTTGCAAATCTTTCTGCTTTGCTTCTTTACCTATAAATTCTTAAATCATTCATTTGTTCTTGCATCTCACTGTACACAGTTTTAAGTAGCCATGCAGCAGCCAGAGTGCTTTGCTGCACAGGTGTTTCTTTTGTCAGATACTCCAGTTCCTTACTCTTGGGTTCTATATTCTGTAGAGTCCTTGGGGCACCAATGCAGTTCTGCCCCATTTTCTGCAAACTCGTACCAAGGATGGCCTTCACTGAAGTTTGCAGTGCTTCATTTTTCATGTCCGTGAGACCTTATCAGAGTGATCTTTATTGTCCCTATTTCTACCAGTATTTTGAGTATAGCCACTTCAGTAATCTCTGAGAAGTTCCAAGCTTTCTCTAGTTGTCTCATCTGAGTCCTCACCAGAATTGCCCTTTGTACTGTGAATCTGTAATGAAATCAACTCATGGCTTCATTGATATTTTTTTGAATGTTATTCTAGTTTCCATTTTGTTTATCTCTACTATATTTTAAAATAATTTATTTTATTTTCATTGTATTTGTGGTACCAGGGATTGAACCCAGGGGAGCTCTAGTACTGAGCTCTATTCTTAGCCCTTTTTATTTTTATTTCTTTTGTTTTGATCTTGGGGGTAGTGGAGATTGAACCCAGGGCCTTCACACGGAGCTACAGCCCCAACCCCTTTTTGTCATTTTTAGACAGGCTCTTGCTAAGTCGCTGAGTTTCACAGAATGAGCTCGAACTTATGATCCTACTATTTTAGTCTCCCAGAGTGCTGGGATTACATACAGATATCACAACATCTGTTTTATATTTTATTTTGAGTAAAGGTCTTGCTAAGTTTCTCGATCTGACCTCCGACTTGTCATCCTAACTTACTCTTCTGAATAGCTGGGATTATAGGCATGCTCCACATCTCCTGACTTCTAATCTTTATTACTTTTTTCCTTCTACCAACTTTAGGCTCAGTTTGCTTTTAGTTTTCTAGTTCCTTGAGGTATCATATAGGTTCTCTATTTGAAATCTTTCTTTTTTATTGTAGGCATTTATCACTATAAACTTTCCTCTTATTACTCCTTTTGCTATATCCTGTAAGTTTTGCTAGGTTGTGTTTTTGTTTTCAGTTGTCTCAAGGTATTTTCTAATGTCCATTTTGATTTTTTATTTGACTCATAGGGGACAAAAATATCCTTTCCTCTACTCATTTTAGGTTTTCCAGCTAGGCTTTTCTAAATTAAACTCCTGGCAAAAACTGATTCATTAAAAAAATATTAAAGAAGTTTAACATGTCTTTTGTACATGTATATATGGTGCACTGAACTCTGTAATTGGAACTTGGGCTGAAATTCCGTAAAAGAGAGGAAAAGGGGCTTGGGGCTTCTGGGCTGGGGAAACAAGTCATAGGAAGGTGATGAGGAAAATTTAGATAAACAAGAGTGGTTAATAGGGTCTGCTACGCACATTTAAGTTGGTTTCTTCATTGATGAGAGTAGTCAAGAATTCTCTCTCTAGTGAGAGGGAAACTTCTCAATAAATGGAAGTTTCTAAATCTAAATTTCCTTTACACAAGCACTTGTGTTCTGGTTTTGGAGCTTCTTCCCATTATTAGTGATTTACAGTGGCTCTTAGCTCAAAATCCATATGCCAAAGAGATATATTTTAAGGTGGCACATTCTAATCTTCACACACATTTATTGGTTGTTCAAGAGTATCTTGTTTAAATTTCATATATTTACCAGTTTCTCAGTATTACTTGGTATGATTTCAGTCTTAAATTTGTTATCACTTGTTGTATACCCTGTCCTGGAAAATGTTTTGCATACACTTGAGAAAAATGTATATTCTGCTACTACTGGGTAGAATATTCTATATTATCCACTAGGTCCATTTGATCTATATAGTGTTGTTCAGGTTCTTTGTTTCCTTGTGACTTCTGTCTGGATGGTCTATCTATCATTGAAACTGGGGCACTCAAGTCTCCTGTTACTGTGTCACTATTTAATTCTCTCTTCAGTTTTATCACTGTGTGCCAATTAATCTTTGTGCCACCCTAATTGTAATAAGAGACTCCTGATGAGGTAGTTGGATCATGAGGACTCTGTACTTATCAGTGGCAGATATTCTTAGCTGAATGTGTTGTTAAAAGATGAGGCTCGGGTGGAGGAGGTGGATCTCTGGGGGTGTGCCTTTGGAGGGTATATCTCTTGTGCCCACTCTTGTGCTCTGCTTCCTGGTTGCCATAAAGTAAGCAGCTTTGCTCTAGCACATCCTTCTACCATGATGTTTCTGCTTTGGAGCCAGCCAACCATAGACTAAAACTTCTGGAACCAGAAACCAAATAAATTTCTCCTTTAAGTTATAAGTGTCAGATATTTTGTTTCAGCGATGGGAACACTGGCCAATACACAGTTTGCCTTGTATACATTTAGGTACTTAGATATCAGATGCAGATATAATTATTATTATAGATTCCTGTCAAATTGACCCTTTTATTATATAATGTTTTTGTAGCTTTTCTGATGCTTTGCTGCTTATAGCTTTCTGTTCCTCTTATTTCCAGTTTCCAGTGTTACATTTGGAAGCATGTGGCTAATACTCATCTTCAAAGTATACACTAGATGAAAGACTAGGGATTATGTGACCAAGGATTCAGAAAAGGATAGGTCTACCTGCCTATAGATGAAGGTAGTTCTGTTATTTGTGACTGTGGGGTGTGGTCAGTAAGGGCTAGCTTCAATTTAAATAGATACCTATTGTATCAGTCCACTTTTCCATTGCTATAAGAAAATATGTGAGGTTGAGTACTTATTAAAGAGGCTTATTAAGCCCACAGTTTTAGATAGCATAGCACCTGTATTTACTCAGCTCTGGTGAGGGTCCCTCTAGTTGCCTCATATGATGTAGATGTCAGAATGGTGGGAACTTGTTCAAGAGAGAGAGATCACTTAATGAGACAGGAAGCCAGAGACCAGGAAGGGGCCAGGGTTGCTCTGGGAGTGTGCGCTTATGCACGTGTTTGTGTGCATGCACATGTGTTCACACACACAATACTGGCAATTGAGCTGAGGGCCTTGGCCACTGAACTACTTCCCCCGCCCTTTATTAAAATTATTTTTTGAAACAGGAGTTGCTAAGTTGCCCATGCTGATCTCAAACTCATGATCCTCCTGCCTCAGCCTTCCTCAGTGCTGAGATTACAGGTGTGTACCATCACTTTTGTAACAACTAGGGAAAGTTGCAAGAAAACATCGATTTCTTCCAAGGACCATACTCCCAGTAACCCAGTTATCTCCCACTAGATCTACCTTTTAAAAGTCCCACCATATGTCACGTCTCCCCACTGGACCAAGTGTCCAACCCTTGAGCCCTTGGAGAACAAGCTGTTACCAGGTTCTGGGATAAGAGGACTCCTAGAAATTCTTTCCAGGTCCCTCCTGGCTAGCTCACCAAACTGTTACTGGATGCTGGGGACTCCTGGAGATTCTCCTAGGTCCTTGCTGTTCTAAACAAAAACTTGGTCAAGATAAGCGAAAAGGGTAACAAGGATTTACATTTACTAAAGTTAGTAAAGGTAGGAAAAGAAATATGCTCTGCAAATTAAGACTGGGCCACTAGAGAATAGCAAGGACACAATGGCCGCAAGGTTAATGGCCTTCATCTTTTTTATCTCCCACTCCTCTGGCTGTTTTCAGATCTAGGCTGTCCTATCAAAAACCTGCCTGATTTCTTGTGAGAAGAATTGAAGATATCATTTTTTGATTGATCCCAGATATAGGACTCGGACGCATGTGCCTTGGATCTCTGTGATGGACAGGTCATACCCACTTGCCCAGCCAGCTGGCCATGCCCTAATCTCCTCTCTCATTACCAAGTAGCTCTCCTGTGGGCCAAATGTAGCACCTCAAATACAGTAGTGCCTTGGTTCACGAACTTAATTCTTTCCAGGATTTGGGGGAAGATGGCCATCTTCTTGTTAGTGTGGGCAAGATGGCCATGAGAGTTTCCAAGTGGAAGCAGACACTTCTTTGTGAACCAAATTGTTTGCAAACATTCATGAACCAAGGTATTCCTGCTGTTATAAGTGGCCCTTTGGATGAAAAGTAACCGAAGCAAGGTCTTTTAAGTTGCATGTAGACCATGTGCATAGGTTAAGTTTTCATGAACATTTAAATCCAAATTAGTATTAGATGGTTGGTGGGCTTAACGGTCAAATGATAAGTGGCTTCTGATGGACAGGAGATGGCTGAGCTTTGTGGTTTAGGGTTGCATAGGCCCTAATGGGGACCTTTGTTGTAGCCTCTGGCATTCAAGAAGAGCCTCAGAGGTCTCTGTGCCTGGATAAACAGGGGCCAAACTAGAGGCTGCCATGTTATTGTGGATATGAAGCATTCAAAAGCAACGGTTTTGCTGATATTTTTTAAAGTTTTAAAACTAACTGAAAACTTAAAAGAAGACCCATACCTGCTCACACACAACACTAAATTTTTTAAATCCACACAACAGAAAAGGAAGAACCAGCTTCTCTGGAAAAAAAAAAAAAAGAGAGAGAACATTGTTGGGCCAAGGATTTAGCTCAGTGGCGCTGCACCTGCCTCGCAAGCTCAAGGTCCTGAGCTTGTGAGGGCCCCAGTACCCCTCAAAAAAAATTCTATTTGTGACTGATGGAAATCTTATTTCAACACATGTTCTAATGACAAAAAAATTCCTTCACAAACTGTGAAAAGTAATTAACTTGACTGCTTCCAGAATCCTTAAGCACACTCATTGAACAGTCTCTAGGTTTTCCAGAAGGCATGTTAGAACAAATGCAAATTAAGAAATTTAAGGGCTGTCACCTCCAGCTAATTACCATGGGGGTAGAATCTTAAGCAATGCACTTGAAAACTCTGAAACAGCTTGGATTTATTATAAATTAATGACATAGGATGTTCATTAATTATTAAGCTTTGTTGAAATACGCTGAATGTTCTACACAGGTTTTACAGCCAATATCTGTCATCAGAATGTTTTGAAATTATGCCCTTGAGAATAATAGAAAGGTTTTTACCTCCATGCATTTCCAATTGCTTGTTAGTTTTAGGGAAGGAAATTACTGTAGAGAAGAAAACAACTTTTCCCTCATCTTTCTGAGTTCTTAGTTGGGATGGACTCCTATAACAAAAGACAGATTACAAACAAATAGACAAGTGTATTATCACATATACCTCATGTATACATGGGAAATTCCCAGGGAAGACTAACTGACTCTCAAGAGTAAATATTTGAACTGGGCATGATGGTGTATGCCTATAATCCTAGCACTTGGAAGGCTGAAGCAGGAGGATCTATACTTCAAGACCAATCTAGGTTACATGGTAAATTCAAGGCCAGCCTGGACTACATAGTGAGAACCTGTTTCAAAATCAAAAATCAAAAACAAGAGGAAATCTCTAAGGTGGCTTGAATATCTTGCTCCTGAAACAAAGATGTGGGGAAAGTGAGTCGAGGGAGATGATCAAGAAATATAAACAGGAGTTAAGGTTGGTTGTGTAGATTTAGGTGCTTTCTCCCTTGACAAGGATTTCTGGTGACTTAGCGCCTTCTCTTCCTAGTGCAGAGGAGGATTCACCTCTGTAAGTAGGGACTTCCTTTTTATAGATGTAAGTTTCTCTCCTAAAAGGATCACTTTATTTTCAGAAGCTATCTATTATTTACTGTTTCCCCAAATAATCTGTTCAAAATCATATTTGTCCCAGAGAAACATATTTGGGGTGACATTTCTGATCCATGATCATATTTGGGGATGGCATGTCCTAAACCCCATTCATAGCAACCTTCAGAACACAGGACATTGACTATTGTAGCTCAGCAGTAGAGTGTTTGCCTAACATGTGCCACTCTCCAGAACTGCCAAAATACTACTCCTACTACTATTAGTAGTAATAATATAGCCGCTCTTCAAAAAAAGTATGTATCCCAAAGTTGCTCTTAAGTTGTTTTTTTTTCCCTGTTTTTGTTTTGGGTTGTTTTGTTTTGTTTTGTTTTGTTTTAGACAAGGTCTCACTGTGTAGACCAAGCTGGTCAGCTATGCAGGGCATTCTGACCTTGAACTCAAGATCCTCCTGCCTCAGTTTCCCTAGTCCTGGGATTACTGGTGTGTACCACCATGCCTGCTTAAGATCATTTAATATTTAAGGTATTCATTTTATTCTGGAGTATTAAATTTCATGAAAGTATTTCATGGTGGTGTCATCACAGAGTAAGCTCATCAGTTCTCATCACATTAAAAGAATTTCAGAACACATCAGTGAGAGGGATAGGCCAATTTATTAAGCAGACTTAGACGCTACACTTGATCTTAGCCAAAAGGCCAAGAAGCAATTTATTAGGCAGAATTAGAAAGAAAGAGAATATAAAGAAAGAACTTCAGCTTGAGGACCTGAAGAGAGCACAGCTCTGATGAAGAGTTTCTGACTGGCCGTAATTGAAAGAACAAGACCAGGTTTTATGGATTTGCTGGGGTTCGTTAGGATGGTTAATAGCTACCTCGTTGTACTTTTGCAAGGTAGCTCTGGGAGAAGTCCTTATTGCTAGAAGGGGCAACGTAGTCTGTATGAGATCATTGTTTCTGGTTGGGACAGCGTCAGTTTCGTGGAGGCACTGCTGAAATCCAAAGTCTAGGGCCCAGGTCTAGGGCAATGACTGAAGACTTCTGGGCACTCACTAGTAGCTGAATTTCTCTGTATGTCTCTGTTTGAGTAAGTTTTCCCATTGCTTAAACACAGCACCCTACAACCACAACTTAAAGGAGGAGGGGTTTAACACATTCCTGCTGGTTTGAACCACTAGTGATACATGCATGACTGTCCCATCTGGCCGCTTGTACCACTAGTAGTACAAACAAATCTAATCACTATTATCAGTCTTTTTACTAATAAAATTAACAAAAAGCCACCAGATAGAACAGTATTTCAAGCCTCCCAGCAGTGAGATATTTGAATCATGGCCCAGTCTGAACATGTTATTTGGCTCATGGATTCAAGGGGTTTGGTCCATGGTTGGCTGGCTCCAAGGCAGGAGCATCATGGCAGAAGAACATGCCAGAGCAAAGCTACTTAGTTCATGGAAACCTGCAAGCACATCAAGGGAACAGTACCAGAGAGGAAGGGGCAAGGGACCTTCATCACCCACCCAGACACAAAAAGAAGTATGCTCCACCAATCTCATGGGCAGCTCCCAAGTCATTCAAACTTAACTATCACAATCTCTTCTCTTGGTGTCTGTCCTTAGTCTTGAAGGGGGATGAGATAGATTATGTAAATTTAAGGCTAATCTACCTTGTTTTGCCAACTTTTTTTTTTTTTTTTAGACAAAGTCTCCCTTTGTAGTTCAGGCTAGCCTTGAACTCACTATGTAGCCCAGGTTGGCTTCAAACTCAAGGCGATCCTCCTACCTCAACCACTGGGTTGGGATTACAGGTGTGTGTCACCACACCTGGGTACAACTTTTAGATGAGACATTCTCTAAATGATAAACATGCCTGTATGTAGATCTGAGCGAGGATCTGACCCAGAATTTTCAGGTAATAAAAGAAGCATACGAAATGATGGTCAAGCTTTATTCTGCTTTGAGTTACCTAGTGGGCATCTATTGGCCCAAATGAAGAGTCAATTTTTTTTTTTTAGCAGAAACAGCCCTCAGGTCCCTGACTGCCTCAGAAGAAAACACAAGTCATCATCTTAACGAGTAACAAATTAAGAGCCTAAGGATTGGTTTGTCCTCTGTCCGTACGGTGGTCTCTGAGTCTATCAGTGGAAATTACATTCTGTTTCAAAAAAAAAATCTATAAATCTATGATACAGTAAGGGGAAAATTACTATTTTTAAAATTAAATGAAGAAATCTCCTGGGAAATAAATTTTGTCTAGTAAATTGTTTTAGTTGTAGCATTTTCCTACTTAGCATTCTGTTGTTGTAAAGGAAAGGACAAAAGACTGAAGAGAAGCTACAGTGAATTTTAAATAGTAGTACTTACCTGGGCTTCTTTTGTTCTATTCCTCCACAGAACTGTGACCTTTCCCTTCAGAGTCTTTATCCTAGTTTAGAATGTACCGCCATTAGAGCGGTCACTTGTCAACGCCTTCATCCCTGTAGCTCGCCCAACATTGTGACCTCCTCATGCCAAGCACAGTGTGCACAGGCATTCTGCACACGGACAGGTACACCAGTAGTTATGGGAAGGATGCTCATAGCCATTCTGACATTATATGAAGCTTTTTCAAAGGTGATAAAACATTAATATTTCATTTTCTTTTCTCAGCCACAAATAGGAAGGATTGCTATTACTTTCTTTTTCATCTTCAATCTTGTATCTGTTAAGCATTGCTATAATATAGTTTTATAGAATAAAAATCCTTTATCAGGTTTCATAACCCTTAAACAACTATAGCCTTTGAAGAGTCATGGATAGAAGCATTTAAATAATCAGGTTGCCAAAGGGACCTCATTTCAAGCTGGGTGCATATATAATGCTTCTCCTGTATAGACAAACCCCAGAGCATTGTTATCTAATTTGCAGCGGCTGCTTATTCCTTCATACTCTCAAAACAGCTGCTTACTTCTAACTGCTTGGGCTTGCTTGCTTTTTGGGAGAAGCCAACATCTAATATTACTATATTTTAGCAACACAATGTTATATGGTAATCATTGTTTAAGAAAATGTTTAGGTGATGACCTTATTCAGCATTAACTAATATTGGTAGAATATTTTTTCACCTTTCTTAAAGCACCAACTTCTTAGATAATTTTTCAAAACAATGACACTTAGCCAATCTTTGAAGCTTTAAATTTTGCCTTAGTTTTACAATTTAAGACATTATCGAAAAGTATAAATCTTGATTCAAATAATATTAAAACATCTTTTTCTTTCCTGTTTCCATTTCATTGAATAAAAGAAAGAGAAGCTCTCAGAAAAGAATCAGATATTTTTGTTTTAAGTTTTTTAAAAATATTTATGATACTCCGCCTTCTAAAGGTCTTTTCAGGGACCAGTAAAGGGCAATGCAATAATGTAAATTAGGAGCATGTGAGCAAAAAGATAAACCAAAGTGCAAAGATAAAATAATGCAGGAAACATGGTCCTTCCGAAGGTGCATCCTGTGAGTGGATTACAGCCTGTCTCTAAGTTACCCAAACCGTGGTTGCAAATGAGAAACCTTGCCAGATGTTCAGCAAGCTTCACGAAAAAAGAGAAGTCAGTTACTCGGAAGAAATGTAATTACTCCCAGTATTAACACAGAGATTTCTGGGAAGTGTTCGAAGGATGACCTCAGCAACACCTAGACAAGAGACACAGCAACAGGTTCCATGGGAATCAGTCTTGTGTCTCTTAGATTAAACCTTGATAAGAGGTTCTTGGTGTAACACCATGATGCAGATCCATCAGGAGAACCTCTAATTTCATATGTAATTCTATCTCATGGCTGGGTATGAAAATCAAATACACAACCTAATAGATGATTTATAATGTAATGGGAAAGATGTTTGTTTGTGCTGGGGATCAAACCCAGGGCCTTGTGCATGCAGAATGAGTGGTCTACCACTCAGCCTAAGGGAGATATGTTTTATACTCAGAAAAGATCTTTTCATATCACACTAGAGTCATTTTAGGTATCTCAAAGGTTGTTATACTGATTACTACTTTGAAATTATGGCAGTCATTAGACATGTCCTTAGATTTTACCAGTTGATGCATTAACAAAGAAGTACATATATCTTTAGAATATAAACATTTTAATATCTTGTTAACCTTTTAAGTGTAAGTTAAATATGATTATGGTTTTTTAATACTGTGTTTTAATTTATGCATTAAAACATATTCTGAGAAACATCAGGTATGGTGGTACATGCCTGTAATCTCAGCACTCAGGAGGCTGAGACAGGAAGATCGCCACAAGCTTGAGGCCAGCCTAGGCTACGCTGAATTGAAAGCCAGCCTGAACTATGTAGCAAGACCTTGTCTCAAAAAAATAAAATGAAACAAAATATCCTAAGAAGGCATCCAGCCTGTATTTCTTTGATTGTGAAAGGAGTCCAAAGCACCAAAAATGTCCAAATCCTTTTATGGAAATCCTTTGGGTACCCTTAGGAGAACCTCTATCCTAGTTTTGGTCAAAGGCAAAGTTGATGTGCATCAACATCTCGTAAATCATTAGTCCAAGAATCCCAGATTTGCTTTTTCTGCTAAGCAGTTCAAAATGTGGAAAACCACTTAACACCTGGGAGATGAATCCTGTTACAAATTCTGTAAGCCAGTGGTTCTAAGTCTAGGATGTACATCAGAATCCTCAGGGAGACTTTTAAAGTGACACAGCTAAACCTCCATCTTCGGATCGCAATTCAGCAGGGCTGGGAGGGACTGGTTGTCACTGTGTTGAAGAGCTACAGCTGGGCCAGGGATTTAGCTCAGTGGTTTCGCCGCCTGCTGCGCAAGCACAAGGACCTGAGTTCGATCCCCAGTACCAAAAAAAAGAGCCACAGCTGATATTTTTACACTCAAGTGACAATCACTGCTTTACACAGAAGTGCTTTGACAGCTTGTATTATCAGAACTATTTTAAGTATCACTTTTTTAAAAAAAGCTTTATGTTTGATTTTATCCATGGCAAGAAACTGGGAAGGTTCTCTTTATAGTTTACAACTTGTGAACACTCACAGTATCTCTTGCCTGGGGAGGAGGTGGGCAGTTCTTGACCATGAGTCCCTGCAGAGCATAGACTGCCGGTCTTCAGCACAAGGGACTAATGGCTTTTCTGAGATTTGTGATTTTACCGAAAGTCCCACTTCTAGTCTATGGAAGTTGAGACCTACCTCCTAGGTTTTCATTGAAACCGTGACTTTATCACACATTTGTAAGGATTATGAAATATCATCCTTTGTGTGTGCTTGCACATGCACTGGTGAACTCTCATTGAGGGACTCTGGAGAGGCTGAGGCAGGTTGGTACAAGCTGCCCACCTCACTTGCCCTCTGGGGAGTCCAGCCGGTGAATAGATGTGCCTAGCCGTCTTCTCAGGAGTAAGAGAACCATGCACATTCTGGAGTGAAACCAAGTTAGATTTATGCGCTCTCTGACCACCTCATGTCTGCTCCTGTGTTTCCGTGTTGCTTGTGGGTGTGAATTGCCTTTCTTGTTCCTGGTGGGAGCTAGATCTGATGCGGGTAAAGCCTTAGGACACAGTGCCCATTAAATTGGATGGGGCTTGATACTGGCCCTCAACCACAATTCTGCTATCTTACCTCCTCTTTAAAGCCTGGATTTTAAAATGAGTCTGCTTTTCTCCTGTTTTACAGTGTCGGTTAGGAGTGTATGCAGAGGTGTTTGGATGTTGTGGAGTTCTTTTATGAGCTTTGCCTCGGGGTGCCCTGTCCTGAGTTAATCTGATACTAGAGTTGATGCTCATCTCTGGATGAGCATTTGGAAGCAGCACCTACTAAATTGGATGTTCCTAATTAGAACTTGAGGATGGTTTTAGGTAATCTTAAAAAAAGTTTCTAATCTAAAAAAGCAAAATACAAAGAGTTACAATCAGTATTTTGAATATTGGGTAGTAATAGAATAGTTGTTCTGACTTTTCTAATTAGCTTAAACTTTTTGTTAGAGTTGAGATCATAAAATGGACTGAGTTTTTTTTTCCCAGTGAAATAAGAATTTGCAGACTTTTAAAGCTAGTTTACAATAATTTCCAAGTTGATAGAAGCTGAAATGTATTGCCAGCTGTTTATTGTAGGCTCCTATAAAATAACTGTGAATTCTGTCTGTATCTGAAATTTTAGATGAAGCATCACTTTTATATGCAATCTTAACTGAGTGACCTGAGATTGATGTGAATCAGAGCCATACTGGTATATTTTAATAACGGTGTCTGTATTGATTGTTATAAGTAGCAGTGTATTTGGGGAACTCCTCAGAGATGGTGCTGGCTTTCCTCCAGGGGAAGAGTTAGGCATTACAGTGATGAAAGATGGTGTTTGGTTTCTGGACATCTCTATGGAATGGCCCAAGGGCTTAGGGATGGGAAAAGATAACAGAATGTGTCTTCCATAGTCTTTATGCTTTTGGCATAATGCTTCTCACAACAATATATGTCCATACGGAGAGTTATTGTACAAGTGGAATTTCAGGCATCCACGAGAGCTCTAGAAATTTACCTGTGTACTCACAAGTCTAGCCCAGCCAGTGCATGTATGGGAGGATGATAAGAAATCTGCCTTGATGATGAAAATGTTATATAGAATCCATTTGTGTTTGTTTCTGACTCCGGGTACAGTGAAATTACACCTTCATGTTACTATTACTCAGTAGCCGAGGCTGATCTATTTTAGAGCAGATATTAACACAGCAAAAGATAGTCCAGAACTGGTTATCCAATGCAAAGACCTACAAAATCACTTTTAATGTGGTCTCATTAATTTGACTACTCTTAACAGCCAACATCCATGCATTAATATAATTTTTAATGATCTAAAGATGAGCTTCTAAAATCAATATGGTGAGTTGAAGAAAAAAGAAGGTAAACAGCTCTCACTGATGAGACTGTAATTCGCCTTTCCTTGACTGTCTCCTGTTCTTCAGAGAAGTCTTTGAGGTGCAGTAAATGCTGGTCCACAATGTTTTCAGATCATTTTAAAAAGTCATCTTTAAACATATGAAAAAATAGAGTTTTTGTCAGGCATCAGTGCTTATCAAATTTTTGCCACTTGTTACAAAGACAAGTTCAGCCTGCCAGAAAAGCTTGCCTAAAGAAATAGGCTTTCCAGAAATAAAATTGAGGACCATAGGTATGACTTTCTGGACAAGATACTTCTGAAGTCTAAATAGCAGCTGAACATGGTGGCATATCAGTAATCCTAGCCCTCTGAGAAGCTGAAGCAGGAGGATTGCCAAGTTCTAGCCCACCCTGGGCAACTTAGAAAGATCCTGTCTCAAAATAAAAAAAATTTTAAAGGGGCTAAAAGGTCTGGAGATGTAGCTCAGAATAAAGGCCTGGGTTCAATCCTCAGTACCACAAGACCAACCCTAAATGGCTAAACACAATTATTTATTAAATGAGCTTCCTTTCTCTATTGTAATCCCAACACTCTGGGAGGCTGAGGCAGGAGGATCACAAGCTTTGGCAAGCTAGTGATTTAACAAGACCTTGTTTCAAAATAAAAAAGGGTCCAGATATAGCTCAGTGTGAAGGACCTGAGTTCAATCATCCGCCCCTCAAAAAAGAAAAAATATTGTTATGTCGACATCTAAGACAAGTGGCAGGTTTAAGGGGCAGGCAGCGACTGAAAGGAGCTCATTCACATTTCTCAGAAAGCTTGGAAGTTCTTTGGGCAGCGTCCTTTCTGATCACAACTCCACCTCAATTTTGAAAACAGGATTAGTAATCTAGAAGCAGATTCTTGGGTGCTTCCTCGGTACTGTCACTCGTCACGACGCCCCTTTGCTGTGCCATCCTACCTTGGGGCCAGCCAGCCATGGACTGAAACATGGGTCACCATAAACCACTCCTCCCTTAAACTGTGGGTGTTGGGCATTTTGTTCCATCATTAAAGGAAGAAACTAAGCTTTGTGGGATGAAAGGGAAGCAGATCATTGCCCCCATGTTCACTTCATCATTCTTGATACCCTTTTCCTCCTCCTAGGAGGAGCTCTCTGCAGTACCCTCAGTCTCCCTCACCCTCCTTCTGGCTTCTACTAACTACTCTAGGTCCCAACCCCCAAATGGGCTTTGTAAAGTGAGAAAGGGACACACAGAATGCATGCTAAAAGATTTAGATAACCTGATCTGATCGGTTTAGTTTGGGCTTAACTCTTCATGACTTCACAGGACTTATAGTGTGGGCAGCTGTAGAGTTGTAGTTGTATTCTCTTGTGTGAGTGGAGGTAGCACACCGTTAGTTGGATGCACTTGTTGGACAATAAGCATACTAGTGGCAGTCTGTACACCCTGTGGCCATGGTGCTCATTTGTGGAGCACTCAGTCGGCCATGGAAAGAGCTGTCCCTTCTGCCATAGTCAGCTTTGTGCTTTTGAGAGTTGCCAGAACTTTCAGTGTACTCTCTTGTGCTGTTTTTCAGATTGGGACCTTTGTCTTTGTTTTGTTCTTGTTTGTTACTACATTTAGACCATCAATCGGTTATAAAATGTGAGATGACCTAATTGAGGATGTTCTGAATGTGGCAGATTAAAGAAATTAACTCAAAACACCACATCTAGTAGAAACATGATGTTAATGAAGGAGACTAGAAAATGTTTTATTCTTTCCTATATAAGGTGGGAGAATGCTTTGTGATTTAAGTTCCTTTTTCCTAGCCTGATGCTGAGTTTTTCCTTATTACTCTAATCTTACGAAGTCCTTGCTTTGTCATATTATGTTGTTCCGCAGGATGATCATCTTAATTATTTAATAGGTTAAAATATATTTTCTGAATACACATCACATATCAGTGCATGTCGCTAGCAGTTTGGATTCTAACATAGAATCTGTGCCTGCCTATGGGGGTTGGGGGGGACACGGGACTCAGTGCTGTCTGTTGCCACAGGCTTCATCAGTCACCTTCACTACTGTCTCACTTCGTCTATTAGCAGAGGAAGGAGCAGCTTCCTTATTCTGTTCCTGCCAACTCTTCCTGCCTTAACAGCCTCATGACTTGGCTTTGAAGCCAGCATGAAGGTAGCCAGGAAGTATTCTTCCACTCATTTTCTTCCGGTTCCATTTCTTACCCAGAGAACATGCCAGGGAAGCAATTCACAGGACCCATCAGAGTTGCCCAAAGCCACACCCTGAACTGCCACAGGATTGGCCTCCAAAACTGAGCAGGGAAGAAATATAAATGTAACCAGATGGAGCAAGCCTAGCTTTTCAGCTTCTAGGAGAAGGTTCTTGGATAAAGCTCTAATACTGTGACTCTTTGCAAGTTTCTTGCTTGTGTTCACTAGTATCCTGTGTACCAGAAAAGCAAAGCCCCCCAGAGTTTTCTGTGCAGTCATTTCCTTGGGAGTGTTTGCCTTCTTCTGTTGAGCCCCCATCTGCAGAAGCAAAGAGGCCTAGGATGAGAGAGCAGTGCACAACTCAAGGTGAAGGCTCAGGTGCAGGCACTGATGTGGGAAGGTAAATAGTCAGGGCCCTCCCTGGTCTCACAGGAGCAAAGGCATAGTAGAGAACTTGGAGAGAGGATGATTACCACCCACTGGGAAGGATGTAATGGGGTGTAGTTAAATTAGAAGGAATTTGAGAAGTAGGCGCTGAAGGATAGATTGCCAAATGAGAAGAGGCAGGAAAGTAAACAGCATGATGCTCTGAATAAATGGAAAACAAATATATATTTGTATACATATGTGTTTCCTCCCCAACCCCAGAAGAAAGGAAGAGGGAGAGAATTTTCCCTTTCATTTTGTAGCTTTTTCATATGATTTGAATTTCCTTACCATGTGATAGACATTTCTCTCTTAGGATAAAAGGAATAAATGGGTTATCTGGATGAAAGGATTATGGGCCTTTTAAATTTTTATCTTCATACTCTTCCTATAGTATAGAAAAGATAATAAATGCTATTGCAAAAAATAAAATTACTTATCTGAGGATGTGGCAGCTCAGTGTTAAAGTGCTTGTCTAGCATGTGGAAGCCCTGAGTTCAATCCCCAGTGCCACAAAAAGTAAAATTAAGCTAAATCAATGGAAAAATTACTTTCATATTTCTCTTTCCCTTCTTTTCTTCTCTTTTTTTTACATCAAGCATTTCCCAAATTGTTTTTTGTTTTTCTTTCTCTATAGAGTACAGTTTTTGTCTTGCCTCTCATGAGATTACCAATATTTAGAACTTAGGGGAACATAGTTCTGAAAATTATAAAAAATGGAATGAAATAAAATGCTAAGAAGCATGGGGTTGACTGGGGTATTGTATAAGTCATAGGAAGCAATGTGACAGGGGAAGGACTAGCTCAGAAAGATCTGTGAGATCTGGGCTGAGCTAGGATAGATGGATGGGCTTCTGTATATTACTGTAATGGCGGATGCAGCTCCTAACACATTGACCAAAGCCAGTAGAACACATACCATCAAGAGCAAACCGTAAGGTAGACTTAGGACTTTTGGGAATAATGGTGTGTCCATGTAGGTTCATCAGTTGTGGTGAATGTCCCACTCTACTGTGGGGAACTGAGCTATATGGGAACCTTCTAGCCAATTGTGTTATGAACTTTTTTTAAAAAAAGATTGTATGTAAATAGTTGGAGCAATGTTGAGGCTGGTGGTCTAAGGAGGAAAAAAGAACAAGGTTACAGATGTAGAAATGACTACAGCATAGGACAGACTGGTGAAACGAGTTGGACCATAATTTTAAATCTTTTAAGTTAAATGTTCAGTGGTTACCTGAAGTGAATTGGGATAAACTGCACCTTTCAGTACTTGCCACTCATTCTTACTGAGTTTTACGAAGTTTGCATAACTGTTATTATTTTCACAAAGGAGGAATGATCACATATTGGTATTTTGTAGCAGTGTATATGTGTATTTGTTTCACTGATTAAATTCAACTAGTACTCATAGGATAAAAATGGCATTTACATTTCTTTGCAAAACTGATATTTTAAACTGAGTCTATTACTCATTTGGTATTGATTCTAAAAAGTGTACTTTTGTACTTCTACGTTATCACTTCATTTTACATTTAAGTGTGAAAAGCTTTTCTACTTTATAGCCAATAGTAATCATTTTGTAAAATACTAGCATTAGCCATATTGGTTGTCCTTGAAATAAATCATTATTCTTGGTAAAGTAAAAACAACCTTCTTCACTTGCTTGCTTTAATTAAGCAAAGTGTAATAACATTGAGTTCTAATTATTTTTCTTTTCCAAGTTATTTAAATAGTTTCTTCTAATTACACATTGCATTTAATTGAATCGGGTCAAATTTTATAAACTCTGTATCCAGCTGTTAAAATTTAAATGGATAACTACAATCTCTGAGTTACCATTTCTCAGGGTAACTGGAAAACTTTAATATGGTTAGATTTCCCTCCCCTTTTTGTTTTTTGCCCTATACTTTGCTTAGTCATAAACATTTTTCCTCTTGTGGAGCAGGGATCATTTGTGTAGCAGCTAGAGTCCTGACGAGACGTCCCCAGGAGAGTAAGTCACCAATGGACATGAAAAGCTTGCTTTTTAATTATAGAGTTGCCATCTTGCTGAAGGAAAGGTTTTGGATTTATTTATAAGATAAAAGCCATTTTTGTTGACATTAAAGTGTGAAATGTTTAATCCTGTTGGCTGTGTCCAAAGGAGATTGTGATATGAATCAAGAAGTTGTTCTGAGTAGTAAACAAAATAGCTTGGTGGTCGATTCTTCATAGATCCCACAAAATATATAAAACATATACAGTACTTTTCTAAAGTGTGCTTTTCCTCAAAGGTGGATATTTTGGGGGCTGTTTGAAAAAAAATAGATTCTCAAGACAAATTTAATGGATTGCTTTGAGAAACATTTGGGCATATACATCTCTCAAGCTGAAGTACTTGTCCTGTGCCCTTTCTGGTGCTGTCAGCTGAGGTTGTGACACCCACGTGCTTCCATACACGGCGCAGGCAATAGTCTCTTGGGTTTGGATTCCTGAGGTGCTCATTGTCATTGACACTGGGCAGACTTTTCTGTTTTGTGGCTGTGAAAACAATCATTTGATTTTGAGTCTTGCGTGATTCAGTGTTGAAACCATTTTAGAATACAATGATATATATTTTCTTTTCTGCCATGGGATGGATGGGACCTTGATCCAACAACTCATCATCATTTTTTCCCTATAGTCTTAACAGCCATCGAAAAGTAAGAATGTGGAGCAGTGAGTATAACTCAGTTGGTAGAGCATTTGTCTACAAAGTGCAAGGTCTCAAGTTATTTCCCAGCACCACTAACCCCCCCCAAAAATATTCTTCCTTTTCTTATCATCTTGTGAGTAACACTTTTTATTTCTGGACTTTTGCCACAACTTGACACAAAGCACACAATCTGCCATCTCCCCCTCTGTCAGTTCCTTCTTCAAGCATTTATGCCATGGCATGCAGGTCTCAGTGTGCTAACCACTAGAGATATGGAGGTCAGGAGGATGAAAGGCGTGGCCTCCATCCTCAAGTTGCTCTAGTGAAATGGAGAATTATAGACCTGCACGGGCCAAATGTCAAACACTAAACTTTTGTCTCACTTACTTGAAGACCATTTCATAAGACCAGAATATGATGGCTGTGGCTAGACATCGACTTTTTGGAGACAAACAAGTAGCCCACCCTTTATCTCTTATGAATATCTTGGTAGCTAGTCTTGGTAGAATTTTCTTTTGCTAGGTTTATCTTTCCTATCATGTGTTAGTTAGCAGGCAAATAGATTTTTTAAAGAGAAGCTATAGTTATGTTGATTATTTTTATGATCTCATATATAGATAATTCATTACAGTTGCCCCACCTTCTTTTTGAAAGTTGATGCATTATGAAATTATTAATAAAAACTACATGTTTCTGTTTCATTCTTATTGTATTAGCATCAGTTTTGAAAATAAGGAATGATGCTTCAGGTTGATTCTGTCCCTGAATATCACATAACTGAACACAATACTGGGATTGTGTTTATGAAATCAATGTCTTTGTGTTTAGTTTATGCTCTGTCAGTCCTGAATATATTCTCTCTTTTGGGTGAATATCATTCTCCATCACTGGCAGCAGTTTTTTACCTTTTCTTCTCCATTATAAAATGACAGTGAAATCAGAAAGTGACTTTTAGTCACTGTTGTTCTTTCTGAATGAAATCTCCCCAAGTTCTAAAACCTCTACACATATTTTTAATGTGGTCTACTATAGCCAGAAAGTCATAACTTTTTCTTCTATAGAAGCACATGAAACGCAAAGGAAATCTTAATGAAATTGTTTCTGTCTGCAGAATGTGGAAGATGCTATGTCTGACTCAAATATACATTATTATCAAATGATTCTATTCAGTTGCATTTGCTTTTGTGACAAGAAGTGAGCAATAGAGTATTGAATAAATAGCTCCTCATTCTTACTGCTGTGTCAAAACATTAGATTAAATGTGGCTTGATGTTCTACCATACTGCAGAGTAGATTTATTCTAGTGTTGAAGGGAAAATTATACTCTGCACTCTTTTTAGCATCTGTGGTATTTGAATTATCCTGTGATGGTCCGGTCACATCCTTCCTTCATTTTATCTTCTTGGCCTGCCTGCAAAATGGCCAAAAACATGCTGATGTGCTCAGGCACATTTCCTTACCCTACCTGCTGCTTATCCTCTCTGGAGTTTGCATCCAGAGTCCCACTTCATGAGCAGAGCTGGCAGGATCTGCAGCAGAGGAGAACCTGTGTGGACCAGGTGTCCGTATCTGGTGGCACGAGCTATCCTGGGCTCCTAGGGTGGCCACACTGACTCTTCCTTTACCCTCCTCATTTCTTCAGCTGGAGACAGAGTTTCACTACATTCATTGAT
Source organism: Heterocephalus glaber (assembly GCF_000247695.1). Next base: position 1,289,654 of record NW_004624886.1, read on the forward strand.
GTCACTTTTCTCCCCTGAATGGTCACATAGTTATCTCTCTGTGGCTGACATAGGCAAACTGAAAAATCTGAGTAGTTACTGAGTTATACAGAGAGCAGACTTCTTAAGACGTCTGCTTGTAGCTGATTCCCTCTTATTTTCTTTCAGATGCCAACCTTTATAAGTGCATTTCCAGCATGCTCTGTTAGACTTCACTGTTCACTTATGCAGAATCCACTAAAGCTAAAGCAGTTCACAGCTAGAGATAGCTCTATGTGACATAATCAGTGACTCCCAGTGCTTCAGTGACAAACCGTAAATTCTCACAGTTCTGGGAGGCATTCACCTTAGCTAGCTTCTCTCATGTTTTCAACTGCCTTTCTTCCTAAACCTGCTGTTCTGACCACATGGTCCCCTGATTATACCTCTGTCTGTCTGTCTGTCTGTCTGTCTCTTGAAATAATAAGAAAGGTCATTGGGAATTATAAAATTGCTGTATTTCCTTCTTATTCTATTGTGAATTCCATAAATAACATTGGATAAAATATTTAATATTTATGATTCAAATATCAATACTCTTAGCAGGTATATTTAAGTAAATAAAAAGAATGAATATATAGAATAAATACAAGGATAGCCTCGGACTTGCTGTGTTAACTTTTTTCTGCACAGATAAATTGAAACTATTAGATTAAACATCCAAAATTGTTAATATTCAGGTATTTGTTTTACTACAAAAAGGAGATTTTGTGTATGTTCTAGGTTACTCTCCAAGAGCTATGTCCACGAAGTCCATCCAGTTGAACAATTAACAGAGAAGTTTTGTACTGAGCTGGGAACTGAGTTCTAAACTTTTGCGGCTTCCCAGCCCATGTTCCATATTTTGTCAGAAATACTAGTTGGAAGACATCATCCTTGTGGATATCAAATTAACGAGATTTAATTCATGTGATTTAAACTCAGGACAATCTCCTGCCGTAGTTGTGTCTCAAAGCAAGCATTTTGGACAATTATTTTACACCAGTTATTTTAACATTTGAGAGTAGACCCTTTGGATCTGCTGACCCGGATCAGACACTGAAAAGTAGAAACAAAGCTGTGAGCACCCAGAACACTTCAGGAGGATGTGGAAGGAAGGAGTGAATCCTAGAGGAGGTGGAGCACAAAGGCAGTCAGCAGCAGCACTTCTTGGAGTTCCCCCCCGCCCTCCCCCCCGGCCCCTGGGCTTTGCTGGGCAAGGCTCTCCATGCCTGCTGCCTCTGTGTTTCGTCTGAATGCACTAGCGAAGGGCGGTCCCAGGCCACAAGGGTGCTTGTCTCTCTCCTCCCCCTTGTAGTTCTCCCAGCACTCTCACATGGGACCCCAATGGAACAAAGCTTTCAGGCAAGCAAGAAGACCTGTAAAGATTTCATAAAGCTAACAAAGACTTACTGAACATCACGGTATATGGCTCGGCTTTAAAATATTGAGCCAGGCATGGTGGCACACACCTGTAATCCCTGCACTCCAGGAGGCTGAGGCAGGCAGGAGGATCATGAGTTCAAGACTAGCTTGGACTATGTACCAACACTCTGTCTCACAAAAACAAAAACAAAAATATTGGAAAATCACTTATAATGCTGTTTTTTAAGCTATAAATTTTAAAATGGTATATGCAGTTTTACCTGCTCGGTACACAGAATTTCTAGATTTTTAAATTTTGGAAATCTGAAAATGAGTAAATTTGTTTTCATTGTGTTCTGTAGTACAGTTTCCTATAGTTTAAAAGCAAAACAAAACCTGGCATATGGTCCGTGCCTATAATACCAGCACTCTGGGAGCATGAGGCAGGAGAATCTCAAGTTCTAGCCCAGCCTGAACAACTTAGCAACTTAGCTAAACCCTGTCTCAAAATAAAAAATAAAAAAAGGACTGGGCACGTAGCTTGATGTGAAGGCCCTGAATTCAGTCCTCAGTACTGGGGCAGGGGTGGAGGGTGGCAGGTGACCTGAAGTTATTTTCCCATTGTTACGATTGAGGAAAAGGTACAATTATAGCTGAGCTGAAACCCTCTGAAGCCAGTGGCTGAGTTCCTGCCATATTGTTCACCTGCTCTTCAGGACCACTGACACGAAGCTGACATAGGTCTGCTTTCCTTCAGGCTCCCAGGAGATAGAAAGAAACCCAGCTTCCAGGGAGACAGGGTAGGAAAGAGCCAGAAAGACTCTGTGCAGTTTATTGATTCTTGCCATCAGCCAGGTAGTGAGCTGCCTTTCTTTACAGTATCAAACTTAACTGTCACAGCTCTGAGTCACTGCTCCCTCTTCTGGATGGGGAGATGAAGACTTAGCTTAGTGATGTCCTGCGTAGTCACAGCTCATAAATGGCAGGGCCAGGTTCACTCTAAAACCCACAGCTAACTCTCACACAAGACTGGAAGACCGAGTCAGGAGAACAGGGCTCATTAAAACATCTCCTGTGTGCCAAGCTCTGTAGTGGATTCTTAACACACATCTTCTCGATTAACCAACCCAACAACACTGTCATTTGGGCAGTGTCACCTCAGATTACCACTTAGAAAAGTCAGGTGACTTTCTGGTCACTCAGCTGTGAGAGCTGGGACTGAGATTTGAATCTAGTCTCTATTTTGCTTTCACCGTGAACCAGACAAGGAATTGAAGGAACATAGACTCTTACGGTGGTAGAAGAGAGAATGATAATAAAAGCCTGAAAATGTTAGAAACAGAAATATGTCTAGCCTAATGGCTACAAAGTAGCAGTGCACAGTCTTGGAACTAAACAGCCTGAAAATCTTTAAAATTGTTTTGTATTTCTCTGAATTTCAGCTGTCTGTTTACATGATCATAGAAAATTTTTCAGATGGATTTTAAATTTGTCTTGTGATGAGTATGACTTCTGGTGTCTCCTGAATTAGAAATAAATTCCCAGCCCCTAGGCAGACAAATAGACGCCTGATGTGCAATTCAAGTGGCTCAAGTTTGAGTCAAATGTAGATAAATTCAAGTAACCAGACCTCCAGTGTAATGGAAATTTATTTTTGACATTTGAATTACAGGACAATAAAGCAAGTTAGAGCCAAGCCCCCCCACCCCCCAGCCCCAGGAACCCTTTTATCAGGGCTCATTCAGATCAGTGACTCATACTGAACATGTGTCAGGATCTCATTTATGTCCTTCATGGTCTGGTTGTATGGTATTCTGTTAGGGTTGATGTGTGTTGCCAGGACCTGGGGTACTGAGCAGGCACTCACCAGAGAAGGATAAAATGATGTTAATACACCCAGGCAAGAAAGTAATGAAAACATCTGAAATATATTCAAAACCAGTGGAGCTCATTATGTTTCACTTACCTAGAAATAGTAAATAGAATATTCCTAGACAGTTGAGCTAATTAAAGCCTACCTGCTTGTGCCACAGCTGATGATAAAATAAGAAAATTATACTCAAATCCCTCCTATCCCAGTGGCACTCTGCTTCTTTCTATTTATCTTTCTTAAGTGTTCACTTCTTTATGAGCAGTTTTTAAGAGATTAACTTGTGAACTAAGGGGAAGGCTTGCTGTACCACAGTGAGCAACAAAGATTCCAACTATAATCAATTTTTGGTCTTTTGAGCGCTGTCTCTAAAGTCAAAAGACTGTCGGCCTGCTTCCAGGTGACAGCTGACCAGGAGGTTCTCTAAAGTGGGTGGGCTGTTTTCTTTCAGGTCGGGCTGGGCCGGCTCCGCGAGCGCCTGGCAGACTGAGGGAGAGAGAAAGAGGAGAGGAGGAGGAGGATTCAGGGAGTAGAAGCTGGGGAGCCCTTCTGCGCCACAGAACATTTCTAATAACTTGGTGAAGATAGAAAAACTGTCAGACTGTAGTATTCCTACACTGTGGTTACTTTTGGTGACACTGTCCGGTTCCCACAGTGTATCATTCCTTATCTGAAACTAGACATCCTCTGCAGCAGGAGGAACAAGAAGTAGGCATTGATCCCTTGTCCATTTACTCAAACAAGTCTGGAGGAGATTCAAATAAAAATGGAAGAAGAGTAAGTTCTACCTTACACTCTGAAGGGACTTTTAATTCATATAGATCTTAACAGGCTTAGCATTTAGAGATGGACCTTGGATACAGGAGGCATTTAATAAGGATGTAGAAAATGAAGTTTTAAAAATTTGTTTATGAATTTGAGAAATGAGATGATAATCCAACACTTGACATCTTTATTTTATACTAGTTAAAACCTGTATAAATAATGACTCCTTTAATTGTCACCAGTATTACAAAAGGCTTATATTCCCAATGTGTTCTAGAGGGGTATTATCACAATAGTAAAGCTCTTCTATCACAATCGTATTTTCACCATACTCATCCTACCTTATAAATGTTGCAGTTCTCCAGATTTTCCTTCTAGTTGCACAGTATGATACAAAGCTTGAAATTTGATATACTGAGTAATAGGTAGAATCCTGCATCTGAATGTCACAGCTGATCACAAAAACAAGCAAAAAGAGTGAATATAAAAGATAGTTAAATAAATATTCATGATTTGGCATGTAACTGAGAAATGTTAATTTGATACTATACATAAAATCTATGATAGTAATATCCTTGTTAAATATAAATATAAAAGCCAAGACAAAAGGAAAAATATATTTGAAAGGAAGGAAAATTCTTAAATATATGTGTACAGTTTTTGGAAAATTACATCTTACAACTACATTTTTAGCTAATTATAATAAATAATAGATAAAATGTGATGTTAAGAATGATTTAATGTGAAGACAGAGCATGATCTTGTAGTTCATTTTGTCCTTGAATAGCTTGAAGATTAAAGTATCTTAGTATTATTGAATAATTTTATTTAGAAAATGAACTCAATGCAGCTTTGCACAGTAAATACTAATTTTTTAACAAAATATTTTTAATCAATGTTTATCACTATTGTAATGTTAGGATATTAATTTATTATTGTAATTAAAAAGGCAAGACAAAAGGCTCAGGTACTATCATATGTAAAAGTGAGCTTTTAATAGTTGACAGGCCAGTGTTGCTAATAAATAGAATTATAGTATTTAAGGTGTGAAATGAATATTTTTCAACTCAGTAGTCAGTAGCTTTTATAATTAGGTTACTTGTGAATTTGACACTTGAGTTAAATGTAGAATTCATAGGAACAGAGCTCTAGGGTATATTTTCATGCTAAAAACTAAATTATTGTAAAATCACATAAAAATGAGAGAATTGTCAGTAAAATTTACTTTTGAAAATGAAAATTATTTTTCTGTTGTCATTATGGCACTGTTAAACTAACTAGAAATAGATTATCAGAAAAATGGACGTCTTCCAGCCCTCAGACATTCTTTTGTGTAACATTTCTACCTTTGTTTTATTTAAACTGTTTCAGAAATCCTAACCTTTCTTTATACTTAAGCAATTCAGATCTTAAAATCTTGTACCAGCATAATAAAGTATGTCTACTTGAGTCCAGGGTGAATACTAATGGCATTATCCTTTCATCTGTAACATGTAAAATAGACACTGTAATCTCTACGCTGTCTTTTTTTTCACAACTTTTTAGAAGACTGACATAAAGTGTGTAAAATAAAGCCTTTTGAAAATCTAAAAAAAATAAAAAATTAAAAAATAAATTAAGTGGGTGGGATGCGAGCACCCACTGACTGCAGCAGTGTGGAGCAGGACCCACCTTTGAGTAGCCTCCTGGACCAGCCTCAGGGCCTGTCCTGCTTGACTCACTCTTGTCCCTGTCCCCACAGCCCAAGTATCCACACACACACAATGTAACCCTGTTCCAGTGGGAAATTCCAAGGTTAAATCTCCTCAAAGTGTCAAAGTCCTATTAGAAACCACTGATTGAAGCCAGACGTGAAGGTGTGCACCTGCAGTCCCCCACTCTGAGAGGTTGAGCCAGGAGGATAACAAGTTCGAGCCCCACCTGGGCAACTGAGCAAGACCCTTTTTTAAAAAAAAAACAAACAACATTTTTTTAAAGGGCTAGGGACATAGAAAAGGCTCTCCAGTCAATCCCCCAGTATTAAAAAATAAAGCCTTTGAACATACACTAAATAAAATAGTTCATGTAAAAATAAATTTACCCAAACCTGGAAGACGCTGTACATCATATAACCAGAGAAGTGCTGTTATTTTTGCCTTTTATTCCTTTCCTAAAATACATTTTTTTGTATCTTTAATAATCTTTGTTGTTAAACTTTGTTGAAAGGCTTTTTCCAAATCCTTGTAAATAATATCTCCTGCTTGCCTTTTGTTGACCTACATAGTTATATCAGAGCTTTTTAGTTCCTAGAACATGAACTTTGTGAGAACTAAGATCAGAGACTTTAACTTCCCAGCCTGTTTCCACTCAACTGCTCTCTGTGTAAACTGGGATGGCCAGAGTAGGTGCTCTTCATGGACCCTCGGACAGACCCCTACCCCTACCGTAGGACTGGTCACCTGAGCTGAGGTTGTTGGTCTGGGATGTGTCCTTCCCCCTGAACAGCACCTTTCTTTCGGATGGTTGTAGCTGCTTCACCTTTTCATTTCCTGAATCTGGCCTTGTACCTGATAAAAATGTTAACAGAAAATCTTAGTGGATGAGTGTTTTCTGCATAAATTCTAAGAAACTAAATATGTCTTTTTTCTCATTTTATAGCGCCTGATGGCTGTAAAGTACAAGATAAGAAAACTGCCTCCAACCGCCCTTCTGCTACAATTTCAGGACAAAATAGCAGCCACTCAGGAAATAAACCAGGTATGATGCATGGCATTTACTTTTGGAAAGTAAAGGTTCTTCAAAAGCCTTGGAGCATGCTGATAAATTTTAAACTAACGCTAGAGTTTAGGAGTGCGTAGAGTCCCGCCAAACACACACTCATACTTGTTTGTGTGAATTTGTCTGAGAACCCCAAAGCCTTGACTTTCTGTCTTTAAAATGGAGATTCAGACACATGCCTGCTTGCTTCTCAGAATCATTTTGATAGTTGAGATGTTCCCACCATGGAGGTAGTTTGTGTGGGTACATTTGTTTACTGTCAAGCAATGTGTAAGAGATAATAATTTTACTACTGTTTGAAATTGTGGGTATGTATATGTGGCTACTTCAGCTTTTGCTGCAAGCCCAGCATTCTTACATATCCTTTTTGTGACTTTTTCAAAAACCACTTAAAGAAATCTTTACACATAGCAAAGCTCCCAAAGAATTACATTTCTGTTCTCCATTCCCTGCAGTGGTTGTACACCTACACAGTAATTTCATTTAATATCCTGTGATTTATGATCTGTTCCACTCAGTGATACAAAGAAGCAAGCCATCTGTAAATGTAATACAAATGTAAATGTAATACTGTAAATGTAAATTTAATACTGTTGAATTGATAGCTAGTTTCTCTAGGTATCCCGCTGTGGTTCTTGGGAGGGATGAGATGATCTAACAAAGGGAAAGCAAACTGAAGACTCTTTAAGCCACTTCATGCTGCATTCAAGGCCAGAGTCACTCAGGAACAGTGCATCGGAGAGAATAAAGATGGAAATAGCCACATCTAATCTCATGAAAAATATTGTCTGTTATCCTTAATTTTGGAAAACAACTTGATAAATCCGGCCTGTTGTTTAGAAGGAAGACAGTAACAAGCATTGTTGCGAGTGTTGCTTGACCAGCCCTTGGTAGCAAATGATGTGCCGTTTCAGTATGGTTTTAATCAGCAGGCCAAGATTTCCCTCTGTCGTCAGCTTGCCTGTCCATTCATTTATTCATTCACCGTCCATCTATCCAGCCACCACTTAATATTTACTGATCAGATTCTTCTGCGCCTGGGAGTGTGAGCAGTGCTGTGGGAACAGACATGATGTGAGCTCATTTGAGTGGACTTTTGTTCCTTCCGCTCCAGGGAGCATCCCCGAGGAAGCAGAAGTTCTACCTCTTTATTTCACCATGAGAATTTAACATAGCTAAAGGGTTTGTGGTACATTTCTCTGGCTCTTTGCATTCACCATTGCTTCCAGTTTCTGTCGTTATACCCTGGGCAGTTAGTGCCTGTATATCCCGATAGCTCACGCACTCATGTAGTGTTAGCACCATGGAGTCCCCAGGGGTATATTATCCTAGAAAGGTGCCATCCGCCCCTCCAGGAGGCAGTGCAGGAGTGAACAGTCTCTTAGCAGATCCTGGAACACAGCCCACCAGTGAGGAGAGAGCACAGAGCTGTTTGATTCACTTCGCTCAGGTTAGACAGGGAAATGCTTCCTTTCGGATCGTGTCTGTTGAGCATCCCTGGGTCTGTATGTGCTTTCTTGTATATGCAGATAGGCAAAGATGTAGTAAAAGCTGTTGTTTTAGGGACCCTCGTGTTAATTTCCTGAGCCTTTCCAAAGGATGATTTGAAAAGTTATGGTAGAAGGTTGTGCTGTAGTAAAACCTTTTGATTTTATGGAATCAGAGTTACAGGAGTCTGTCTAAAACACTTTGTTGGTTTTCATTCTCTAGAACTTAAAATGGAAAAAAAAGTATGATATTTTTGAGTATTGTCTTAACCAGATGTGGGTATAATTATAAATTTACTGAGCCCAGCATGATGGCACATGCCTGTAATCCCAGCACTCAGGAGGCTGAGGCAGGAGGATTGGCATGAGTTCGAGGCCAGCCTGTGCTACATAGTGAGTTCAATACCAGCCTGAACTACACAGCGAGACCCTGTCTCAAAAAAACAAAAATAAATAAATAATTAAATAAATTTACTGAGAGATGAGTAAATTTCAGCTAAATTTCCTTTCCTCCATTACAGGAACATGTCTGTAACCTAGCTGCTCAGGAGGCTGAGGCAGGAAGATTGCAAGTTCTAGATCAGCCTGGGAAATTTAGTGAGACTCTCAAAATTAAAAAAACAAAACCAGTTTGAGAGTACAGCTCAGTGCTCCCTGGGTTCAAGCCACAGTACCACAAATAAGTACATACATACATATACATTATAGAAGTTGCATGGGTTCTTTATAACTAAAGGAACAGTCTGAACCGCGTCACCCAGGAATCGACCTTTGCTTTTTGCTGTGAATACTCAAAGCTAGACCCACAGAGACAGCTTGTGATGTGACAGATCGGTCTGTCTTCCTGGTTCCCAAAGATGTGGGAAATGGTTCTCCAGAACTCCCATCAGCTCTCTCCAAATGCTCAATAGTTTGACCCTTTTGGGAGAGAACTGCACCCTCTCCCATGGACCTGAGCAAAGCAGAAACTCAAATTTATTAAAAATCCTTCTTAATTCCTGTCCCTCTACTGTGCTGCACTACAGGTCTTAGAGCCACTACAACCTCTCTTTCCCTCATTGTTCGTAAGTACTTTTCCTTCACACAGGAATCTCCCAGCCTGGCCTTCACAGCTACACCAGGTCCTCTAGTGACTATGTATTGGCAGAATGTAGAAGGCCACAGGACCGAGCTAGAGACTGTTGTCTTATGTGGAAAAATAGCATAATAGTTCTTGACTGGGTGAGTAAATGTATAGCTAACCCATAGTAGTATTGGGAGTGATAAAGTGATAATATATGGAAGGGGCTAAGAGAAGTTATTTGTGGTATAAACAGTATGTAGGGGTGCACACCTGTAACCCCAGCATTCAGGAGGCTAAGGAAAGAGGATCCCAAGTTCAAGGCCAGTCTAGACTACATAGTGAGAACCTATTTCCAAAAAAAAGTAGTTGTTAGATATGATCAAGTGAGTTTCTGAAAACAGCCTGTCACTGAAGGTTTATTTTTCCAATCTTTGGAAGTCAAGTGACCCTATTTTCAGACTTATGAGGGGCAGTATGGGTTTTTGCATATCGTCACAGAGAAAATGTTGATGGTGCAAATGAGAGGGAAAGCATTGTGTTACAGAAAACCCACTCTTTGCCTGAAATTATTTCACTGTACATTTTTTCTTTTTGGAAAAAATCGATCTTTAAAGATAAATTTTATCAAGTTTTGGTTATTAAAATTAAGATTTTAACCACTTACCAGTCCTATTATTTAAATATGAGATGATAAAAAATTGCATTTTTAATTAATTTTTATAAGACAATATAACAGGAAATATAAAAATGACAATTTTATCAAATTTATTTAATACAAGAATTGACTGGTTAAAATGACACCTGCCCAAGCAACACTTGAGATAGTACGTAAACAGTGATGCTCAGGGTAAACTACTAAGTGGTTAATTGCTAGCATTTCAATTTTATTTATTTTTTTTCCTTAAATTCTTTTATTGGTACATTTTAGGTACACAGTACATTTACATTTATCATTGGGTGCTTGTACCTGTACATGATGTATCTTGGTTCTTATTTTTTCCCCATTCCCTGTGCTCCCTTCCCTATTTACAAAGACTTTGTTTCCATTTTTTCCTTTTCTCACAATTTTTCCTTTCCCTTCTTTCCTTTCCCCTTCCCCTCCCACTTCCCCTACCCCTTTGGGCTTTTCTTCCTATTTCAAATTTTCAGTTACTCATTTTAGTCCTTATTTACACTTTCAGTTTCTCACACCAGAGAAACTATTCGGTATTTACACATGTGTGTCCTATTTATTTCACTTCAGAGTATCGCCTCAATATGCATCCATTTAGCTACAAATGTCTCTAGTTTCTTGTTCTTTTTGGCTGAATAGTACTGCATTTTATAAAAAAAAAAAAAAAAAAACACATCTTCTTTATCCAGTTTCCAGTTGATAGGCACTGGGGCTGTTTCCGAGTTTTACCTATTACAAACTGTGCCGCTATGAACATGGGTGCACATATATCACTGTGGTATGATTCTTTTAATTCTTTGGGGAAGATCCCCAGCAGGCGAATAGCTGAGGTCAAATGGGACTTCCAGTCCTAGTTCTTTGAGGTATCTCCATACTGATTTCCACAGGGGTTGCACCAGTCTACACTCCCACCAGCAGTGGAGCAGGGTTCCTCTTTCCCCACAGCCCTGCCAGCATTTGTTATTGGTTGATTTCATGATAGCAGCCATTCTTTCTGGAGTGAGGTGGAATCTTAGCGTTGTTTTCATTTGCATCTCTCAAATGACCAGTGATGTTGAACATTTTTTCTTGTGTTTATTTTCTATTTCTACTTCTTTGTCTGAGAAATGTCTGTTCATTTCAGATGCCCATTTTTGAATTGGGTCTTTGAATTTGGGAGTCTGATTTTTTTCAGTTCTTTATAGATTCTAGATGTAGCATTTCAATTTTCAGTCTTTCAGTAGGTACAAGAGTGCTCTTCTCATGCCTCATTGATTCCTGTGAGTGGAACTTTAAAGCCTCTGGAAGTGAGTGAAGGTTCCTTCATTCAGCAGATGAAGAGAGAGGAGCCTTTTCCTCCTCGCCCCTGCTCACCGCCACCTGTTCTCTTGTCATTCTTAATGTTGACTGAAGCAGGGAAGAATTCAAACTCCATGACTTTTTCTCTCCACAGTTGTATTTTTAGTGCCAGGTTCCTAAAGGAGCCCAAATCATCTAGAATATCACCATCACCCTGTGTTATACCTTGGAAATGTTGTCTCGTTCTTCCTCAGATCGAATTCCAGAGTGATTACTGTCTCAGCACAGAGCTCAGAGGAGGGCTGTGGGAACTACGCGGTCCTAAGCATGGGCTTATTGATAGTGATCCCTTGATCTGTGCAGCACCATATACTACCTTGTTTCTTACATATCATAGGGTGCAGTTTGTTATAGATAGAGGGGTTTTTTTGGGTGGTGGTACTGGGGATTGACCCTAAGGCGTTACACATCCTAAGCAAGAGCTCTACCACTGAACTATACCTCCAGTCCTTATTCTTTTTAAATTTTGAGATAAGGTCTCACTAAGGTGCCCATCCTGGGCTCGAATTTGCAGCCCCCACAGCACTAGAATCATAGACATGTCCCACCACACTCGGCCCTCATGGGCTTCTATAGGATTTTAATTTCCTTTTTTATATGTACAAATTTTATGAAGTTTAAGAGGCATTGTGGATGCAAGCCCTTTAATTCATTGATGAGACACTACTGTCCTGTCTCTAATGTGGTAAGCAGGTCCCTGCGTTGGGTTTGGCTTTTGGCTTTTTTGCAGTACTAGGGATTGAACCCAGGGCCTTCATGCTGCACAGAGCTACATCCCCAACCCCTTTTTTATTTTTTATTTTTGAGATGGAGTCTTGCTACATCACCCAGGCTGGACTCAGACTAGCAGTCCTCCTGCTTTAGCTTCCCAGAGTGCTGCAATTACAGGTGTGCCACCGGGCTTGAACCCATTTTTAACATGAGATTCTAAGAATGTTGTGTCAATTCAGTGGAAAACTCTGATTTTAAGTGAAATTATTGTTGTAATCATCATCACTGTGTTTCTCTGTGGCAGTGGAGTGACCCTCTAAAGGTAGCCCTCTGCTGAATGGATGGGTGTGCACACACACACACACACATACATACGCATACATACATATGTGCACACGCACACACCTGTCTCACTCAGGATATTCCAGAATCCTTGCCATGCCCCCTATAGTCCGTGACCTGCCGACCTCACCCTGCTGGAGTCACTTCTGTCTCCCAGTTATTTCTTGAACAAATTAGGTACTTTCTGAGACAGGTCTCACTATGTATTCCAGGAAGGGCTAGATCTCAAAGTGATCCTCCTGAGTGCTGGCATTACAGGCGTGCACCACCTCACCTGGTTTGACCAGCTTTCTAAGCCTTAAGCTATGATGTGAGTTTTTATTTATTACCTGTAAAATGAAGTAAACACTGGGACCCCGTCTCCCATCACAAGAATGATAGTGAGTTATTAGTATAATGCTTACCACCGAAGTGCTAGCAAGTCCATTCACTCAGTACACACAGAGATTCTACTACACATGTATGCTAAAGAGCTCTGTATGCTAAAAAAAACAGCAGTCAAAGGAAAGACAAAACCTCAAGCGGGTGGGGAGTCAGTCTCTTGGTGTGTGAACCTAGGCTGACCCACTGGTGCTAAGAATAAAGCTTGTTCTACACTTGGCTCCGAGACTCCTAGTGTGCTTTCCATCCTCCCGGAAGAACTGTAGCACACAACAGAACTTTCTGCTTCAAAGTAACCTGGCCACATTTGTATAGCGAATGAGTGATCACACAGAAACTGAGCTCCTGTTGACTGACTCATCACCTCTAAACATCTACTCAACATAAATTCCCCTAGTGAGGATCCAGTTTATTGTTAAGGAACAGACTATTTAAAGTATAAAAATACTAGCAGTTTGATAGCTTTGGAACACAAAACATTATTTATATTGCTCAGTGAAAATAGCAAAAAAGCTACAGGTAAGTTATAATTTTACATGATTTTGAAAATGTATTTATTTATTTAGCAGTGCTGGGAAACAAACACAGGGCCTCGCATATCCTTAGCAAGTGCTCTACCACTGAGCTACATCTCTAGCCTCTACATAATGTTTTTAAACAGAAGAAAAAAATGCTTAGGAATCCTCAGAAAAGTTACAATAATAATATCACTGTGACTGCAGACATATATACTAACTACCGCAACACATATAGTAACATTTCATTGATCAAATTGATTAGGCAAAAGGATATTTATCATTGTGTATCTTTTTTAATCTGCTCTTCGTCTCCTATTTTTTATGTCATTTTAGACCCTCCGCCTGTGCTACGGGTTGATGACCGGCAGCGGCTGGCCCGAGAACGACGTGAGGAACGAGACAAGCAGCTAGGTACTCCGGCCCTGCGCCCGCCAGCCCTGTCTGATGAGTCAGGGACACCGGTGGAGATGCTACTTTTTCCTCGTCTAGGATGAGGGCTGCTCAGTGTGATCAAATGGTCATCACAGTAACCCCACCGCCCGCTGCCTCTGTGAAGTTTGTAGACAGATTATGAAGCAGAATTTAGTGGGCTGTGCAAACATACGGCTAGTTTTAAGTAACAGTAAACTCCAGCCCCAGGATTAGGGTCATTTTTATTTCTGAATCCGTCTTAATATCGTTCATATGGTGCTAGAGGGTGTGTATGAGCAGAGTGATGGTGCAGCTTACATCGTAATGCTGAGAAAATAACATACGGTTCTTTTCTGTGTGAACAGTTATGAGACTGTCCACTGCTCGCTGGCTTCTGTGATAAAATAATATTGCCACTGAATTTATAGACAGATGATACCCATGTTTTGCCAGAAGAGCATGAGGCCCAGTGCTGTGGTGTCTGACTTTTGGCTTGTTACAGAGGCAGGACTGGCCGAGCAGGGAATAGGCCAGGCAGGGGCCACAACAGTCCCTGTCTGCTACAGCACAGGGCAAGGAGGCCAGCAACGGCTGTTCCTCTCCTGTGCTGTCCATTTACACAGAGTTAATGATGCATCTTGAAAAGATAAAACCCTGGGTCTCTGTGGCCCAGCATGTCTAGGTGTGCAGGCATTTGAAAACTAAGACTGACTTGGTTGCCAAAATCTTTCTAGTGAATGGCCCATAATTTCTCTGAAGTTCTTCAGCCTGTACAAGTTCATCTTTTCCTTGGGGGATCAGCTTGTCTCCTATCGCTTTTATTATTCATACTCAAAAACCTAAATATGTGGACTTTAGGGGCAGCTGCTTATCGGGTGTGTTGGCATTGTTGATGTCCTCTCAACACAGGCCTGTTTTCTGTCCCTTGCCATAATGGCCATAATGCTGCCAAGGGTTTTTGTAAACACAAATTTCAATAGCATCCTGGAAGTAGACAGGCTCTACTAGGTTTTTTCCCCAAACCTACTGTTTCCTCCCAGGCCCTTGTCCAGCAGGCTTCTTGCAGGCAGGCCAGCTCTGAGAGCAACTGGCCAGGGTCCTCAGGGCTCCTTCATCCTCCTATGCACAGGGCCACTCACTCCCTAGTAACACCAGTTGGTCAGAATGACCACAACTAAGAGAAAGAGAGGGAGGAAACAGATCTATAGAAGCCAGAAAAGACTCCAGATGAGCAAAATTAAGAACATAATTATTGTTGTAGGATGGTTGTTATGTGTACAGATCCACTGAAGGATTCACACATTTGTCCTCTCCCTTCACCCCTGCATCCCAGTTGGATCAGGTGTGGCACTACTAGATGTCTCCTTAGGGCTGAAGCATGGATTCATGGATTCAGATTAGTGCCTGTTGAAGAGAAGGTGCTCCAAAGCATCAGCACACCTAAGTTTAAATCTCGCTGTGAATTATCTTTTACATATTTAACTCATACCTTTCCATTTGGAATTCTTTATCTTTCAAAGCCAAGCATTAGGGGCGTGTGTATGTGTGTGTGTGTGAAGTGTAAAGCAAGACTCTGCTGGTAAAGGTTCAGAGAGTCATTTGGAGGGACAGGCAGGTAGGGAGTACAGGTCAATGATGCAAGACAGGTGAACAAAAGGCATTTGCTAAGAGTCCCAGCTTGCTCTTCAGGTTATTAAATGGGTCAAAATACCTTTCAGATGATTGTATTATCCTATTATCATAAGTTTGCTTTTTTGGTTAACCAGTTGGATAATATATATAGTTCTTCTCTTTATTCTTGCCCTTGCAACGTTAAATATCATAGTTCTTCTTAATTCTGATCTCATTTTTTTTGTTATTGGAATCATAATTTTATGGAAATATATCAGTTCTGATTTTTTTCTTTGCATTCATCTTTTTTTATAGTTCAGAGCAGTGCATTTTTACCTCCTTTTCTTCACTTAAACCATTGAACCAAGCCTTGAGAGTCTCCCTTCCATCTTCATACACACATGGATAAACACAGGCCAAAATACATAATGTATGTGTGCATAAGTAAAGAGGTCTTGAGAAATCCAACATACACTTGACGTTGTGCCATAGAGTGCATGAAGGTGATTTCCAAAGAAATCTTTAGTGCTTCATGAACCTCACAAGTCACCTCTGGCTGACTCCTCCTACACCGAACTGAGCTTCGCAGAAGCTGTGGCACACTGGGGTTTTTATGTTTGTAAAAGTAGTGACTGGATACAAAATCTTGGGGTGTGCTTAACTTGAAAACAAAAACTGCTTGGTAATGCCAACTGTTACTGAGCTTTCAAACTTTCAAAATTTCAAGTATAAAAAAAAGGGGAAATGTTCAATTCTAAAAAGCAGAATTTATAATAAAATGGCCAGAGAGACTGGTTATTTACTGTTGGAGGTAGGATGAAACTAACACTGAAATCATTATTGCTTTTTTTTTTTTGGTACCAGGGATCGAACTCGGGTTCTTGCGCTTACAAGGCAGGTGACAGAACCACTGAGCTAAATCTCCAGTCCCATTATTGCTCTTTTAAAAAAGCAAGGTAGTTAGAGGGACAGTGGTTCTGCTTGCCTTGTGGTGGCAGAGCGTGTTTGTGCCATTTTGGGAGTGGGAGGATCTATTAGCACAGTAATTCACTGTGGGTTAAATCTCTGAGTCACGTTTAATGCTTTTATGATACAATTATGTCACATGGGCTGCTCTTTCTATCTCACCCTTTGATTTTCAGGTGAAATCAGACATAATTCTTCATGGATGAGACTGTTCTGTCAGTGGGTTGGGTGTATCTTCTCTGGAAGCTTGATGTTTCTGCCTTGAGAGCTTTTTTTTTTTTGGTACCAGGGATTGAACTCAGGACCTTGCTCTTGTGAGACAGGCAGCAGCACCACCTAGCTAAATCCCCAGCCTTGAGAACTTTATAAGTGGTCTCCCACCACTGTGTTCTCTCATACTCTATTCAGGCTAATCCTTCAGTCTTTTGTCTCTTGACCCCACATCTCCTTCAGTTTCTCTCTTCTAATCTTTAATTTTGTTTTTTCCTAACTTGTGTTGGGGTGGAGGTGGAAATCTCATTCGTTCTTCTATGTTCAGCCCTCCCTTTTGATGATTTGGATTCCACATTCCCAGCCACTCATAAAGCAGCAGATGTTCCCGATATTCTGAAAGTCAACCTCTGTACAACTAAATTGCTCATTATCCATTCCAAAATTGACTTCTCTTGGTAACCTCCTCCTACCAATCAATTGTACCAATATTTTCTTGGCCCCAAGAAATTATTTCTTTCAGCCATTTTTGATACTTCTGCTGGTGCCAGAGGTACTGGATTCTTTCTGCCTGTTAAATCTTAGCTGTCTGGTCTTTTGCAGAATTAATCATTCTTTCCTCCTTGGCTGCCCTAATACCATCCAGTGATGGGGCTCCTCCCTGGCTTGTTAGGCCACTTTTTGCTCCCAGTGGACAATCTGGACTCGGCCTATAACTGGCACTTCCCCTGTCCCTAACCTAGTATAGATAGAAGCTGATGAACTTTATCCCCAAACCCATTCAGTCACAAGTGTAGCAGACTCTGTCTTCAAAATAAATTTTAGATCCATGCCTGTGTGATGCTATTTCTGCCATCATCCTAGTCCAGGCCTTCATAAATTTATAGCTTAATCACTGGCCATTGTCCTTCATACCTGTTCCTTCTCTTCACAGCCCTCCTAGGAAGTCTTCATAATCTTTCCCCTTGGGGAAATGCTATCACTTTCTCATTAAAAGCTATATCTTGGGCCTGGGAATTTAGCTCAGTGGTTCTGCTGCCTGCCTCGCAAGCACAGGGTCCCGAGTTCGATCCCGGTAAAAAAAAAAAAAAAAAAAAGATATAGCTAAATCCCTGGCCCAAAAAAGCTATATCTTGCATAACTATCACATTTTCATGCTTATTCTAGTGCCATTTGATGCCCTACTGAACTTTTTTCTATTTAGATTTTATATAACTCCCTGGTGTACATTTTTTAAGCTTCTAAAGAGTATGACAATGGTTTTTAATTTTCTGTATCACAATACATGGCACAGTGCTAAAAATAAGACACATACAATAAGATAATAAGTATTTGCTGATTTTCCTCACTGTACAATCTTCAATGCGATGATAATAATGATAGATAATGTTTACGGAAAACTAACTGTGGGCCAGGCAATAATCTATCCTAATAACCTTCGTTATGTTTTATCATATAGAATAGCAGATTAGCACAGGGATTTTACTTTTTGTTTTGTGGGCCAGCTATCATTGGTAATGCAAATTAGGTAGTAAAATATTATTTTATTTTTAAAACACATTGTGATGATTGGCTTACAGAAGTAACTAAACAAATCTCAAAGATGGAATAGTTAATAGACACTCTTCCTTTCTGCTACATTGGCTAAACATGTTTTGTAGTATGTACAGAATCTCTAAGATCCACATGAAAATTTCATAACAAGCCTCATGCTATTGAGCAGAGAGACATCCCTACACTCTGGAGTGATGGATTCTTGGACAAGTGTCCTATTCACCTTTGGAGGAAGGGCGACTCTGCTTCCTCTTAGAAGTGAGATCCATAGGTGTTCTCCTGCCTCCCATTTGACACAAACTAAGAAGGCAAATATAAAGTTGCAGTGGATCCTGACAACCTTTTTGAGAAAAAATTTTGGCATCGATCTTCAGTTAGCCATTGAGTCCATTAGGAGTAATAGATCTTGTTACTAATTTCTCTTCAGAAACCACTACAAGGATGCAGTGGTATAAATTTTTTATCATAGAAAACTTAAAACTAACCACCTCTTCCTTTAAAACTACTTTGTGTTATTTTAAGCCATGTGGTCATTCAACTTACAGTTAATGTGTAGTTAGTATTGAGCAAGGGATGCTGGAGATAGTGCAATGAACAGGATGAGTTTTCTGACCTCCTGGAACTAACATTCCAAATGAGAGGCCAAGATAATAAAGAATCAAAGATTACACAATATTTCAGCTGAAATTTGTTTCTCAAACCTTCTATAACCAATCCATCAGGGAATAGCCTCAGAAAATCCAGAATGTAACCAATTCTCACAAACACCACTGCTAGTGATCAAACCATGGCCTTGGACAGGTTACACAAGTGTCCTACCACTGAGCTACACTCCCAGCCCTCTAAATCCAAAATCTCTATGTGACTGTTTTGGTTTGTCTCCCCAATGCCTCATCCCATCATAGGTGGGGCTTTTCATTGTTGGGATTGATTTGTGGTATGATACTGGGATTAAGGGTGCCAGTGCTACCCGCCCACAGGGAAAGATATAAGGGTCAGAAAAAGCAAGCCTCTTGTTGCTTGCTGCTTGGATGCTTTTGCTGCCTTTTGTCTGCCATGGACTGTTTCTCCTCTGCAGTACCCCTCTGCCACACCACCCTGCCTTAGAGCCAATTAATTATGGACTGAAACCTCTACAAACTGTGAGCCAAAATAAACCTTTCCTCCTCTAACTGTGTCAGGTATTTTGTCTCAGGAACCAGGAAAAGTAACTAAGACAGTGACTAAACTTGTATGTCCACTTCTTGGTACAAGCCACCAAAATACCTCACCCGGGAATTGGCACTGTCTCTCAGCTGTCTCCTGTACTTCCTCCCATTTCCAGAGAGTCTGTTCTCAATGCAGCAGTCAATAACGTCTAATTAGAATCTGTCCTAGGTCAGTGATGGTGAACCTTTTAGAGCTCTCAATGATACAGACAGACCGGTGCTGCACCATGCCTGCCATAAGCTTGCCACCACTAGGCTAGCACATCACGTGTCTGCTTCAAACCTTCCAACAGTCTTCCATCTCAGAGGAGAAACCAGAATCCTCTGGGTGGCCCAGCCCTGTTACCTCTCTCTTCCACTCCACTCCAGCCACACTGGCCTCCTGGTGTTCCTTTCACACACCACATTCCTAACTCAGTCTTTATACTTGCTCTTCACTCCACCTGGAATGTTTTTCCTGAGAAATCCATACAGCTCATTCCCTCTTCTCCTCTGGGTTTCATTTAAATGCCAACTTCTCAGGGAGGCCTTTCCTGATCACCTTACTCAAATCTGCAGCTCCTTCAAGCCAGATCTCCCTTTACCCTTTTCCTTAGCACTGTAAGCATCTAAGTATGTATATATTTACTTGTTCATTCAAACCCCACTAGAATGTGGACTCCATAAAGGAGGCAATCTGTGTCTTTTTTCATTTCTGCAGCCTAGTACCTAGAGCAGCTTCACACACACAGTCCACGTCCAATAATTGTTTGTTGAGTGCCGATTAGTGTTGGTCATACAAGTATATTCAGTTCTTATTCTTAACCATGTTCACAGATGAGCGAAAAGACAGAGGTACACTATAGGATAGTTGAACCTTAAATCTTCTTACTCTTCTAATACCCCTATGAACTAATACTCCTATGGTACTTTGACAAGAAAGTTCAAGGGAATATTTAAGGGTTACTCAGCAGACAGATAGTCCTCTGCATTTGGGAGAATACAGAGTTCATTTTTTTGAAAATGATATGGAATAAGTTTAAAATATTAATTTTGTTTAATTTTTGTTTAAGTGCCTTGGCATACTTTTGGCACTCAGTAAATGTTTAACTGCTTAGTCTTTTTCTGAGACCAAAATGTTTTGTTTCTTAACTTTTCTTTGCAGTGCTGGGGATCAGACTCACATCCTCATATGTTTTAAGCAAGTACCCTACTACTGAGCCACACTCCCAGAACTCAAAAGGTCAAGATCATTATGTGACTAAACTTGCATGCCCAACTAGAGCTTTCTGGGCTTTTTCTGGACTTTATAATATCATGAAAGATAATCACAGAAATATATGATTGACTGATTAGCTCTTGAAGAAAAATTTTAGCTTATATGAATCTTTAATTCACCTATATTGGCTTTTATAATTAAGTTCAAAGTTGTACAAGAAATCTATCATAATGTATTTTTGAAAGACTAAGATAACATAAAAAGGATTTTAACCTTGGGCAAACTTCAATTCAGTTATAGTTGGAGGATTTTTTTTTCTAGGTAATTTTGTCAGACTTCCTTTGCCCTTCCAATTATAGTTTTTTAAACTTTGCTTTTGTTCTCCCTTCCCTAATCTCAATGTGTTAAAAAAAAAACAGCCATATTAATACTTATGGTCATGAGATGGGTGATCCTTTCCACCTGAGTCAGAATGTTCATCCTCAAAATACTGACAGGCACGTTAGTATTAATTATCAGACAATCAATAATGCACAGCCCTGGTTAGAGTTGTACAGGAAACTCCCCAATTCATACTTCACATTAATTAGGACAGTCATTTGTTTTGACAAGGGATTTTCCTTTTTAGAGACTGTCCAGACACACACAATATACACTTACATAAACACATGTGTAATATGTGTGTATACAGGTATATATGTGTATATATACATATATTTGTGCACTAAGGCATTTATACAAGGGGTGATCTAAATACACAGTGATGTTTAATTTTTTAAATATTTATTACAATAAAAGATACATTGCCATTTGTCCCCCTCAAATTACTCCCCCTCCAGTAATACCTATCTCATCATTCTTGCCACTTTCTGAAGCAGTAGTTCTAGAAGTTCTCTTTCATGAGTATCTTATGAGGTATGGCAAAAAATGTGATGACTGCTGCTGCCAAGTGCCGCCTATCCAATGGAAAGGCAGGGGTGTGTCCTCATCTTCCTTCTCCAAAGTCAAAATGATCGTAAAAGGTAAATGTTTTTAGGGAAGCCTGGTGGCACAGGTCTGTAATCCTAGCTCTCAAGAGGCTGAGGCAAGAGGATCGCTGTAAGTTTGAGGCCAGCCTGAGCTACATAGGGAGTTCAAGACCAGCCTGAACTATGCAGTGAGACTCTATCTCAAAAAAAAAAAAAATAAAAGTAAATGTTTTGGACTTTGAGGCACCCACAACAGCACAACTAAAGACATTCACAAAAGATCACTCTGAGAACTGCTTCAGGAAGTAACAAGAGTGATGGGACAAATGAGTTCAAAGCAAAGGTAAGTATTTTGAGACAGATTGATGGTGACGTGTCTCTGTAAATTTTTTTAATGTAAACATTCACTGTATGTTTAATCAGACCATTAAGGAAGCAATCTTTCTCATTCAGATGTCAAGTGAATAAATCTGTGGCAGATCTTTGCTCAGTCTTGGCGTCCAGGTTTCCTAAAGTTGGCTCTTGATAAATCTGTGTACAAAGACTTGTGAGGCTGGCAGGCAGGTAATAGACAGCTCAGGGATCAGGATGCCCCCGTGGGAGGAATGTGGACATTAGAGTAGACCAGGGAGCTGCATCAAGAGTCACTCTCAGACCTGGAAAGACTGCTCATTGCCTGATGGATTGGGTAAGCAGAGACTAAAGCCCTAACATAAAACATATTATGCAAACAAGTAACCATTATTTTTTTCCTCCCACATTTACTCTGCCTATAAGGTTGAAAATAAAAAGGATCTTAAAACTTGAAAAATAAGGATCCTTGTAAACAGGTGATGATAAAGTCTAAGAATGTGATTGGAAAATCGGGACTTTCACATTTGGATGCCTGACTTATCCCAGGGTAGGAGGAGGAGCATTAGTCATTAGAAAGAATCTCATAGGTGTCCTTCATAATGGCCCATTGTTTGCTTGTAGAATCAGACAGTCCAGAGTTTTCATTCCAGCCCTACTGCTTCCTTGTGAGACATCAAGCTGGTTACTTCACTCCTCTCTGTCCGGCAGCTCATAATAAAATAAGTTTAATAGCTGGGTCTGGCTCATAGAGTGAAGATATGCCTGTAAATCACTTGGAGTCAGCATGAAGTAAGAGCTGACAACATGAAAACCATGGTGCTAAAGAGGAGGGTGGCAGGGCATGTGATTCCACAGAACTGACTTAGGTGCTTGGAACTGGGGAAGCCTCATGTTTCTGAGCTAAAGATTGGCAGATGGAAGTGGATTAGGAGTGTAAGTAGATTAGGATCCAAGAGAGAATTAAAAGATTCCAAGAGCAGACCTCAGTGTGTCCAGCAAAACTCCATTGTTTTAAGCTTGGCCCTGAAGATAAGAATTCTCTTTGTTTTGCATCCTTAGCTCAAAGTCATTCAGCCCAAGTACAAGGAAGTCTCTTGGTCTTCCACCTGGATATCCCATGGAGACAGGCAAAGTAGGAAGGGCCTGTGGGGCAGGAGACAGTGTTGTGGGTTCCAAGTCATACTTCTTACCAGGTGGTTATCCACTATTCAAATGAGAGTTGAATGGAAAACAATTTAAATGACAAGTTGAGAAAGTTTTAAATTACTACTAAGGACCAATAAGTCCCTTTGGTTGGAATTCATGCAGTTCTTTAACTCTTTCCCCCCCCCCCCATTAACTTTATTGGTACATTTTAGGTATACAATACAGTTACATTCATCATTGGGATCTTGTACCATTACATGAGTCTCTTGGTTCTTATTTTT
>NW_004624886.1:1315761-1400462 GCF_000247695.1 Heterocephalus glaber
TCCCTTTGGGGTTGCTGTAGGTGATCTGGAAGTCTGTTTTTGAGGCTTGTTTATGTGTCTTCTCATTTCCATGGTGGTGCTCACGCAGCTCACCTTCTGTGCCCTAGGAGCTTGGGATGGCAGCAGGGGAGCTTCCTTCCAGGCGCTGGGACCGGCTGAGCTTCACTGTCCTAGGAGCCTGGGATGGAGGTGGGGAGCTTCCTTCCGGGTGCTGGAACCCGCTGAGCTTCTCTGCCCTAGGAGCCTGGGATGGAGGCAGGGAGCTTCCTTCCAGGTGCTGGGACTGGCTGAGCTTCTCTGCCCTAGGAGCCTGGGATGGAGGCAGGGAGCTTCCTTCCAGGTGCTGGGACCAGCTGAGCTTCACTGCCCTAAGGAGCCTGGGATGGAGGCAGGGGAGCTTCCTTCTGGGTGCTGTGACCGGCTCCCCTTCTTGGCCCTAGGAGCCTGGGATCAGTTCTTTAACTCTTTAGTTCATTTATTCAAACACACTTCAACCACTTGCTAAACTAGGCATTGAGTGTAGGGAAGAGCTCCCCTACAGGTAGAAGCAGGGAAGTTGCAATCTGGACTGTAAATTTGAGAACAGAAGTCTGAATGGAGCTGGCGTGGGGCATCTTGACTGTGGTCCAGAGAGGAAGTGGCCTTTGACCAAGGAACTGAAGGATAGTAGAAGCTTACCAGGTGGACACAGGGAGTCTTATAAAGGTTCATGATCATAAAGCCAGTCTAAGGAACTGGGAAGGGAAATGGGGAAACTAGCAGGTTTTCCAGATTTGTTTTTTTTAGGAGGCTATATAGCTCTGAAATTAGTGAGTAGAATGGGAGCAAGAGTGAGAGAGTAAGTTAGACCTCGGCTGGGTGTGGTGGTACACACCTGCAATCCCAGCTACTCGGGAGTCAAAAGAACCCCAAGTTCAAGGCCAGCCTGGGCAACTTAGACCCTGTCTCAAAGTAAAAAGGGCTTGTGATATAGCACAACACTTTTGGGTTCAATCCTCAGTACCACCACCAAAAAAAAAGATAATAACTAGACATCAGAAGTGAGAAGGGTACAAGAGCTTGACAGTAAGTAGTAGCAAAAGGACTGGAGAGCCTATGCTGGATTTGTGAAGTCACTGTGATGTAACATGGTAGGGCCCTGTTGTTTGAGTGTGTTGAGGTCCAGGGCAGAGGGCATCTGTGAGAGTGAATTTGAGGAAGACCTTGAGGTTCCTAACTTGACAGACCATTGGATCTCATGAATATGTTACCAGAAGGCAGAGCAAGTTCTGGTTTAGAGTAAGGAGAAATGAGCGGCGGAAAACAAGGCTACATGATAGATCTAATTGAATATTCAGGTGGAAATTTGAGGCAAGCAGAAGTAAATGTAGAGGCAATATTGTGTAGTGATTGAGGGTACAAGCTTTGGGCTCAAAGCTAAATTAAAATCCAACTTTTGCCAGGTGTGGTGGAGCATGCCTGTAATCCCAGCACTTGGGAGGCAGAGGCAGGAGGATCGCTTTGAGTTCGAGGCAGCGTGGGCTACATAGTGAGTTCAAAGATGGCCTGAACTACATAGTGAGACCCTGTCTCAAACAAAAGGAAAAACCACAACCCCTCCTTTCAGATCATGTTATTGTGGGACCATTATTTAACTTCTCTGGATCTTTTCCCTCATTTGATCTTCAATTCCATTCTGTCTTGTAATATGTTCAAAATTATTACTTTATTTTTCCAGTACTGAAGATTGAACCCAGAGCATTTTCACAGAGCTGCATTCCCATCCCTTTTTATTTTTTATTTTGAAACAGGGCCTTGCTAAATTGCTAAGTTCCCAGGCTTGGCTAGAACGTGTGATCATCCTGCCTCAGTCTTCTTTTGTTTTTACTTGCCAGATAGCTATTTGCTCTTTTCATTTATTTTTATGCTTTCTTCATAATTTGGTTTTTCCTTTCTTCTCTCCTTCCTTCAGTCCCTCCCTCCCTACTTCCTTTGCTTCTCCTTCCCCTCCTCCTTCTCCTTCTCCTTCTCCTTTCTTCAGCATGTGCCGGGGCTTAAACCCCAGGCCTCTGAATGCTAGACAAGCACCCTACCCTAAGTTACCCTTACCCTCCACCCTTAGGTTTGCTTCTTTTAAACACCATAGCTAGGTGTTTTTGTCTTCAGCCAAATCCAAAGCCTTGGTGTCTGGTTCTCCCCCACCCCAATCCGCAGGCATTGGGGATTGAAGCCAGGGCCTCGCATAATGCTAGTTTCTCTGAGCTACATCCCCAGCCCTTTTCACTTTTTTTCAGACAAGGTCTTGCTTAGTTGCCCAGACTGGCCTTGAGCTTGTAGTCCTCGTGCCTCAGCCTCCTCGAGTAGCTGGGGTTACAGGTGTGTACCACCATGCCAGGCAAAATCTTCATTGAGCAGTAACATTGCTCTATTCCCCGAACGTTCCCTTTTTCTTTCTCTCATATGGCATGAGACCTGGCCTCCACCCATGCAGACCTGAACCTACGCTGGTTGTGAGGGGGTGGGTGAGGAACCACCCAGCCCTTAAGTACACTGAGTTCTCTCTCCTTGCTGTGTTCTTCCCATTAGCTGTATGCTCTCTGTAACAAGATACAAATTATTATGATTCACCACCATCATTTACACTTGGTGAATTCCTACTTGGTGCCATCACTCCGTTCAGTTCTTTATGTGTTACCATGAGCACACATAACAACCCTGTCAGGAATGGGAGGAATCAGAACCACAGAATCCTTTCTTGTTCAGTGATCAGTAGCTGGCAGGTGCCAGGGTGGAGATGGATCCAGACACTATGTTCTCTCTACCCCAGTGCCCTGCTTTTCATCTTAATCCCTCTCAGTAAAAAGTGTCACTGTCCTGAGTTTCTAAATGAATTCCAAACTGATAGTGCATTTCCCCTTAGTATGCCACTGACGTATTGTGACACTGTCATAAGAATATCTTGGTGGCAACAGCCCAGAATGGATTGGCTTGTATTTCAGGAGCGACTGTGGGTTTTCATTTCCTATGTTATAGTCCCATAATTCAGGCATAAATTTTAACTTTAAAAGAGTAGAGATATCCATCACAATATCTTGTGGTTTCAGGCATGTTATTCATGTATAAAGCTGCCTCTTTGTGAAATTAAGTGATTGTTCATGATTTGAGTACTGAATGACTTGTAATAGCCTGCTGGGGCTACCGTAACAGAACACCATGTCTTAAACAATAGACTAATTTTATTATCTCACAGACTTGGAGGCTGGGAAGTCTCAGATCAGTGTTTGGTTTAGTGTCTGGTGAGGTCATTCTTCCTGGCTTGTGGAGGGTCCCTTTGTCCTCCTGGGCTCCTTCCTCTGAGAACAAGCAAAAAGAGAAGGGAGCTCTCAAGTGCGTGGTCTTATGAGGACACTAATCTTATCCGATTAGGCCACCCTTAGGAACTCATTTGACCTTAATTACTTCTTAAGGGCCCTATTTCCAATACAGTTCCATTGGAGTTTAGAGCTTTGATGTATGAATTCTCATTTCTTAATGAAAAAATGTAGAAAGTCTTGAAATTATCTATCATGCATAGGAAATATTTTAAGTGTCTAAAACTGTTAGGATAAATTAACTTTCAATTCTTACTAAAATATTGAAATCTCTTATGTGTTCTCTTCCAGTCTAAATGATTGCATGATCTGTGCTTAGCAACGCATCATAGCACTCAATAGCATGCTCTGCCATACCAAGAAAGGGTTATTTTCTGTTTCATCATTGTTTGTCTAGTCACTATATGACCTTTTACAGACAGTTGTTTAAAGACAGTGGTGCAGGAAGAGCTCCACTTCCTGGTAAAAAACAGAAGTGGAACACAAATTTGAATAAAGAATTATTCTTCCTTCCGAAGATTATTTGGGGTAATAATGTCTACTCCAATTGTATAGCACAACCTTAAGAACACCTTTAACTTTCTGAATTGAAATAGTGATAATGAGAAGGATAATAGTAATAGCTAAACTTTACTAAATTTTTATTGAGTATTGCACAGAGAACTATTCTAACTACTCTGTCGTTGCTCTTTTAATCCTCACAGTGAACCTCTGAGGAAGTCCTATTTGTTTTTTTAAGACAGGGTCTCACTATGTAGTTCAGGCTGTCCTTGAACTCACTGTAGCCCAGGCTGGCCTTGAACTTCAGCCATCCTTCCCTCAGCCTCCGGAGTGTTGGGATTACAGGTGTGTGTCACCATGCCCAACGAGGAAGGTCCTTTTCTTGCTCACACCTTACCCTAACACAACTGATCCTAGGTAGGTAAACAGCTTACCCTAGCCCACAATTGGGGTTCTGTGAATCAGGAAGTCATAGTTCCCAATGAATCCAGAAATAATTAAGACCCTCGAATATGTTCAAGTTGTGAAGGGTAACAGTTTTTAAAATGACCTTTTCTACACAGAAACTAATTAGTATGTAAGAAATGCTAACATTTCTGGTGGTTATCACACTGGTGAGCTCAGAAAGCCATGGAGCTTGTGCAGATGACCATAAGGTACAGTGCTTCTTAACATCAACGGCTCACTTGTTTCACATCTACCTATGAGGCTTGTTAAAAATGCAGATTACTTATGTGAGGCTCCGAGTTCAATCCCCAGTACAGCTAAAACACACTCTCTTGTGTGCTGAGTCCTGTCCTGGAATTAGTAAATCCTAATGTGAGAATTGGAGCCCAAGAATTTGGATTTTAAATAGACATTCCCACCCAGCCTGCATCCCCCCACCCTGTACATCCAGAAGCTATTCTGACATGCATTACATTTATGAAGCTGCTGCCTTAAAGGATGGATCCGCTGGGATTAAAAATGATAGCAGTTTCCCACCAGGGCAGTAATAGGAGCAAAGATAGGGGAGAGGCACAATTTGTTAGGAAGTATGGAAGGAATCTGGTCTAATGAGAGTGAAGAGTTCTTTTGAAAGCAGTGAGGAGGAACGTCAAATAAGGATATCAGTATCAATGTCAGGATTGAGGACAAAGCATGCAACATATTATGCCTTATGTTTTGCCAAACTGGAGGTCTGTATTGGATCCGAAAAAATAGAATTCAGTGCATCTCCTGCTACTTCATTGTAGAATATTATCTTAAAAGGGAACAGCATGGTTGTACTTTCTCCCTGGCAATCTGAGGAAAGCAAAGGCTAGGCTTGATCAATACGAGATTGCAGAACCCATCTTTGTTAAATGAGAACTATTTACACAGCCCTGACTATTCAAAGTTTAAACCTACCTGTGTTGGATTTCCCCGCTTTCCCCTTGAAGCTGCACGAGAAATCGTCTGGCTAGAAAGAGAAGAGCGAGCCAGGCTACACTATGAGAAGCACCTGGAAGAGCGGAAGAAGAGGCTAGAGGAGCATCGGCTGAAGGAAGAGCGGAGGAGGGCTGCGGTGGAAGAGAAGCGGAGGCAGAGGCTAGAGGAGGACAAGGTGAGACAGCCCTCAGGGAAGGACATGGGAGTCCTGCTGTTTGCACAATGCACACACTTGCTGTGGAACTGTGCAGTCAGGTGTCAGGATGCAGAGGTTTCCGTGTAAGCAACTTTACACATGGGCACAGGTGCTAAGCTGAGTAGGTGGCAGGTAGAGAATGGACTGATTATTATTAACAATCACTCAGCCGTTAAGTGTTACCAGTTTTGGCAAAAATGGACATTTAGACTCAGAATGAGTGAGCTACACAAGGTCATATCACTCAATAAAGTCATGGAATCAGCATTTCTTATGCACATTCTCAATTCTGAATTTCACTTTTTTTTTTTTTTTTTGGTACCGGGGATTAAACTCGGAACCTTGTGCTTGCGAGGCAGGTGCCAGAACCACTGAGCTAAATCTCCGGCCCTGAATTTCACTTTTTAAATGTGGCACCATATGATTCCAGTGCAGTGGGGGCATGCCTATAATCCCAGCTACTTAAGAGGAGGATTGCGGGTTCAAGGCCAGCCTGGCCAACTTAGTGAGGATTCTGTGCCTCGCAATTTAAAATTTTTTAAATGTTAGAGATATAGCTCAGAAGTAGAGCACAGCTGGGCTCAATCCCTAGTACTGATGGGTGGTTGGGTTGGTGGATGGTTGGATGGATGAATGATGATTGGATGGATGGACGAATCAACAAACATGGGGCTGAGGCTATAGCTTAGTGACAGAATTTGCCTAGCATGAGTTCGATCTCTGGCACTGCAAAAAATAAAATAAAATAAAATAAAATATGGTACCATATGTACTAACCATCTGTTTAAGCTAAGACCTGCCCTATCATGCTGCTGTGTCAGTGAAAGCATTAAGCCCCTAGTGAGGGCCATTTATTTGAGTGCCTGTTGTGTACCAAAGGCTTTATGAACTGGGACCTAAGGGTTTCAGTAACCTTCACAGATAGATGTTATTTTCATCTTAAGATAAGGCATAGAAGTTGGGAAATAGATTTGAAAATTTAGCAAATACTCCCGGCCTTAAATTAAAAAAGCAGGGTTGAAATTAACCATTGGCTCCTCATTCCATTTAAGGAACGCCTTGAAGCTGTTGTCCGACGTACAATGGAAAGGAGCCAGAAACCCAGACAAAAGTACAACCGATGGTCCTGGGGAGGCCCTCTCCACGGGAGCCCCAGCATCCACAGCTCAGGTAAACACCCAGAGACCACTTTCAAACATCGTCTTTGTGTTTTTCTCAGATAGTGAACAACGTGCATTTACTTCTTTTTTTCTAAATCTGTGTTTGCAAAACAAAAATCCTGCTGAAATCATTAAACTGTAATTGAATGATACTTCTCCCATTTGAGGATAAGAGGGTGATGCAGGTAAAAAGATAGGGTCCTTTCCTTTAACATAGGCTGCTTTTCTTATGTGTTATAAAATTCCTTACAGAGTGAAGTCTGTGCACGGTTTTGAAAACGTGCTAGTCTCAACTCTGTTTTACTAGCTCATTTGCATAAGGGTTTCAAGATTACAGAATAAATTAACCAGTTTTATCTTTTTTCTCTGGAAGAACCATAGTAATGTTAACAGGTCAAAATCAGGACAATGAGCCAATGCATTCTGACCCTGAAGTGTACGTGAGGGAGTGTACAGGTGTCTTGAGCTAGAAATAGCAAATGTCTGAGCTATTTCCTCCTCCTTCAGTGGACAAAAAATCATTCTCAAATTTGGACCTCATGAAAAGCTTTATTTTTGTACTGTAAATTCAGTACACCTTGAAATTTACATAGTATGTCAATTCTTTTTCATTTGTATGAGTCAAATAATTTTAATTTTCTTCGAAAAATCATGTCTTACATTCTGTCCCCAGGTGGTTTTGTTGAGTCATCATTCACCTTTCTCGATTTAGCAGGCCTGAACCACCACTGCACAGCCTCGGGTGGTACTGGCAAACCTGGTACAGACTTCCTGTGATTGCTGACTGCCACCCCGTAGCTAGCACCTCAGACCCAGGGCCAGTCCATCCATGGCTGGACCATCGCCACCTTAGCAATAATGCATGCTTACTGCCCTGCATAGACCTAGATCTGGGATCAGCACAGTGCTTCTTAAGTGTGATCATAGGACTTGGGTGACTTAAAGGTGTTGAAATAATTACATGTGGCATGTTTGCTTTCTCTTGAAATGAGCATTTTGGATAAAACCTTTTAAAAATACTTTTTAGCAAAAAAATTACTTAGGATCAAAGTACATCCAGTTTAGCTCCCTGATCTCCCAGCCTTACCGCTAAAGCCGCTTTTAGCTTTACCTAATAACTATGAACTCTTGTTTATATGCTGTTTTCTTTCATGCCTAACATTCTGTGTATCTTCTATAACCCTTTTATTAAAAAAAGAAAATCTAATGAGTATCACAACTCCCTTCCTATGACAATGAGCTAAATTGGAGAGCATCTTTTTTTCCCTTTGCTCTTTACCACCCCATGGTGGTTGGTGAAACACATATCAAATCTGTGATCATAAAGATTGTTTACATGTGCTATTTCATTCTTTTTAATTTTCATTTCATTTTTGAAATAGGTTTTATTATGTATTTATTAAGTTGGCCTTGATCTCACTGTGTAGCCCAGGCTGGCCTCAAATTCACAAGGCCTTAACCTCTCACATGTCATGTTTCATTCTAGGATGGTTTTGTGTTTTTTGTTTTTTGGTTTTTGGGGTGTTTTTTGGTACCGGGGTTTGAACTTGGGACCTTGTGCTTGCAAGGCAGGCAGCAAAACCACTGAGCTAAAACCCCGGCCCTAGGATGGTTTTGTATATATATTCCATGCAGAAAAAATGTCATGGTATATATTTTTATAGCTTATTTTCTTTTACTTGACTTCATATTTTATATGTGTGTCGCATAAATACACTGTTACAGATTGTCAAGCATTTTTAAGGAAAAAATAAAGCTTCTTAGCCTTAATTCTTGCTTTTATGCTGAAAGGTTTATATGACCTTTAGTTCTGCCAGTTAGGACAAGAGAAACCAGTAGTCCATTTGTGAGCTGTTGAATAAAATCCATTTTATTAAGACCCTTGAATTAGAGCAAATTGCTGCTATACTAAAACAGAGAGGGTTGTCTGAAAGTAATTGGAATTTGACAGAGTTTCCCGAGACTAGAAAGTGAGTGACCTTTTGTGAAGTGAGAGTGACCTCCGGGTCTCACTCCTTTTGAGTACCTTTTGCTTCACAACAATACCAGTGTGCTCAGTGAACACCGAGTGAAGTTTGCTGAGGACAAAGAGATCCTAGAAACTGTTCACATTAAAATCAGTGTCTCGTCCAACTGCTGGAACATCAGCTAGCAATAATCTGAAAATGCTATACTTTTAAGACAGATTCTTTGTCAACCTTTCTGTGAATCCATGTTTTGTTCATTGAGAAAAAGAAGTGACTAAAAGTTGCCTCATATATTAAATAGAATAATGTGTTGATGGCATATCTCCATTAATTTTAACCATTTATTGATGATTTAGTTGATTTATTATACATGGCATTTTGGGGAATGGGAAGACCTGGTTTAGCTCATTTTTTCCATTTTCTCTGAAACCAAACATTTTTTAATAAGCTATTGAGAATCTGTCCCAAGGTAGGCTTGCATGTATACACAATTTCTCCCTAACTAAACCTTAACATATAAAACAATATCAGGAAATATGTTGCTATAAATGATCTGAACATGAGTATTGTTATCCTTCCTTGTGCCCTGTATCTCACATTTCATCATTAGAATGTTCCTTTTAATGTTTTCCCTAAATTTTTTCTTTGTTAGGATTGCCCCAATAACCCATTATTAAACGTAACTGTAACTCAAAGAAATAATATTTGGTGTGGTTTTTATTAATAATAAAATTGATTCAACCATAAAAATTAATCCCAGTTGAAGATAAAAATGTCTGATATTAATGGAAGTCTTATCACCATTGTACTCAGTGTAAATGACAATCAAAAATGGC
The DNA here is from genome assembly GCF_000247695.1 of Heterocephalus glaber. Next base: position 1,325,182 of record NW_004624886.1, read on the forward strand.
TATTCCATTGAGAAAGTTCATTGCAAAATGTTTATTGACTGATGGGAGCTGGGTTTTGAAGGCATCTGTCACAAGGAATGTTTTGGTTTTGGTTTTATAAGCAGGTAAAGATAGAAAATAAAATATGGCAATATTTCTGTAATGTAAGCTATTGTAGCTCAGAATATCCACTTGCCTGCTAGACAAATGTATAGTGAGATTTGTAAGCTTTAATTATTGTGTGGTTGTATTCAGGGAACATGATTTGTGCTAATGAGCACGATTACAAATTGGTTCCACTGTACAAAGAACAAATTAACAGAACTGATTTTTGCCTTGTATGTGGTTATTTCCCTTCTGATTTGAACTTTAAGAATTATTTTTAAATATTTTGACTGTAGCATGAACAATACTGTTCATCAACTTAGAATTCAGTATTTATATATATCACTGTCAGTTTTGATGAGCATTCTGTTTTGTGTGCTGATTCTACCTTGTAAGCCACACTAAACTCATAGGGCACAGACGTTTGGTTATAAGTAGTAGATTTTTTTTTTTTTTTAAAGGAAGGATGTACTGGTCATTTCTTTCTTTTTCTTGATTTTAAAACCATCCTTTTATAGTTAAATGTAATGTCCTGAGTAAAATGACTGCAGATACAGAAGTACCAGCAAGCACACATAACTTGGTGTGCTTTTACCCTTTCCAGTGTTTGCAGTATTGTAACTCCCATTGTCCCTACTTTGAGGAAGCAGGAGAGCATTCGTTTTGGGGGCCCTCTCTCTGCTTCTTGGTCAGCCTCCCTTGTTTCTGTAGCCCTTCCTTGGCCTTCCTTTTCTCTTCATCCACTTGTACTTTAACAGTTTCCTTGAGTTTTAAACTGGTGCACAAAATATTTTATGCTTTAAGAAAAGTGAATTTTATTTCTAGCCTTTAAGCTACCTTTAACATGTCCACTTAGAAAACTGTGCTGTTGTGAAAGATCTAGAAATAGAGCTGAAAGTATCAAATCCTAGTTTTTCCTTCCATCAGTGAACTAGGAAATTGCACTCCTGCATGCTGGCTGTCAATTAGCATTATCTCCATTTGTTTTAGATCCAGACAGGCGGTCAGTTTCCACCATGAATCTTTCGAAACATGTTGATCCCGTCATTAGCAAGCGGCTCTCCTCCTCATCTGCAACTTTGCTAAATTCTCCAGATAGAGGTACAGTCAAAAGGAAAACAAAACAGTGTTCTGTTATTTACTTAATGCTTTTTTTTTTTCTGGATGTCTACAGATGAAAATAAGCATCTGAAGTTGCTTTCCCTACGTTTCTTAAATAGGAAGAAAAAAGCTTCAGAGTAAAAAAGCAATAAACGGCTGAACAGCATTTTTCTTGCGACAAGAACATTTCTCATTTTAGAACGTGACTGAATGATTGCATTTAGCAGTGATGAAAGCGGTGCTTCTCTCGACCTTTTAGTAAATGAGTTTACAGCTCCAGAAATCACCCACTTATCCACCAAAATGCAGAATTCTTTGTTATGAACATTTCTTTTACTTCAATCATACTGTCTGTGCCTTTTCATCTGTACCTTAAGAATTCCAGGCTCTGACTTTCTAAAGAAAACTTTAAATGATTCATGTTGGTAAATTTCACTCTGTCAATTTATTTCTCATTTAATTGAGCATTTCTTACTACATTTCGTGTGTATGATTGGTTGTTTGGTGTCCATTCATTTACTCTTGAGGGATTTGACCTGCCTTTAAGAATGTCCTTGCCGCCTCCTGAAAAGTTTAATGATCACAGTCCTCCGGTTGACATCTTGAGTTTTGAGTTTTATTCATCTATGGATTTACAGTACATGAATGTTGAGTTATTTATAAAGTGAAGTTTTATTTTCCAAATAAAAGGAACATTAAGCTTTTGAGATAAGCTAATTGTCTAAGATGATTTTAAATAAAACCAAAGAATTATTGTGCAGTATGAAAGCACATGCTCATTAAAAGTAACAAATTGTGGTTACTTCACTTTATTAAGAAACTAGGAAAGTTTCAGTGTTTATAATCTTTAAGAAGAATGTAGTGTGCATGTTGTGTATGTGTATTTGTATATTTTATATTGTATAAAAGTATTATAGTGTCATTGTAATGTACAATATTATATGAGCGTTAATGATATTTTATAACTAATGTCATAAAGCAGTAACTGAATAACTTCCTATTCTTGCCTTTTAACCCAAAATAATTCCTTTTTTAAAAACTTAATTTGCCTAAATTACTGATATTGGATATGTAGTCAAGTTTGGAACCTTTCATGTTAAAATGTTGCTAATTAAAATTTCTTTCATAAATATGCTTTATTTTGAAACCTAATCCTTTCATATAACATAAAATATAGCATGTGAATGCTGATCTTACAGTTGTCTTTTCACCTTATCTTTGGGTCACTTAATCACCACTTTAATTTTGTACTTGTGTGAACCTGGATCTGAGACAAACCACAGTTAGGATTTTGTAGTACTGTTGATTTACACCTTCCTTAGTGTCTCCTACAGTCCCATAGCTGCAATCAGGGTGAGGATGGAAGTACAGGACAATAAACTGGACAATGTCCTATCCACATCTGTGTGGAATGACAATGTTGAACTGTCTAAATCAACTTCTTACTGTAATATGATCCTAGAGCTGAGACACATATGTGTGATGGCTCATCTGTTCCACTTGGGGTAATAGAGTCCTTCAGAGGTTGAGGCCAGACTTAATGTTCCACAAGCAAATGACTGCAGAAGAGGAATTAGATCCCAGACTAACAGCTCCATCTGCAGTTCTTACCTTCCTGCATGTCCCTCCATAGGTGGATGGTGTGCATTCTTCTTTGCATAAGTTAAAAGTAGAGTTAGGATACAGGGCACAAGGGACGTTTTATAACTAGCTTATGGTGGGGGCCAAAAACTGCCCCTTAAATGGTGCAGGCCTAGAAAGCTGAATATTGACTTGGACTAATAAGAAAAGAGGGAGAGAGAGCATTGAATTTGAGAAAGTTGCCTCCCATATGGTGCAGAAAGATTTTTTTAACTTAGCCAAAACTCTCAGTAGGACAGTGAGAGGCTTAGGCCTTTTAATAAGAATATAAATTCTTCTAAATTTGAATTTCTATAATTTAGAAATATAATTCTTTCCTGCTGCCTATTTTAAAAAATTATTTGTACCTTATTATCCCATTAGAAGGATTCTTACTGAATTTTTAAATTAGATTCCTTTACAGACTGAAACATGCAGAGGATATGGACATCATTACTGAGTTGTTTGAACTTTTCTCAGTCCTATGGCAGCAGCCGTAAAGCTGATATTAAACTGAGACTCTAAAGCCATGAGGGCTACTGTTTGGCTGGAATGTGTCTGGTCAGCCCCTCTGGTTATTAAATACACTGAAATATTATCATATCACTTGCCAGAACCACTTCCCCTACATGATCCTCAAAACTAATGGAAGCCAGTCATTGGCCTGTGCCTGTGCCCTACTGGCTTTTAAATATTTTGATTATTACTTTGATTGTTAAAGATTTCTGTAATTCCTGCAACAAAGAAAATATTGCCACTGGAAATTTTTGCATTAAAAGGGCTTGTCATTATCTTTATGCTACCCACTTAACTAACTTTTTCAAAAAAGAAACAATAGTTAGAAAAAAATAAAAATAAAATTGCCTACTCATTGCTTAAAATTAATCAATTTGTTTTCCCCAGAATCTTCATCAGAGAACACAGAGATGGCCTGAAAGCTAAATTCTGCCCAGAGCCTTTTTCTAATTAATCTGAGCAATGCTTTCTGTTCTTATTTTGATTAACTTCCAACATTTAAAATATGAAAGATTTCATACACAGTAACATTGAGACTTCTTCTAATGAAAAAAATAAGAATCTCCCAACATTTGGCTAATTTCTGCTTCATACCCATTACCTGAAGCTGAACAGTGATTTCATACTTATACAAGGAATGTGGTAGTGCAGACACCGTAAAGTTTGCTAAGCCAACTTCACTTATTTATGTTAACCCATGTGGCCCTTAACAGCCTTTGAATTTGTCTCCCCTAATCCCAGTGGTGTATTTTAGTAATTGTCAGCATCTCATTTTAAGTGGGTCAATACCATAGAGTTCTGTGAGCATTAGTATCTCCTTGGCCAGCTTTTAAATCTTAAGATCTAGGTGAAAAGAACAATGAACTAACTCTCTTTTGCTAACATTTACTAAAATGTTACCTTATAGAAAGTATCTGTTCTCAATTAGAGCATTACTTACTAACATAGTAGAAGTAGAAATGCATTTCAGCAAACACATTCACAGTATAGGGATTTACTTTACATGTATTAAAGTAGGTTTGTAATGATCTTTATTTGAGGCAAAGTCTGTAGTTGATGCCCTAAAGACACACAGGAATATAGTAATTAAACTTCTTAGTGGATAGCTCTGCAGTATAAGCTACAGTCATCCTATGGTGTTTCTAAGAAAAGGAAACATAATGGGGAAAAAATAAGAACCAAGATGCATTATATAAAGGTACAATTCCCAATGAGAAATGTAATTATGTTGTATACCTACAATGTACCAATAAAAGAATTAAATACAAAAAAAAAAAAAAGAAAAGGAAACATTCACCTTCCCTTCCTTATCTGTTGAACATATAATTCTGATGACAATTTTCAGTTAATCCTACTCATTTTTTACCCTCTGATTTTATTCTGTGAGTATATTCTGATTTGAGATCAGGTTATATTCTCTTGTTACACACACTCACACTCCCCTATTGGTTTATGATAGTGCTTACTACTCATGGTGCTGTCTACTAACCATAACTGTTGCAGTAGTTTTTATAACATCTTTCTTTTTTTTACTAGTATCTTAATATTTAACTACAAAGTCTCCCAATAAACATAAAAGCTAAGGAATAATTCACTAATTCTTTTTTTTTTTTTTTTTTTGGTACCGGGGATCAAACTCTTGTCCTTGTGCTTGCGTAGCAGGTGACAAAACCACTGAGCTAAATCTCTGGCCCACTAATTCTTAAATTTACCAGTGTTGATCAAACTAGCCATACTTTTAAAACAAAGCTAGGTAATTAAGGAATTTAATGGAAGTTGATTCTTCCTTCCAAATAGCAAATAATTTTCTAAGTAACAATATTTAGCAGTATATGGCTTTTACTAACTAAACTAATTTCTTAGAATTTAAGTATCATTCTTTAAAATATATGAGATTGATGTAAGAACACCCACTCCGGGGGCAAGAGGACTTGTACCTGAGGTTTATGGAGCAGAACAGAAGTGGCCTTGTCAGGTTTAGATGGTTTGAAAGACTTTTGTAAGTGACTTAGAAGTATATTCTGAAGCAGAGAAATGTGACCACTTTAATGATATCTGCAGGAATGTTCACACTTTTTTATGGGTATTTTTGGAAAATACCTCCTGTGTATTCACATGACATCACTGGAAGCCAGCAATAATTAGAGTGCATTTCCTAATGCTGACCTTGGCAACCTCCAGTATAATTTTGGACCATATATCACTGCATTATTTTAAATTTATTGTCTAGATTCTTTAGACCTCTGCTAGTAATCATTAAGATTTTGGGTTTTCTATTTACTTTTAATCTTGCTTCACCTTTAGCCTTGATTCTCAGCCATGATTTTTATATTGTTGTCAAAGGAAGGAACTTAGCTCACAGGGTAGAATGGTCAAAAGGAATCCCATACAGAGCTTTGCATTAATTTTTCATTTTATTATATCTAATTTCCCCCAATTCCCCAAATAATTCATGAGAATCTAGCATAGTTTAATAGAGACCCAGTGTATCCTTTATATAAGTCTAGTATTCCATTAACTGGCCAACATCTCTGTGACGTTTATTATTCAAGGTACTTGGGAAGCCCATTGGCTAAAGTGCCATGAGTCCATGCCCATCCCAGATGCCCATCAGATAGGTACCCCCTGGAGTTATCGGTACATGCCAAATCTGTATATTAAATGATATTTCTATTTCAAGACCTGTTGACTACTAAAGGAGGGTGATTAGCAAAATCCACAAGTAAAACTTCTTTAGGGCCTGCCACAAGCTTAACACCCTTAAGAAAGGCAACATTTGTGGAATAGCTGCTCCCCTTGGACAGGGTTCCTGATTCCTGACCGGGGCCAGTTGTCCTCTCTGGAGAGCCTGGTGGAGGCCTGGCCTGTGGAGGCAATGGGTATGATGTTCTGTGCCCTCTTGACCCTGGAAAGAATGATTCTAACATCTTGGTTATGTGGTGACATTTAGCTCGCCGCCTGCAGCTCAGCCCCTGGGAGAGCAACGTTGTTAACAGACTACTGATGCCCACACATTCATTCCTGGCCAGAAGTAAAAGCACAGCTGCCTTGTCTGGAGACGCAGGTAAAGCCATCCAGGTAGAACTTTCCTGGCGAGGGAAAGCCTTCCTTTTGGAGCTTATCTGTGCTACTGGTCCTCATCCATTCCCCGCTGTTTTTCCTGAAGTGTGCATCCTTCTGCTCTAGTGGAAATGTCTGTCGGTGTTCGTTTCATGCTCTGGCTTTGTTTCCACCCACCTTAGCGCCTTATCTGAACACCAGAGCCCAGGCAGACATATGAAGCCCCTCGCTGCGACCAGGAGGCTTCAGCTCCCTCTGTCTGTTCATGAGGTTACCCCAAAAAAGTATTCAGTTATCTACCTTTCTTTCCGCCCCTGTATCTGGGCAGGTGATCAAAAGGTAGATACAATGTAATACTTGTTATCGCTAAGTTGAATTTTTTAAGCATAGAGTTTTTTAGTGTGGCTATGGGCTAGCTGCTTATCCTCCTTGTGCTATTTTTTACATGTAATCTAGAAGCAGCACCCTTGCAAAACTCTAAAGACTTGGGGAGGCTAATTACAGTGTACCTATTTATTACTTTCATTGAAAACATGTAAACGTATCTAATACCAGCTAGTATATTATTATTGCCTACTTTTTGAAATGTAAAACATACCGGAATCAAACAAATGGCTCATTGAGTTAGTGAGAAGTTAGTGGGCAGCCTATATTTGATTGGTAAGAAAAGTCCACATAAGACTTTTGGTAACATTTCTCTTCTGGTAAATAGATTTAGATTTTCACAAATCTCTTAGGGCACAGTTGGTGAATCTATATAACCAGTCTAGCAGCCCTGATCTTTTGTACTTAGAAAATTGCATACAGTCTTTGAAAAGTTCCCTTTGCCTCTGCAAGCCTCTTCATGTTCATTAGCTTGCTGTACAAATAGTAATTCTTGGTGGTTTTATGGTGTCTTTCATCCCCAGTGCCCAGTGAGCTAATGAGTATCAGCACTACTTCTCATAGGGCCCCTGGAGGTCAGTCAAGAGAGCAAGTATCGCCATTCCCACCTTGTTGTTATGGAAAGCAGGTGTAGTGACAATAAGTGACTTACATAGAGCCACTTAGGAAATTGTGGAGTGGATCTTAAACATGCTCCTGTGTCCCCTCCTCCGCACCCTGAGTCACGCTTTGTGTCCAGGTGTGCAGGCAACTGGCTGAGCCACAGTGTTCTCTATTTTCTGTCAAGGAATTTCCCTGTCAGAACTCTCATGCTACACCCGAGACTTTTCTGGAGGAAAAAGTGTAGCTTGTTTCAAGATAGTTTAGGGGGTTTTTTTGTTTTTTTGGTACCAGGGATCCAACTCGGGTCCTTGCGCTTGTGCAGCAGGCAGCGAAACCACTGAGCTAAATCCCCAGCCCTAAGATAGTTTAGTTTTTAATGCCTGCGAGTTCATACTTTCATGCAAGTCATGGAAGTTTCTCTTCATGTCAAAGAACCTTTCAAACTGCTTGTCCATCCTGTCTCAGAAGATCTCCATATGTATGGCCACCGTGCATCCCAGCCCCCACACTGTATGTTACACTGCGCCAAAGGACACTTCAAAGCTGATAATTGTCTTTCCTTGCTATTTCTGTCATCACTAACTTTTGTCATTTCTCTCACTCTTCCTGTAGTCTTTCCCAGCACCATTTCCTCATTTTCCACCCATTTTACTTGCCTGTCTTCCCCTCCCTCCAGTTGTAATGCTCAGTCGAGGTGCTTTTTATCTGCAAGTTGGATCTTTGCAATTTTTCTGTTCCCTTTTACACAAATTGATACATTAATTTATTTTCGTGTGAAACAGTGCAGAGCCTTTTCTTGAGTTGCCTGTTTTACTAATACATTCCCTAGATCAATGTCTATTGCATTGATAAAGCTTATGTTTAATGAAGCAAAACTGTTGGTTTCTGCAATCATTTATAATATATATGTATATATAAAAATAACTGTGTCTTTCAGTTGTCTTTTTGAAGGCATTTTTTAGTCACTTTTGGTTCATTATGTGTTCTCCTTGATTATTCTTTTTTGTCTTTCCATTTTAGTTCTGTATCTTGATTTCATCTTATTCTCAAATGCCATTGGCAAAGGGGTGACTTAGCTGGGGTTACAGTGGCTTGGATGTCCCATGATTACAGACTCCCTGAGCAAGCAATAGAGCCATTGAGAACTGGAAACTCCAGTTTCATACCTCTCATTTGCAGTTACTGTTTTGGGTTAATTTTTCCATGCCCTTTTTTAAAAGAACATTTGAAATACAGTTTATCAGAGCTCTGGATTAAAATTAATACATGTAAAATAGTTAGAATAGTGCCTCCCACAGTAGGCCCTTGATAAATGTTAGTATTTTAGTATACAAATTCTCTATTCCCCACATTGTACTCCAACCACATACTTATCTTTGCTTTACATTATTTCATTTAGGACAGTGATGGCAAACATTTTAGAGCTTTCAATGATAACAAACAGCCAGCTGCAGCACATGTGCCATAGGTTCACCACCACTGATTTAGGAGATCTTGAATGAGTTAAATAAATGCACATCTACTACCAAGACTACTGAAAGTCTTTCTCAAACATGTTTCTATAAGAGAATGCTCATGTGTAACTAAACTACTTGTGTATGAAGGGTGCTCTGGGGAAAAATAACTATATATTACCCTTGCTGTTACCGCAGAAGGGTAAGATTATTTGCACAATTGATTTGAAGTTTTCAAGTTTTTCAGTAGTTACTGTTCACAGCAGCAGTAATTTCCATGAAATTTAATACAATTGGAATTTATAATGTTTATTTTAGCCAGAAAATATTCCATGGACAATTAAAATTGAGAAAAAAGATTTGTGTAGATTACGTTTAGGATATTTTCCACATGTATTTGATATTTCCTCAGTTATAATAAAGAGTAAACCAGAAGGCATAATAAGACTGGCTTACATTCAGAATGATGTCAGGAAATGCTCCATGGATACCTGCTGAAATTGTTATTTTCCACTGGAAAAAGAAATCATAATTCTGTGCTTTTTCCTTCTTCAGTGTCAAACGCACACTTCAGACTGTTTGCTAGGGTCTCTTGATCCCTGAACAAGGGTAGTGTCCTCTGGCTATGCCCTGGGTGCTGTGTACGTTTCCTCCTGGTCATGCATCCCCAGAAGGGCCTTGTGCCAGGATGTTATTTCTTGAATGCATTTGATTGACTTGGAAGAATTTTTGTATTAATGAGCTCTTCCCTTGTCTGGGAAATGCAAACACCTTGTTGTGACACTTAAGAAAAGGTCATTTTTAAATAGATTCCACTATGATCTCAACAAGCAAAGTGACAAGACAATATAAATCCTTCCTTTACCATTAAAGTCAGAAGTAAAGATTTATGTCATTTCCCAAGCATGGCACACATTTTCTTTGAAATGAGGAAATGCAAAATGTTTTAGCCTATCCTGTAAAAATAGAATTCTGTTTCATGATAATGGAAAAAGAGAGTGCAGTGTCCCATCTAATTCACTGTCCTAACTATTCAGTGATAACCAAAAGATACTGTAAGGCATTGAATGAAATATGTGTTCTAGGGCTGGGGGTGTAGCTCAGTGGTACAGCACTTGCCTAGCATGTGCAAGGTCCTGTGTTTGATCCCCAGCACTCCCCCACCCAAAAAATGATGCAGTCTAATCAACTGACGGTAGAATAAACCAAAATAACAATTAAATATTTTAAGTCTATATATAATTCTGAACTTTTGAGTTTTTAATTTATTAATACTATTACATTTTCCTGGCATAATGGTCTCTTTAATGGGTTCCTACAATGGCTAGCGTTAGGTAAACTCATTTTATAACCTGGTCCAAATGCATAATATTATCCTCAGTGGTCACATTTGTCTTATTTTTGCTGGAAAGCAAGATCCCTGAATGAAATCTAAAAATGGATCTTGGAACCTTAGAACCCATACTTGTTATACCTGCCCAGTTACATCAGTTTTTTAAAAGATTCATTGAGCACCAGAATAAATAGATTAATGATAGTGTTCCTTTGAAAGTGAATGGTCAGAAACTGTGTGGGTTTCTTCTTTCTTTCTTTTCTCTCTTTCTTTTCTTCTTCTTTTTTTTAAACATAGGGTCTCTCTATGTTGCCCAGGCTGGTCCCAAATTCCTGGACTCAAGTGATGCTCCCCTTCCATCCCCCCAGCTGGTGGGACTGGTGCCACCACACCTGACACTATGTGGATCTTCAAAAAAATTCCATTTTGAGTAAAACTGTAAAAGCTATTTATGATCCAAATTTATTTTCAGCAATGCTAACATATTTATGTTCTTTTCACCATTTTAAATAGTTACATCTCATCTCCCCATATGTTCTACTGCTGCTTTTTTGAACTATCAAGTGCCTTGGCTTTTGGGAAAACCCAGAAGCATGCATTGGTTTGCCTTTAAAAGTAGATAAAACATTTACAGAATTCTTTTCTGGGAATCATTTCTTACTCTTGTAACAAGTCTTAACACTTGGTAAGACTTGGTCATTTAACATTTTAAAACTGTGCTTGATTTTTTTTCACTGGCTGTTGAACTTGACTCTTGAAATAGTTGTAGAATATCTTCCTTGCCTGCACGCTTCCTCTCTTTCCACCTTGTATAATGTCTTAAAGCTAATTAAGAAAAATCTGATTATAAACCAATCCTTATATAAAAATTATATCGTATGACTAATGTTGCATTTTACCAGAACCACTGGTTTATAGGAATGTAAGACCATTGCTGTCCATAATTATTGGATTGCATCTGTATCTTCAATCTGTATTTAATTAGCTAGCTTTATATTCCGGATTTTTTACTTGGACATGCCTTCCTCATGGACACATCACAGACTCACAGGATGTGAGGAGAGTTGAGCGTGATGGTTCTGGGCACCATTAGGTAATAACATCTTCTTCCTACTTTTCTCTCTATCTCTGCTTTGCTCCTTTTCCTGAACCTGCTTTTTGGCTTTCTTCAACTGCTCCTCTGGCACTCTTATGTGTAAAACCAATCATCTGCACCCTAGTTATCCCCATTTGTCCTCGTTCAGCATCTTGCAGCCCCATCATCATGCCCTACAAAGCTGCACACTCTAGAAATCCAGTGGATCGACCAAAACTCTTTGTAACACCACCCGAGGGCTCTGCGCGCAGGAGGACTGTTCATGGCGCCACGGTGAGTAGCAGCCGGGAGCAGCCTGGCAAGCCTGGGACAGAGTGGACACTGCCCGAGGTATGGTGTGATTCAAGCCAGGGCAGCTGCAACACCCACCATGCCACCCATCTCAAATCTAGCTCACTGGGCAGTGCTGCCCCTACCCTACAACACCCTTCCTCTCAGATTGGGCATTTGGCTCTTTCTAAAAATTTGAACTTGAAGATGAAAACTGTTTCAAGCATATATGAATGGCTGGCTTATCCCAATCATGTCCAGAAGCTGGCCAGACTCTTAAGTGTGAGTCACTAAAACTCAAGATGAGGAATTCTGATCCTGCTTATTAGCTAATCTCTGTCAAAGCCCACATCTTAAAACATAGTAGAAAAAATATTCTAAAAACATGAGTTGTTTGCTAAATAACCAGTCTTTAAAAGGCTATTGTGCTGTATTATACACTCAAGTACTGCAAGTGAGAAATATAATTTGTACTTGTTATTACTGGCAAGGAAGCTGAGCTAACCTTAATCATCATGCTGTAAGTGCAATGAGGTAATTTGTATGTCTCCGGGAATCTTTCTTCATCTTTGTTTTAAACTGTGTGTTTATTTTGCCTCTGTTGAAAGATGAAGATGTTGTTCTATGGCCTTTTGACCCTGTACTTTAGTTTTAAAGAACTCACCCATCCACAAGATCTCATTGCCTCTCTCCCATGATAATAGTGTGGTCCTTGTAATGAAGGGCTAGAACTTTTTTTTTTAATTTTACCTTCCAGGAGTAATTCAGATGTATAAAGCTCATGGACGCTTTAAAGGATTTTGCTTAGAGGATAATTCAAGGGTTTGAGAGCTCTTGATGGTTTTGCCTACAAGCAGTTTTCTTTCAGGCCTCATCAGACCTGCAGTGATCTAAGCCAAAGGTGAAAACTACCTTTGATGTCTGCAAAGTGGTTTCTTGTTTTTTACAGTACTGGGGATTGAACCTAGGTGAATCTTTACCACCAAGCCACATCCCCAACCCTTTTTATTTTTTGAGACAAGGCCTCACTAAGTTGCCCAAGCTGGCCAACAACTTGGGATCCGCCTGCCTCCGCCTGCAAGATTACGGGTGTGCACCTCCACTGTGGCTTCTGCTAAAACTGGATTCATTAGCCTCTGGGTTTGGCAGAGATTCTCATTCAGCACAAAAAGCAATAGTGAAGTGGATCAGCTTTGAATGCTTCTTGAAGAGAAGCCGAAGGCTGACCCTGGGCTAACAGTAAATGGAGAGGGGTCTGTCATCCCACATGCCGGGCTTTGCTGTAGGTGTTGTTTTCTCTTTAATGCCTTCCTCTTTCTTTGTGTAGTCAGTTAGCCTTCTCTTTTCCTCCTGCAGCCAAACATTTAGATAAAACCTAACGCCAGAACCTGGAGCTGTGACATGGAATCCAGTAGTGACTGTCAACACTGAGCACTCGAAAAGTGGCAAATGACAGTGACACACTGATTTCTTGTTTAATATTGCAGATTGAGCCCAGGGTTTTCACATTGAGCTATATCCTCAGCCCATTTTTTATTTTTTATTTTGAGATAGGGACTTGCTAAGTTGTCCAGGCCAGACTCCTCCTGCCTCAGCCTCCCAGGGTTATAGGCCTGGACCACTAGGCCATGCTGAATTTTTAATTTTTAAAAATGCTGAGCCAGGGGCTGGGGATTTAGCTCAGCGGTTTCGCCACCTGCTGCGCAAGTGCAAGGACCCGAGTTTGATCCCCGGTACCAAAAAAAAAAAAAAAAAAAAAAAAAAGTGCTGAGCCAGATATCATGTCACATACTTGTAATCCCAGCACTCAGAAGGCTGAGGCAGGACAACTGTGAATTTAGGGCCATGCTGGGCTACATAGCCAGACCTTCCCTCCAAATAACAACAGTAATATGTTTGTGGTTTTAAAAAGCAATCATTTTTTAGTTCAGTGTCAAGTACATTCACATTGTAATACCATCAATCTTCAGAACTTTTAAAATCTTGCACAACTCAACCTCTAAGCACATTAAACAACCTCCTATTTCCCTGTCCTTTCCCCTCAGCCCCTGGCAACTACCATTCTGCTTTCTGTTTCTGTGACTATGACTTCTTTAGATACTACATGTAAGTGGAATCATGAAATAATTAAATTTTCATGACTGGCTTATTTCGCTCAGCATAAGGTTGTAAAGATTCATCCCTGTTGAAGCATATGTTAGAATTTCTTGCCTATTTGTTGTTGTTGTTGTTGTTATTGTTGTTGGCAGTGGGGATTAAACTCAGAACTTGGACATCTTCCTGCCTTAGCCTCCCAGAGAGCTAGGATTACAGGCATGGACCCCTGTGCCTGACAAATCTCCTTCGTTCTTAAGGCTGAATAATATTTCATTGTATGTATATTTCACGTTTTGGTTTTACATTCATCTGATGAGGTACATTCGGGTCGTTTCTACCTTTTGGCTATTATGCATAATGCTGCTATGAACATTGGTATACAAGTATCTCTGGGAGATAACTACATTCAGTTCTCCCAGATATATACCCATATGGTAACTATGCTTTAGGTTTTTGAAGAACCACCATACTGTTTTCCATAGTGACTGCACCATTTTACATTCCTACCAAAGCACAAGGGGTTCTCATTTCTCCATGTTTTTACCAACATGTGTTATTTTCTGGGATTTTTTAAAAAATAGCAGTCCTAATGCATGTGAAATGATACCTCACTGTGTTTTTTTAAAGACACAGCATAAAATTTTATTTTTTATGGGAATGTTTCACATAGCTTTATTTATAATGCCTAAAACTATTTTTTTTAAGTTTTATAATTTTACTTAGCAAGTGTTCAAGTACATCAACTTTGATTTAATTTGTGCACAATGTAAGGTTAAAAAAATTTTTTATTTGGATACATAATTCTTCCAAGTGGATTTTAGAAAAGAAAACTTCTTCCTCTTGAATCATCTCAGCAACTTTAGTTTTTTTTTAATGTAATACAAGTAGATATTAATGAAAAAGTATAAATAAGTCCTCTTCTTTGAAGAAATAAGTCAAAATTTCATAACGAAATAATTAGAGAATAACAATAGTTAATACACTGTGTACCATAATTTTAAAGTTACTCGGCTCGCTGTGGTTTTACATTCATATCACATTTTTATTTTGCATTCATCTGATGAAGAACTTTCAGGTTGCATTTCTCTAGTGCACAGTGATGGTGCAAGCTTCTCAGGAGCATGTTGGCAGTTTGTATATCATATGCAGGAAATGTTTCTTGAAGTCTTTCACCCATTTTTTTAATCAGGTTACTAGTTGTTGAATTGTAGCAGTCATTTACATTTTCTGAATATTAGACTCCTAAGTATGATTGCAAATATTTTTCCTATTTCACAGGCTGTCTTTCAGTGTGTCCTTTTTGTTGTTGTTGTTGTTGTTATGCTTTTTTGCAGTCCTGAAAGCTGAACCTAGTGCATTTGCACTGAGCTGTATCTCCAGCAGTTTTCTTATTTTTTATTTTTGAGACAGTCTCACAAAATCACTGAGTTGCCCAGGTCAGACTTGAGCTTATGTTCCTCCTGCCTCAGCCTCCAAGAGTGATTGTGGTTTTTGATGCATAGAAATTTTTAGGTTTGATGTTGGTTCCATTTGTCTGTTTTTCACATTGTTGGCTATGCTTTTGTTATTCTAACAAATCAACACTAAATCCAGTGACATGAAGTTTACCACCTGTTTTCTACCGAAGTTTTGTGGGTTTAAATCATACATTAGGTCTTTAATCCACTTTGAGTTTATGTTTGTATGTTATATAAGAAAAGGTCCAATTCCTTTTTCTTGCAGATATCCAATTTTTCCAGCAGCATTTGTTGAAGGGAGCATTCTTTTCTCTTTGATCTTAGGATTTTACAATACAAAAGTACTTATTTCTGGGCTCTCTATTCTGTTCCATTTGTCTGTATGCTGCTCATTGAGTGTTTTGAGTAATACAGATTTTTTTTTTTATGGTTTAAAATTAAGAAGTATGAGACCTCCAGCCTTGTTCTTTTTTTTCAAAATTGTAGTTTCCCTCAGCATTTTGGACAATGTTAAAAGGAAAGAGGATTATATAGGTGGCAGGGCATTAACTCAGATCTGGATGAGAACCAGGAGTGCCTTTACCCGTGTGATGCCCAAATTAGCAGTGGATTTAAGAACAGTGAATGGACCTAGAAGATAAAACAAATTCTGCCTGCTTGGGTGGTGTTGTCTCAAGTGCTGAGTGTTTTCCCAAACCATTCCTCTCCTGCTCTGCCAGCCCCTAGGTGGTTAAAGGAGATCAGTTTCTTTTAGGGGACTAAGAAGTAATTGGCACTTTAATAAAACAAAGACTGTCTCTTTTATGCAGAGCCATTCCATTATTCATGTGTCTTGTTTTTTCTCCTGTTTTCTTTTGTTTTTCTGGGAGTGGAGATCAAATGCAGGGCCTCACATATGCTACCCAGTTTACACTGAGCTACATCCCCATCTCCCCCGGACACTATCTCATCAAAGCACAGATGAGGAAAGTCATCCCCAAACTCTGCAGTCACAATTGCCCTTCCCATTTAGATCCTTGATTTTATTTCAGCCAAATCAAAATATTTTGAGAAAGAAAGAACAAAAGAGACTACTCGGGTTCTTTACCCTAAGTTCCCTTAGGAGGAGCCCTGGGTCTTCCATCCTGGGGACTAACCTTCCAGAGGCATAATAGCCAACTTGCATACCAGACTGAAGTCCCATAGAACGGCTGAAGCTTTTGCCACCCAAAGACTGCACCTGCTCTGCCAGACACCTCCTGCCTTTTGACATCAGAGACAGAGACAGAGCATGGTCATTTACCTGGAGAGTTGGGGTAGATCTGGCACCCACTTTGTGGTGCTCCTTCCTGCCCTGTGCATCCTGCTGTGTAGAAACTCCAGGGAGACAGTATTATCTGGCACTTAGATGTTTTTCCCCACCTATGGCCCAGGCAGTCAGCTAGGGTACTGCTAAGGAAAATGGAGAGAAGCAATTAGAAGGGACATTCAAGGGCTTAAAAGGGAAGGGAAAGAAGAACTGATGCTTGAGCATCGGTAGAAAAGGAGGGAAAAAGGGATATACTACCAGCAGTTTTGCCCTGTGACTAGGTAGTATTTTATCCCTTCCCTGTACCTTTCCAGTCTGCTTTCCTGGCAGGTGTCCACCATGTGCCTCTAGCAAGGGTCCATTCCCATCCCAGAACATGATAGAAAGTTTCAGGTTCTCCAATACTTGGAATGGGTCTGGTTTGCCGTCCGCTTTGAGTGGTGGTGTCTGGGCTGATTTTAGACTCTCAGAACATTTCTCTGGGCTTCTCTCTGCCCATTTCCACTGAGGAAAGATGCTGTCTGCCTGGCTGAATTCCTAGCTGGCAGTTAGGGAAGGGCTGGTATTTTAGCCTACCCTCAGACTTCAGTTTGCTTCCCTGATACAGAAGAGTATAAATACCTGAACCTGACTTTCCTTACAGAACATTAGCTGGAGAAGGAATTTTTCTATAACATCCATATACAGAGAAAATAAATTAATGTCAGAAATAGCAGACATGTAAGATTTTTTTAATTACCAAGCTATGGTATGCTCTGAGATGAAAAAAAAAGTTCTTATGGAATTAAAAAAGAAAAAGAACTGTTTAATTAAAAGTTTTTAAGAAACAGAAGTGACCTTTATTTTAACATTTGTGGAGAAGAAACCATACTGAGATTTTGCTGCAGGTAATTTCAGACACAAAATATTGGTGCTTTCTAAAAGTCTCAAGGGTATTTTTTAAAACAAATATCTAAATCACACTTTCACAACCACCTGTGTTAATTCAGTTATGCTGTTCTAAACCTATAAGGACCTTCTGTGGAGGTAGTTTAGAAAATTGGTAAAACCCTATTAAATGGTTTATAGCCCCACTATCAAATACTGTGAATGTGATCAGCTCACTCATGGAAAAATCTAATTATTTTTTCTGAACTTAGGGCCATAAAAGAGACAGAGAAAATGTACCTTTCCACCTCACATCTGGCGTCCGAAGGACTCTATCTCCAGCTAATCCCAAAGGAAGATCGCCAGCTCCCTCCCGACTCTGGTGAGTGAAATACACTAGGCTCCTTGGGCCTCCTTGGTAATTAGTAGCGCCTGGCCTTGCAGCGAGCTTGGCTTTGCCTTAGGGAATAATAGTCTTATTTTTTTCAATACTGGGGTTGAACCCAGGGCCACATGCATATTAGGCAAGCATTCTGCCACTGAGCCCTTTTTAATTTATATTTTGAGGCAAGGTCTTATAAGTGGCCCAGCCTGGGCTCAAACTTGTAATGGTTCTGCCTCAGCCTCCCAAGTGACTGGTATCAATGGCATGTACCTGACTCAACAGTCTTCCTTAAAGCAAAGAAAAAGAGGAATGTCAGAATGGGTCTCTAAAGTGACTCCACAGAAAAGACAGATCCACATAGTTAGCTGTCTGCATTGCTTTTCAGTAAATTGGTGTCCCGAGGAAATCGGTGTCCTGCTCTGATGTTCCCATCTCCACATTGTTTTTTTGCCACCCAGGCTCCCGTCCAAGTCCTTCCCGCACTTGCCCGGCACACCCCGACCAGCGTCTTCCTTACCTCCTGGCTCGGTCAAAGCTGCCCCAGCTCAGGCCTGGCCCCCATCCCCTGGCAACATCCGCCCTGGCAAGAAAGAAGCCAGAGTGGAACCTGAGAAGAAAGACCCCGAGAAGGAACTTCAGAGTGTTGCCAGCGAGCCCTCACTGAGGGGCAGAGCACCGTTGGTGAAGGTAGCAGAAGCCGAAGCCGAAGAGGCGACGCCTGTCGAGCCCGAAGCTGACACAGGTGGGGGTGACCCAGCTTGTGCTGAGACATGGCCTTCACGGCTCTCCATCCTTGCTCTTTTTCACAGGCACTGCTTTATTAGCTCTTCTTTTCTTACGACTCTGAGGCTCATTTTAGGACTTTTTCTTAACTGTTATTTTCTTTACAATCCAAACATCCAGAAGCCCATTGTTGGACCCACAGCACTGTTAATTCAGACATGATCCCAAGTCCTTTTACTGAGTACAGCGTTTCACAAAAAATGTGGTGTTCAGAGCGCCTGCATCCAAATCGTTTATTATACAAGTTATCTGTAACAAAGTAGCCCAATCTTCATCACTTTCAGACATCAAAACACTTCTTACCACACACAGATTGTTGGCTCAAGAATTTGGGGACAGCTTGGCTGGGTGATTGTGGCTCAGGGTCTCCTGTGAGATTGCAGTTGAGCTGTCTGTTTAATATTTCCTGGTTGAAAATTGTCTTCATTCAAAATATTTCTATTTAAGGTAGTCTGAAGGTCAAGGATAGGGCCAAAGAAAGAAGAGTTGGTTCAAGACAGTTGAAAATGTTGAGAGAGTGGAAGAGTCCAGTGTTGCCTTTCATGAAAATAGAATAAGGGGCCAGGGATGGCATGATGATAAAGAAAACTCTACGGGAACACCAGTAGAGATGTTAGTGAGGAAAAGCACTGGGAGTGGCCGGGGGCCAGAGCTCAGGGCCCCCGAGTGCTGCATCAGTCACAAGAGTGTGTGGGGCACCCGGGTCTCCCTGCATCCGAATGCAGCCAGAGAACTTGCTGGGTGTTGTCAAGACTGAGTGGAGGCCAGATGTGTGAGCCACACACATGCCCCTGAACAGGCCGTGGCCTCCCCATGTCCCGGACCTGAAGACAGCTCTGGGTAGGTGCCCCCTTCCCCACCTGAATCAGCCTGTGACATGGGTGCTGAGGACAGTCAGAGAGAGAAAGGCTATAGTGCCGTAATAACAAACAGTCACCAAAGAGCAGGGATTCTTAAAAAGTAAAGAAAGATCACATCTTCATTTTGCTGCTGAATCCAACATGAGGCTCTCTCCTCAGTCCACATTTGCTAGATGTCGTTAACTGACTGGACCGCTATTAAAATAAGACTTAGTGACAGTGTGAGCTTTGTCGGAGGTCTCACTTAACACACACACAGTTTTTTATCATCTGTTGCTTGGTTACAGATGGAATACAGTGAAACCATGAGAACACACAGTAATAAACATTCCCTTTTCTTTGATAATGATTAATTCTAGGGCCATGTGTGACAAGAATGCTAGTTTTTGTTTTGTTCTTTGGATTTTGTTTCCAGTTGGGTTTCTTCTTGTACCTATTTGTACAGCTGCTCCAGCGCAGGCTCTGGATCCAGCTCCAGCCCCAGCCCCAGCTGCACCTCCAGCCTCTGTCACCACCACACCACCCCCTGTGACTGCCAGTGCTGCTTCCAAGGTCTCCGCAGGCACCACGGACCCAGAAGAAGCCACACGGCTGCTGGCTGAGAAGAGGAAGCTGGCCCGAGAGCAGAGGGAGAAGGAGGAAAGAGAGAGGAGGGAGAAGGAAGAGCTGGAAAGGTAAAGGGGTGACAGTGACATGACGTCAGTGATACCTTGTGTGAAGTCTTCCATCTGAAGGAAGGAGGGGCTGGCAATGTGACAAAAGCGAGTGTTTCAGAATCAGCTTACCTAGGGTTCCTTTGACCAACAAAATTTTTTTTCAGTTACATTTTCTTGCTAGTGACAGTGCAGCACTGATGGAGGAAGGTTAAAGAAAAAAATGTAGCCAGGCATAAGGTGCACACCTGCAATCCCAGCACTTGGGAGGCTGAGACAGGAGGATCACTGCAAATTTGAGGCCAGCCTGAACTACATAGGAAGACCTCATCTCAAAAAAAAATGTATCCATAGTCTTACAGTTTTCAGTAATTGTGTACATTTGAGCTAGTCCTTTCCAGGCTCTGAGCAGTCCTGAAATATGTGAGGAGGTTATGGATATGCGCACAAATGCACATATGTACACACGTATGTACAGGGGGAGGTGCAGTTCTGTCGTCTCTGCACTTACTGTATCTCCAATCTTCTGTTTTCCTCATTAGCTTTGTAATTACCATTTTAAAGCCGTATGGTAAAACTCTCAAAGTAGCTGGGTGAGAGATTTAAATGTTCTGTGATTGCCACACAGTATGCTAGGGACAGTTTGCTTAATTAGTCACTTTCTGGGCCCAATAAGGCTAATGGCAGTATAATTGTTCTTCAAACAAACAGAGCTGCCCCTCTGGGAAGGACCTGAGCCCTGGTGCTGAGCCACCGCCTTGGGTGTGCCCTGCGTGTGGTCCCATTAGAGACCTTGTATGGGCCATCTGCCTCCTGTTCCTGGAGAAAACATTAGGACCTTATTTACTTACCAAGATTTCCCTTCGGGGTGGAGGGCTTCAAATTTGTCAATAAAACGTCACATAATTTGGATTATACAGTCTCAGGCTTGATTTTTTTTTTTTTTGGTACCGAAATGATTTTTTTTTTAAGTTTTGGAAGTTTTAAGTTTTACTTTTTTATTTTTATTGGTACATTGCTCATGGAGAACTGGTACATGTACCTAACACATCTTAATTGTTTTTACATTCCCTCCCCTCCTAATATCTTGGTCCTCTTCCCTCTCACAGATCTAGCTCCCTATTTCCTAGTATATTTCTTACACTTTGCTTTTTGCAGTAAGTAGTTGAGATTAAACCCAGGGTCCTGCACTGAGCTATATCGCCACCTCGTTTTTATTTTTTATTTTGAGACAGGGTCTCACTAAATTGCCAAGACTCCAACTTGTGACCCTCCTGCCCCAACCTCCCAGAGAGCTGGGACTGCAGGCATGCCACAGCGCGCCCAGCAAGTCTCAGCCTTTAAAGATACGTGGTTAAATTGCAGATCCTTTGAAAAAGCAAGATCTCCTGCAAAATATTAATGGTTCCATCTTGCTTCTGTTTCCCACAGGCTGCACAGAAGCTGGGAAGGGAGGATGAAAAATAAAGGGTGGCTTCCCATTTTGTCCCTAACCACGTTGAGCACACCCTGTGCAGGTGTTTCTGCCAGACCTGTGAGCAGATTCTCCTTGCAGTGCCCACAGACTAGGCCTCTCTTCTAGACATCCCCCTCACGTGTCTTTGTTTTTCTTTCCCCAGACAGAAGAAAGAGGAATTGGCTCAAAGGGTGGCCGAAGAGCGAGCCCGCCGGGAGGAGGAGGCGCGCAGGCTGGAGGCCGAGCAAGCCCAGGAGAAGGAGGAGCAGCTGCGCTTGGAGCGGGAGCGCGCAGAGACCGAGCGCGCCCAGAAGCAGGTGCGCGCGGCCTCAGGCCCCTGGCAGTGGCAAGTGTGGTGCTCACGGATCGATCGCAGGTGGAAACAGCCCCTGTTCCCCGTGGGTACCAAGCTGACACCGCTTCTTGTTTTTCAGAAGGAAGAAGAAGCCCGCGTTCGTGAGGAAGCAGAGAGGGCCCGGCAGGAACGAGAGAGACACTTCCAGAGAGAAGAGCAGGAGCGTCTGGAGAGGAAGAAGGTAGCTGTAGCAGGCAGAACCCGGGAGAGAACGGCTCTGGGTCTTTCTAGATTTGAAGCCACCCAAAGACCAAGAGATACCAAGAGACTAGCGTGGCCGGCAGGCACAGATGGGCTCTGCCCTTTCCGCATAAGGAGCCCTCCTACCGCCAAAGCAACCGTGCCCAAGGTTTCAGCCCTGCCCGAGCAGTTGCTTCCAGTTCACAGAGCCCACCCTGCTCCCGGCCTTTGTGAATAACTCCACCTAAGACGAAGCAGTCTGGGTTCGGTTTTCCCCAAAACACAGCCGCTGCTGTTTTGTCCCTGCTACTTCTTGTGTCCCTAAAATGTTCCGGGCTGACTTACTCTCTGTACCCGATCCTCTTATTCACTCATCCTTTCTTGCAGCGGCTTGAGGAGATTATGAAGAGAACCAGGAGGACAGAAGCTGCAGAGAAGGTATTGAGATAGCTGCTTTCTAACTACCCTGGGTGGCTCTTATTTATTTACTTATTTTTTTCACTTCCTTTCGTCCCCGTCCCCCCACCATTGAACCCAGGCCCTCGGGCATGCTAGGCAAGCATTCTCAACCCTCTTTACTTTCACTTTTAAATTTTTCAAAGCCTTTTTGTTTTCTTTTTGGTAGAAAACCGTGGATCAGAGAAATGGTGACATAGCCAAGGGAGCTCTCGCTGGAGCAACAGGTATTTCTGTAGTCAGTTGACATGGAAAATTCTTGAATTCACTGTGGAGCTCAAGATATTCAAAGGTCCATGGTAAGGGTGGGGACAGATGCTCCTAGGCTCAAGCTTAGGTGAAATTGCCTTTGGCATTTCCTCCGAGGGCCTTTAAATTTACACATTTTGACTATTTGTATTTATGGCAAGTCTCAGAAAAACGATTTAAAAGTTATTTTAATTCTGATTTAAGAATACAGATATAATAGAAAATTTATTGAAATTTATTTGGAAGTTGTTCATGTTATAATGTTTGAGATTATTGGTTTCTTGATTTTTTTAGATATCATTTTTAAAAATGAAATTAATCTTAGTGTATTACTCCAATCCAGTTAATTTTGATTAAATGCCCTTTGCATCAGGTATACCTTTCACATACCTTTTGGGGGGCCAGGGAGGATACAGGGGTTGAACCCAAGGCTTTCACACTGAGCAACATCTCCAGCCTTGTTTTTTTGAGGGAGGATCTTGCTAAGTCACTAAATTGCCCAAGGCTGGGCTCAAACTTGGCAGCCCTGCCACCTCAGAGTCCCAAGAGTGCTGGGGTTTACAAGCACGCATCACTATGCCTAGCTTATCTTTCATATACTTTCTTATTTAACTTTCACTGCAGTCTTATGAGATAGAGGATGCTTTCTCTTGGAATCAGCCAGCCCTTCTGTATGCCAGGCGCTGCTGTAGGTTCTGGGATTCAGGGTGAACAGGACGGGCAAGGCCTCCCCTCCAGGGGGCGCTCATTCCCAGGCAGCTGGGGCCCAGCTCACCCCTGGTCGCCATGACTGCACACAGATGATTGGTAGATAGCTCACCATTCGGACCTCTTTCCTCATTTACAATATCAACCTGAAAAGAAAGGACCCACCATACTTTTGGGTTTTTTTCTGTTTAAAAACAAAGGGTACCTCACAGGGCTGGATTGAAGATCAAATCAAATGATTACATGAAAGAACATTACCTGTAAGTTCCAGGGGTTTTCAAGTGTAAGTCATGATTGGTATTTGGTTTTATTTCAATAGAGGCTCTTCTAGTTTCTGTATGTCATGATTCCTTTATTGTGGGATTTTTGTTCTCTTTTATAGATGCTATAATTATATTTGTTTGGAGAATAATCTAGATGGTTGCCTCTTAACCCCACTGCATTTTTAGCATGCTTTCTCTAAGAAGGTCCTAATGGTGGGTATGGGCTCAGGTGCAGCAACCAGAAAGTCACCAGAACAGCCCCGTGAGGCTGTGTGCTGGGCCACACCAGGATTACCTGAAGGGCTGAGGCTGTAGTCTCTGCCTGGCCAGGCTCCTGGTTCTTGTTTTCATTTGTCCCCTTCCTGTTATTCCCATCTGTTCTTTCAATACCCTTTGTGCTCAATTTGAGACTAAACAAAGGCAAGAAAGGGGGTGAACTTTGTCACTTGATAGACCCATGTTCATCAACACTCATATAAATTTGATTTGAGTTAAATATGCTAAAAAAGAAGCTTGAAAGTTAAGTATTCCTTTTCTCCTCATTGGGCATCTGCTTGAGGGGTGAGTGGTGTCACCAGTATTATAACGAGAATTCTAGAGGGGGCAGGCGTCCAGGCAGGCAAGTTCACACCCCCTCCAGAACTCTCCTTGGGTGGGCTGCCCCTAGCTTACCAAACATTGGCAGTTTTAAAATTATCGTTACTTCTTTGCTTCAGTTATCAGACCCTGTGGACCTCTGGCAGTTTTACTGAATGTATGCTTGGTTGTGAAATAACACTGTCTTGCAATTATGTCAGTTATTCTATCACATCAAGCTGAAACCATAAAATGTCACAGTTTTTACTGAAACTCTGACCTGTTTGAAGGGTATAAGACTTTTAAGTAACCCTGTCTGCAATTTGAGACTCAAGCATCAATATTGATTTAAACTGGACTCTGGCGTTGAGCATGGAATAACAAAGTAGCATAGTTAGTAGGCTTCCCTTTATAAAATCCCTATCATTCTAAATATGACTAGAACTAAGTTGAGTTTGCAAGAATCTTTTTTCCCACTTCTGATATCCATGATGATTTGCTCTGACCGCCTCTATGGAGATGTTTGGCATCCACCTGATCAAGTCCGCTCGCTGCTATCTTCATCAGATGCTGTGGTTTCAGTATATACTTTCTGTCTATAGCCAATTTACTGTAGGCAAAAATAACAGTAGCATTTATTTCATTCCTCACAATGGGATAAGCTCTGTTCTAAATTCTCTATGTGTATTAATACATTTAATCTTCACAGCAGCCCATGAGGTAGGTACCAATATCCATGAGGAAAATGAGGTAAGAATTTAAATACCTTGCTCAAAGTCCCACAGCTGGTGAATCACAGAGTCCGGACATGATCTAAGTATGGTGGTTCCTGGGGAGTTGGGTTTGATGATAGAGTATCAGTAACTCTCTTCTCTCCTTTGTTACACACAGAGGCAGCTGCACTTCCATGTATGACAGACTCGCCAGGAAGTGGAGATCCAGGCACTAGCCCACATGTGGTCACTTCACACCAACCCAAAGTGACCATGGAAAGGTGAGTCAAACAACCAGGACCTTTTGCACATGTTACACCAAAGCAGTTTTTACCCCATGAGAATTTCCTGGCCTGGCAGAATTTCAAAGTTTTAACATTAAGATCTATTTTGATTTTGATTTTGATTGGGGTCATTAATATGGGGGGGGGTGTTTCGTTTTGTTTTCAGCTTTTTTGAGACAAGGTCTTGCTATGGTGTTCAGGCTTTAAATTCACTATATGTCCCAGGTTGGCCTTGAACTCATGGCAATCCTCCTGCCTCAGCCTCTTGAGTGCTGGGATTACAGGTGTGCACCATCATGCCCCACTAGGGTCATTAATTTTGGATAGAGCTTAGAACTCTGTACTCTAAGAAAGGTTCAATATCATTTTTCTTATGTCTTCATGGTGAGGTTGTAGTGACTATTAAAATTATAGGAGGTAATTTGTTCATTTTCTTTGTATGTATTTAACCTGATCTGGATATACTGATCCTTTAATAGCATAAGACAATTATATTTTAGACATATATGATACTGAGTCTCAAGTTTATTCCATAATAAAAGTAATTTAGATCAGTATTTGTATGGTAGCCAAGCTTCTTAATGGATAGTCAAATAATTCCTAACAATAATTAAAAGAAGAGCTGGACCAGGCTTGATGGCATATGCCTGTTATCCCAGCCCTCTGGGAGACTGAGGCAGGATGATCTCAAATAGCGTGGTCAACTTAGTGACTAGCAAGCTCCTGTCTCAAAACAAAAACTTGGGAAAAGGCAGAGAGTATACCTTAGTGCAGAGCTCCAGAGTTCAATCCCCAACACTGCTGAGCAAAAAATTACTTTTCTCTTCCCTTGTATTTATATCAACAGTGTCACAAGAGGGTTTGTTGTTGTTGCTGTTATATTCTTCTTTTTTGATACAGGATCTTGCTATGAAGTTCAGGCTTGCCTTGAACTCACTATGTAGCCCAAGCTGGCCTCGAACTCACTGCGATCCCCTTCCTCAGCCTCATAAGAGCATTTTTTAAAATAAAAAAATTAAAAGTTTAGCCTGTGCCTAAAAATCTAGTCATAGAGAACTTGTGAAAATATTTTTAGTGTTTAAAAATTTTAGCTATGGGGCTGGGGATTTAGCTCAGTGGTGCTGCTCCTGCCTCACAAGCACAAGGTCCTGGGTTCAATCCCCGGTACCAAAAAAGAGAGAGAGAGAGAGAAAGAAAAAAAGACTATCTCAAAAATTTTGGCCATGACTTTAAAAATTTTGGAGGGCCAGGGATTTACCTCAGTGGTTCCAGCGCCTGCCTCGCAAGCGCAAGGTCCTGAGTTCGATCCCCGCTACCAAAAAAAAAAAATTTTGGACTCTACTTAAATTATTTTATGAAATTTTCAATCTCTAGTGCAAGGGTGTTTACTACCAATAGAAAATTGAAAGCCCTCAAATTGTTTTCTTAATATAAAAACATACAGTACACAATTTTATAATTAATTGGCACCAGTTAAAAGATAAGGAAAATATTCTTTACCATTTCTGGTATTGCATGGTGATCTGCTCTGAATCCCTCAGTGGAGAGGTTTGGTGCCCACCTGATCGGATCAGCTTTCTGCTGTCTTCTTCGTTAGGTGCTTTCATCCTGCCGTCATGTCTTCCTGGGACAGTAGAGCTTTCTATGGCATACCACAATATCAAAGAGAATAATTTCCTGAGATATCTTAATAAGCTCTCAATTATGTTAAATAAGTTAATGTTATAATTACCTAACATATATATTAAATGGTATATTTTTCTTAAGTTTTAGTTAGATTTTCAAAAAACATCTGTTCCCACTTGCTATAATTTTTGATGTTCAATTCAGTGACTTGAGAGATTTTTAGGAAGGCATGAAAAACACCGTGGAGTGGGCCAGGGATGCAGCTCAGCGGCACAGTGCCTGCCCGGCAAGCAGGCCGTGGGTTCAGTGAGGCCCTGGGTTCAATTCCCGGTAGCAAAAAAGAAAAGTGAAAAAAAAGAAAAAAACCGTGGAGAGAATTCTATTTCGATTCAGAACAGGCAGTACATTCTACAGCTTAGTAAGCTACTGATAATTCTGTCTAATCAATAAAATAAGTTTATGCAGCTAGGGGGGGTGCACACCTGTTACCCTAGCTACTTGGGAGTCTGAGGCAGGAGGATACAAGTTTGAGGCCAGAGTGGGCAAATTGGCAAGACCCTATCTCAGAATGAAAAATAAAAAGGGCTGAGTATGTACAGCACCCCTGGGTTCAATCCCCAGTCCTGCCAAAAAAAAAAAAAGGAGAAGAGAAAAAGAAATTACATTAGCCGACTCTCGTCAGTAGCAAAATCACCAAGTAATTAATCATTATATAAGATTCTAAAACATAATTTTATTATGTAAGATGATATAGGTAATAAACCTGATTTTTTAAGCCTTCTCTACATGGAAAAACATCAACAGTTTGTAGTTAAACCAAAATGCACTGCTATTGTCATCCATCTTTACCCAAAGGATAAGCTATCCTTTGTCTTACGTGTAAGATGATCCTTATCAAACCACTGGGAGAAAGATGAGCATAGAATTACTTTCCCTTTCACCTAACAATATAGGCAGGTCTAGATTAGTATCAGATATAAACATCAAAATATAGGAGTAACCATGGCCGGGGATTTAGCTCAGTGGTTCCGGCACCAGCCTCGAAAGTGCAAGGTCCCGAGTTCGATCCCCGGTACCAAAAAAAAAAAAATATGGGAGTAACCTGAGAAATCCATTGGCCTTCCAGATGTGGTAGCACACACCTCTGATCCCAGCACTCTGGGAGGCTGAGGCAGGAGAAACACAAATTTAAGCCTGGACAACTTAGTAACATGTATCACTTTTAATATAAGTTACTTCTTATAACATAATTAATAAGTGTCAAGAAATAGGAGCCTGGCTCGGATAAGCCATATAAAATGTCAGATTGTAGCCCTGTCCCTTCTCTGAACAGAATTTGCGTGAAATATACAAGAATCTTATATCCAGCCTTTGACTTCTGAATGGGAATTCAAAAGCTGTCGCTCCTATACAAGAAGTCACACTGATCTATAATCCCTGACCCCAGTGGCTCCAGTGTTTTTCATCATTTCTGCTGGTCTCCATATTCCCTGAACATTAAATGACTGGTCATCCAAGTACATGGCACAATTAGTCCCCTGACTGCTAACAGGAAAGAACAGGCGGGCGTGAAGTGGAGCCATAAGTCAGTGGGTGACTCATGTCTGAGTTTGGCCGCTGCTGTTATGGCTGAACACGTGCAGGCCTGCAAGATAACAGGGGTTAAGACTGCCAAGGGAGAAGGGCTTTGGAAATACAGCCCTGCTCTTTACCTTTTGCCAGAACTTCTCCTTAAATTCTCTTTGGCTAGAGAACCAGAACTACTTCCCTGGCTGCAGAAAACCCATGGGTATTGGGAAAGAACAGGAGGACAGGACAAATGTGAAAACCCAGACAGAGAACAACAGGTATTAGGCACATGTGTGCACTTGAGTGTGTGGATGTGTGTGCACACGTGCAGTCACACATACAATACCAAGCTTCCTCTCCCCTCTTCAGTGAATTAGCAGAAAAGCAGCATCACACTCTAACATTTTTATATTCTTTCACAAAAAAAAATATTTTCAGACCTTGCAGTACCTTGTGAAACATTTAGAACAAGTGTCTTTTTTTCCTTAAAAAAATTTTAAGTTTAATAATTAACAAAAAAGTACTAAGATGTTCAAGTCAGAAATGCTTTAGAATGTATTGCGCATCATTTCTCTTCAAGTAAGGAAAGTAAACTTCATTCAGACAAAAAATACAGGCTGTCTTAAAAATTTTTTTCAATGGAAAAGTTGGATTTATATTAGGTTTATTTTACCATTGGGGAAGGCAGTGAGAAAAGGGACTTAAATTCAAACAGTTGGCATTACTGAGACTGCAGTTAATTTATTGAGCATTGAACAAAGTGTGAATATTGTACACACATACTGCTACATTCAAGTAAGATGAATAGTTGCATTACTCTAGCCCTTGTTTGATGAATAGGCATTGTTTTGTTGCAACATAGAACATAATAGCTGGACATGCAATCCCGGCTACTTGGGATATTGAAACAGGAGGATCACTTGAGCCTAGGAGTTGTAGACCAGCCTGGGCAACATAGCCAGACCCCTATTTTTTAAAAATTAGAATAAGAATATAACATATAGTACTGACAATATATGGCTGGAGAGAATAACAGTATTAAGAGAAACTATAGATAATTAAAGATTTGATAGCTTGTTCAATGCACTCCCAAAATAGGTCAAAGATACTTTGTATGATTTAATCAGTGAGGATCAACATGGGGATAGAGGCAGATTTAAGGAGCAAAGATAAAAGTTTGGTCTTGCTAAGCATATACATGCCTGCAAGTCCCAGAAGTTGGGACCCTGAGGTAGTAGGATTGTGAGTTCAAGGCCAGGCTGCGCTACATACTGAGTTCAAGGCCAACCTGGACTGCATAGTGAGACACTGTCTCAAAAAAAACAACAAAAAAAAGTTTGATCTTGAACAATTTACATACATGAAATTATACAAGCATTTTAGAAAGCTAGGGATATTAAAAGAGGGCCAGAATTTGAACAGCCAAGGAATTCACAAAATTATTTATTGAGAACAACACAGGACCAGAGAGCAAGAAATCATGTGTTTAGAGCCAGGCACAATGCCATGTGCCTATAGTCCTAGCTACTTAGGAGGTTGAGGCAGGAAGACCACTTGAGCACAGGAGTTTGAGACTAGCCAGGACAACATAGCAAAAACCCTTCCCCCAAATAAAAGCTTGATATTGTGGCCTACAACTGTAATCCCAGCACTTGGAGACTGAGGCAGGAGGATCGTGAGTTTGAGACCAGCTTGAGCAACTTAATGAGACCTTGCCCGCCTCCCCCCGCCCAAGAAAGAGCAAAAAGAGCAATTATGTGTCTAGCCTTGACTGTCTCAGCAGCTTTGTGACTATGTGCATATCATTTACTGTGGGGGACTTGGCCAAGGAGTGAATGTTTAAACTGTAGGGCAAAAGCACTCAGGCTCTGTGAAGAGTGAATGGTTAAATAAGTTTAGATTAGTGATAACATGTTATATCTGGCTGTTGTCCTTCCCCCTTTCCCAAAAAACTGCCTAGCCTTGAGACAGTTCCTTGCCCAAACTGCTTTTCTTCTTTTGTTCCTCTTACACTGATATTCTAAATAAAAGCCAAAAAGTTCTCAGCTTTGGTGCTCCTCCTGGGAGTCTCCCTAATACTGGGTGCTCTCAGTTGAGATAGCCTCTCTGGGCCTCTTGGTGTTCAGATCAAGTCTCATCTCTGAGTAATCTTTTCATTCTCTGTGCCACCACAGTCACATACTGTGATAATTTATTCCTTCAGTGGAAGTTAGAACCCTCTCATCTAGAAGGAAGCTCCCTCTTAAAAGCCACTCTATTGATGGCGATCTGTTTGAAGTAGTAAATTGTCCATTTTTTAGGTTTTATAGCAAGGCCAGATATTTTAAAAATTGCTGAAAATACAAATACATCATAATTCACCATTTTTGTTAGTAATGTTGTGTTCAGTCTGACTTTTTTAGTATAAAGTAATAAATCTATTCTAAAATAATTTTTGGTTGTTCTAAAAATGTTAATGCTAACTCATTTCTATTTTGATTTTTCAGTTTCCCTAGTGCTCCTAATTTAGAAAAACAACCAAATGAAAATGGAGTATCTGTGGAGAATGAAACTTTTGAAGAAAGTATAACCTTACCCATTGGATCTAAGCCATCAAGATTAGATGTCATCAACAGTGACAGCCCAGAAATTCCTTTGACTCCAATTTTGGCCTTCGATGAAGAAGGGATGCATGGGCCTCTACCTCAGGTAGATGGTGTTAAAACACAACAGACCGCAGGTAAGCTTGCCTCATACTCCCTTCTGTGGTCATCAGAAATATGTGATACCCAAGAGGGGATGAACATTCGAATTCTCCACTGTAACTGTGATCATAGAAGCTGAACTTTGTCTAGGTCCTCTCTTGTCTTCCCACTCAGACCACACACCTAGCAAATGGCCATCAGCCTCTGCTGCCGGAGCAGTGCTTAGGGTCAACATCATTCACTGTCAGGAGGTGCTTCATGTCAGACAAGGCCCCTCCCCATAACAGATAGGCCATCTGGCCTAGTTCTGCCCACCTGAGAAGGAGTTGAGGTATTTTTCATTTTTCTCAAGTCTTCAGATTCTTGAAGACTTCTCTATGTTCTCTTGCCATTTTTCCCTGCTTTGGGCTTGGCAACCTGGGTCAAATGTTATTGTCTTTTTAAAGTTAGATATAATTTAGGTAATAAGAACAGTTCTCCAAGCTAGGATCATATGGAGCCCAAAGGTCTCTCGTGAGTGACTATATCAGTGGTGGTGAACCTATGGCATGCATGCTGCAGCAGGCTGTTTATATCATTGAAAGCTGTTATTGTATTTTTCTTTTAATGTATGAGTTGTTTTTTCTAAACTAAAACCTCAGTATTCAAGTTTAATTGCAGCTTTGGCACTTTGCAATAAGTAAGTGGGTTTTAGGTTGCAGTTTGGACACTTGTCTCTAAAAGGTTCACCATCACTGCTATAGTTGCTGTTGAAACTGAGATTCCCTTCTGCACTGTCTCTGAGATTCATATTTGACCTGAAATCTGTACAAAATGAACAGTAGCTACAGGACCCAAAAAGATCAAGAATAATAACGTCAAACATTACTAACTTGGTAGTCATTGCTTCTCAGCAGCACAATCCCATCACTTCAGAAGTAAGTGAAGTAGATAATCCCAGCTCCCTCTTTTTTCAACCTGTTTGAATTTTGTTGACTTCTCTTCCTAGCAGATCACTTTCTTATGCTGATCTGCATTTGTTTATACTGTTACACAACTGACTCAAAAATTCAGGATATTTAAATGGAGTCAGTATAGAATTATTTGTGGCCAAATTGTTTTGCCTTTTAGAGTCCATCTCCGAACTCGTAGCAAGGGGTGAAAAGGTCAATGTTGAACCACTCACAAGCCTATGTTCTTTTTTTCCTCTAACGTACTGACCCTGGGAGTGGAATTTCACTTTGGCAAACTCTACCTGCAAAAGGAGGTCGCAAAGTCCCTCCCTGGTCTGATTTCCTGACTCTTAAGCCTTCAGGAACAGTCTAATTAATGTCATATTGGTGAACAGATGCCAGTGCGGTTTCCTCCTTTCTCATGTCATGGGTTCGTGGCGGGAGGAAGTCCATGTGGTTTTCTGCTTCTCCTGACAGATTTTTTTTTCTGGTACTGGGAGTCAAACTCAGGACCTTGTACTTGCACAGCAGGTGCAGTGCCATTAAGCTAAATCCCCAGCCCTCCTGGCAGATCTTATTAAATCACCTTTTCAGTTATCTGTGGATCCATTCCCACTGTTCTTACATTCCTTTTCCTTCCCTAGAGCCCTAAGTATTGGGTAATAAGGATATCAACAAATGAATGTTTAAATCCCTAACGTCCGAGAAACCTATAGTTGATATGTGCAGGGTAAAAAAGTAAATGATATGACCTAGGCTGGAGTAAAGGAAAGGCCATGTGTTTTCCTATAAGTAGTAGAATTCACTTAAATATAAGCCTGTGAATCCTGACAACTGTCTATTCTTATATAAGACAATGTATATAACAACATGGTAATATTTTGGAAATGTAAAATATCACTATAATTTTCTTTCATAAGATTTTAAGTAAGTGTCATATTAATCTGTTCCTTTTTCTGTCTCCTCGTAGAAGTTATATGAGCATTTCTTCTGATGCACCAAAGCAGATATTGAGTAAGAGTTTCTATGATTGATAGAATTCCTTTCATGCCACAAAGGAGCATTCCCTCCTCCAGTTTTCTAAAGATTGCTTGACCATCATTTTGAAAAGACTTTATTAAAACCAGCTAATGATAACAGACTGGATAGCTTTTCTAATAATTTCGCCAACAGAAAGAAATAAATGCTTCTTATTCTTCAGTACTTTAAAATGGCTTTTTCCAGTGTGTTTCTTCTTAGCAAATTGATATTTTTCTGCATTCTTTAAAAGACAAGAACATTTGACTCTAAAAGAAATGGGCTGACTAAGCATGATTTTCACAGAGATATTTTGTTCTTAGAAGCTTAACATATAAAATTGGCCAAAAAAATTACCTTTTACAATGTAATACTTGAAAAATAAGTACCTCTTTTCTCTACAAATAGAGTGAATAGAGGAGGTGTTTAAATTAAACCTGTTTGTTTAAATATTGTTGCAAAAAGCTCTATTTGTAGAGGCAAATTAAAGGCAGCCTACCAGGTTCTTTTAAATGCAACTTGTACATGGACGTTCTGCGAACCCAGCTGTCATATTCTTCTTGCAGCTCCTTTTACAAAAGCTAACAAGTTTTTAAATGTGAAAAAAAATTATTTTTTCAAAGCAAAAACATAATTTACTCTCCTCTTAAATAATGTATTTGTAAAGTTTTTCCAAACAAATCAAATAAATTAGAACAATGTGACAACGCTGCAGATTTGCTTTATGAGATGCATTCCTTCTGACGTTACTGTGAGAGAATTGTTACTGGTGATTCAGGGCTACTTCTGACATTTGCATGTTGCTGCTGTCCCCAGTGATGGCGGGGACTTATCTATGCCTTACCTGATCTCAAATTATGGGGACGGAGGATTCATGTTTCTTTAGATAAAAAAAGAATTTGGTTTTGCTCGTTTCAGAGCAATGAAGATATGATGGGATGTGGACTGGGTGACAGTGGGACGAGGGCCTCCACCCACGGGCATCCTCGCGCCGCCTGGCAGCTGGCAGCTTTCACTTTTCATCATTATTCTTCACTTTTGCTGCTGACCCTAGCTGTACAAACTTGCACTTTTGTTTGCTAATATAAATTCAATTTTATTTTCCCATGTAAGAGACCACTCATGACTAAATGTAGAAAGAGAGGGAACACTGAACACTGAAGGAGGAATACCTGTTTTTATGTGGAATGTTTAAAAAAGATAAATTTATACCAGTATAATGTGTTGGTTTTGTTAAAAGAGGAATTGGTTAAGCTACTAGATTGAATGAGACACGATTCATCTTATTGGACTGTTTCTTTTAAATCTAAGCATATGATTTTTAGCAACAATTTTAATTTGTCAAAACATTAATCTGGATTTTTTCCCTTATTCTCAGTTGTCTGTGTACCCACAGTCATTGTATTAAAAAATTCTGTTCAACAAAGCTGTTTTATTTGTTTAAATCGATCTAGCATGAAACACCAAATAAAATATTTGCCATAGTTTTACTTTTAGAATTTTCTTATCTTAACAACTCAAGTTGGCCTTTCTTGTTTGTCTGTGTGTTTGCTTGTTTGTGGAGTGTGGGTGTGGGGGTCTGTGTGTGTGTGTCTGGGTGTGGTTCTGGGGATCAAACCCAGGACCTCAAAAATGTGCTGTAGGGTATTGTTGAGCAATACCCCCAGCCCCGTGGTTGATTCTTTAGTTCTCAAATTGTCCTTGATTTAACCTCGATGACATTTTTCTGGCTCCCTGTTGAGTTGGCATATAGAATAGGTTTATTTAAAATTTCAATCAGTATTTCCTCCCTGCCCCCAAAATAGCAGAGACTGAGTCCAGGGCCTTGTGCATACTGGGTACTTGCCCTACCACTGAGCAAAAACAAAATGACAACAGCAACAAAAAACCTCAATTCACAGTCCTTGAAATCTCTTAGTGCAAGAAGCAAGTCCCACAGCACTACCCCTATGCTGCTGCTGCCAATGGAAGGGTTGGAGTACTAGTATGTACCATTTCTCTCCCTCTCCTCCAACCCTCAAAATCTGTCTGTCTGTCTGTCCATCTGTCTATCTATGAGGCTCTCACTGTGTTGCTTAGACACAGTGATCCTCCTGCCTTAGCCTCCTTAGTAGCTGGGACTATAGTCTTGTGCCACCACACCTAGTTCTCTATTAAAATAATGTTTTAGATAAGGGAAATACAAAGCCAAAAACCTTAAAAGTCCACTTTTTGATGGAAAAATAACATGTTGCTCATGTTCTAACAGGAAGGAACTGAATGGAAATGTAGCATAGTTTAAAAACTAGAAGTATATAGAGATGAAAATGATATTCTCGCCAAAAGGTGTCACCGTCACTATGGTAACTTGTGTGCTTCCTGCACATTGTGGATGGCAGTATTCTCTCCTTAACCTCTGAATTACCTGGAAAAGGTCCACGTTCCACAGATCTCGCGTCTAGGATTGGCACACATCCAAATCCATCTGTGCTTCACTCATGCTACAAAACCTGTTTCTCACAGCTGAGCTAATTCCTGTTGGCTTCTAGCCCCGCTTACAGAGGGAAAGGAGCTGTCCAAACCAAGGCTCCATCCTGAACGCTCCTGGATTGCTGCTGCTGTCCACACTTGCATCCTGCACCTCCCAGGTTCTGCTCCTGCTGTCTCTCTCCTGCCGTGGCACCTTCCAAGGCTGTAGCTTTCCTCCATGAGGGATTGTTTTACACTTGCTTCAGCTTCTCAACAATGGTGAGGTTCAAAGTCCAGAAACTGGAAGAAACTACAGAAGTCACCGAGGCAAAAAGGGTACTCTGCCCAACGAGTGGCAGGTAGGACTCAGCTGTGTCCTGGAAGGCCATGCAAGGGTAGCCCCAAGGAAGGCGGGACACAAACATCACTAATGTTGTAATGTGCTAGAGAGCCCTGGCTGTCAGAGCCTCTTCTGTCCTGTGCCCATTCACAAAATCCAATCAATCCTTCTTACAAAGGAAGTGGAGTTATTCTCCTTTTTGGCACAGGATGGGGGAGAGTCAGACATTGTATTTAGGATTCCATCCCTAGAAACTATATATCAGTGGTGGTGAACCTATGGCACGCGTGTTATTGTGTTTTTCATTTAAGACAAAAGATGTTAATGTAGAGTTGTTTTTCTAAACTAAAATCTTAGTATTCAGGTTTAATTGCAGTGTTGGCACTTTGTGATAAATAAGTGGGTTTGGGTTGCACTTTAGCACTCGATCTCTAAAAGTTTCGCCATCTCTGCTTTACATTCATTAGCTCCTTTAATACTCACAACTCACAACCCTTTGAAGTTGTCACTGTTATTATTCTCTAAGACATACAGAAGTAAAAATATTTGAGAAAGTACCTGTCCAGGATTGAAGCCCAGATCTCTCTGCTGCCAGGACCCAGCTCACAGCCATAGTTCCCTCTATCATGTGGCCTCTAAAATATGCTCTGTGTCATGTGAAGAGAATTATTTTAACAGTCAACTCTTAAAAAAAAAAAAGCTGAGTCTGAAGGTATACCTTAGTTGTTACCAATTAGGAAAGTGGAAGGGTAGGATAAACTCCACGGTGTTGAGTTGGATTTGTAGGGATTGGTGTGGTTTCTAATATATAAAGAAACATGTTTCTGTTTGTATACATAGGTGTATGTACACGTATCTCTTAGCTCTGTCCACTTAAGAGATCAGTGACACTAGCAATGAATGTACCCAGGGCCTGGAAACTGGTTACTAAATACCATCCTCTACTAAATGAAGCCAGAGCTCTTTGCAGAAGTAGCTGATTACAGGGTGGGAGCAGGGAAAGTACAAGATGATGTTAATAGATCTTATGTTGCAGAAAGTTATAAGAATGTGTTGAAAGGACACAGGAAGACACTTAAAAGAACTTCTACTAGGGGCCTGGGATTTAGCTCAGTGGTTTTGCTGCCTGCTGCGCAAGCTCAAGGACCCGAGTTCAATCCCTAGTACCAAACAACAAAAAAAGAACTTCTACTGGCTAAATGTAGGGCAAGTAAAGCGCCAAAATAATAGCAATAGTAATTGATTATGAAGCACTGAGTATATGAATCTTTGGGGCTATACTACTATAAATTAATACATAAAATAAGGGAGAAGAAAAAGCTCTAATTCATAACTGAATTCTAGGCAATTAATATAGGGAGAATAATGTAATTTAAAGCCATTTTGCATTTATACTAATAATTGATTCAGGCAATAAATATCAGTGAATTCCACAAATAAGTGAATGAAAATTTGATGAGCAATAGCATACATATAACTTTGTTTTGTTTTGTTTTGTTTTGTTTTGTGTTTTGTGTTTTTGAGACAAGATCTCACTGTCTGACCCAGGCTGGCCTTGAACTCACTATCCTCCTGCCTCAACCATGAGTGCTGAGATTACAAGTGTGCACCACCAGGCCCAGCTCCTAGCACTAATATTCTATAAGATAAGTTTCTAGGTTTCTTTTCTGGGGACTGGTCCTCGTGGTAGAGGGTGAGGGTGAGGATCAGCTGATATTCTATATTTTAACAGTTGCCCCAAGGAATCATCAGGTTGAGGCCTTTTGCTTGCTGTGGCCGTTTGTGAAGCTTCCATAAGGCTGATGTGCTAAGGTGACATGTGGACTCCTCCCCTCAGGATTTTGTCTTCACCTGTGTGTAGGTAAAGTGCCCGGGTCTCCCTGATAGCTACGTTTTGTCTTGCAGCCCGACCCCCAGGGCTGAAACAGAGCTGCTGTCTTATAAGCAAACCAGGAAATGGTCATTTCCTTGACTTGTGGGCCATGGCCACACAGCCTGGCCCCTGCCTGAGACAGTCCCCAGTTATGCCTGCCCTCTTGGGGTCAGCACTGATAGCACCCCTTTTACTCTACAAAGGGTCTCTGTTTGGACACAGATTATATCATTAGGCTGCTGGAACCCTCTTCCTGGTTCCCAGAGGCGATTTGTCTCCTGTGCACTCTCCAATTTGTCCCCATCACTAGTCAGCAGATCTCTGACCACACCATGTTGCACTTTGTAACCAAGATTTAAAAGAACCACCAGAGCGTGAGAGCCATTTATAGTCTCATTAAACACAAGCAAAGAACTGCCTGCATGCTGAAGTGGCTTCATGCGTTCTCTTAAAATCACACACACACACCATTGCTCTGCAAGGCACTTTATCAAACCCATGTTTGTTTGTTTATGTGAAGTCCGAGTGCCTTACGCTGATGGCTCCTCTCCATATCGTGATCATTTGACTCCGAAATATGACTCTCTGTTGCCCTAAAGCTCAGATTGGGTTCTCAGCCTGCTCCCTGCTTCTTTCTTGATAATGCCATCATCATTCACTCTCCAGATGGAAGTGACAAGGGTTGCCATGACAAAACCAATAGGCTTTGTTGGCAGAGGCTTTGCATGTAGCTGTGTGTCTCCTCTGAGGACCCGCCTGTCTGACAGCCTGGAAAGTCGCAGGCAACATGACAAGATGTTTTAAAAGCATACATCCAGGCAATAAAGCCATGAAAGCAGTGTCCTTTTTATACTTCTTAAGCCTGAAGAATTCCAGATGTTTAATTATAAAATGTTTTCTTCCAATTCTAGGCACAAGCTCTGCTGGTATTATTTTTTCCAGTAACCATCCTTTGCATGGGGCTATTTTGTGGAAGACTCACTGTATCCATATGATTTCTTTTGGCTCGTGATTTCAGAAGTTTCAGTCCACAGTCAACTGACTCCATTGCTTTTAGAACTCTAATGGAAGGGGATGGAACAAAGCTGCTACTGAACTGAGCCTGAACTCATAGTGATCCAGGAGGGGATCAGGGCTGAGAACTAGTCCCCAAGTTCATGCCCCAAATCCCACTTCCTTCAGTTAGGCCACACCTCTTAAATTTCTGTCACCTCTTTTATAATACCATCAAATTATGAATCTACCAATGAGTTAATCCACTGATAAAGCTTTCACAATCCAGTTACCTCCCAAAAGCCCCACCTCTGAACACGAGAGACTTTGGTGGGGAGGGTGGCATTTTAAATTCAAACCATAACAGAGAGTTATACAAATAAACTCCATAACTCACGTTGTGCTTGACACTTTCAGGATGCGTTGGGAGAATGTTAAAGAAAAATAGATGTGAGAACTAAAGCACCCATGAGACTGAGATGCCTGTTCTCACTTCAGCCTTCAGATAACTTCATGAATAAAGGCAGCACATAAAGTCAACAGTCATGGGCTATAAATATTAACTTGATTCCTCATTTTGTTCTCCCATGCTGTTCCCATGGAGACTCAGCTCCTCAATTTATCTGGAATTCAAACCGCCCAGGGGACACGACTCTGCAGTCTTCCAGAGAGGCCTGGTGGCAAGGCAGGTTACCAGGCTTCAGCCCCCATGTGAGCTGACTCATTCCTTTCCCTTCTCCCTCTTCCTCCCTTTCCTGTGTTCATTAGAAACTGGCTGTGAGATGGGCTTTGTAATGAGATATGAACACAGGGAAGTGCTTCTCCATTTCAAGGAGAAAAGAAACCAGTGTCTGTGGTGACGGGCACCTGTGGATTTTCAGTGGCGGCCTCTGCTTTCCTGTCTCTTTCAGGGCTGGGAAACATCACTAGAGACACAGATGTCACTGATACCCTCGAGGCTAATTAGACATCCCGATCATTCTGGGTGCTTGCTTAATTAAAACATTCA
Source organism: Heterocephalus glaber (assembly GCF_000247695.1). The sequence continues at coordinate 1,364,824 of NW_004624886.1, forward strand.
TGCTGATGTGTTAACACTGAGATATATACTTGTAAGCAGCAGGAGTGCTTGAAAACAGAAATGACCTCCAGATAAAGCATTGTGACCTCCTACCTCTAAGTGCTGCCTCCTGTGTGAGCCAAGTGGAGGGTCCTGTTTGGCCAGACTGGCACTAAATTTTTTCCCTCATTTCTCAAGATAAGTATTGAAAGACAACTTACAAAAAAAAACCCTTAGGTAAAAAAATTAGCTTGGTGTCCTGCAAAGGGTCAATACTCAGGGCCAGAGATTTAGCTCAGTGGTTTCGCTGCCTGCTGCGCAAGCGCAAGGACCCGAGTTTGATTCCCGGTACCAAAAAAACCCACCCCCAAACAAACAAACAAACAAAAGGGTCAATACTCACTATGTATATGAGAAGCTCTCATAGAAAAATACATGACTAAAAATATTAATAGTATCCAAGGGTAAAACCTAGTGATAATGAAAATAAAAAAGAATTATCTTAGAAAAAGAAAAACAAAAGCAACAACAAAACTAAGGACAAACTCATTTCTGGTTTCTTTAGGGGTTGTTTGTTTTGTTTGTTTTTTGAGACAAAGTCTCAGCCATGTAGTTTAGGCTGGTATTTTGTTTTGTTTGTTTGTTTTTTGAGATAGGATCTGGCTGTGTAGTTTAGACTGGTCCTGAACTCACTATGTAGCTCAGGCTGGTTTCAAATTCATGACAATCATCGTGCCTCAGACTCCCAGGTGCTGGGATTACAGGTGTGCACCATCTCACTGGGCTCAGTTTTCTTGTTTGGTTCCTTCCCCCAACCCTTTTGTAAGCCTTCAAAGAAAACTTTTTTGTGACAGTCTCACTAAGTTGCCTAGGTTGGCCTCAAATCACCTCCTCTTGACTCAGCCTTCTAAGTAGCTAGGATTACAGGCATACACCCCTGCACAGGGCTCAAAGAAGACTTTTAATGAAACTTTATGAATCTTTGATTAAGGTTCTTACCTATTCTTTGCCTTGCCATAGGATAGACTACCTAAAATTGGGAAAGGAGTAGAAATTAAAATTAATCATATATATTAAAATTATTCATATATGAATAGCTCATTGAATAGAAAAACAATCATAGCTTCTACATGTAGGATCTTGGTCAAACCAGTCTCATAAACTCTTCATTCACCTTTCTCATTGACTTCCCACCATTTTTCAAGTCAAGTTTTAGTAGAGCCATTTATCATTTTGCACATGAAGAGACTGAAGCTCAGAAAAATGAAGGAATTTCCCCAGGTCTCACAGTTGGTAAAAGCCAGAGCTGAGATTGGAATCTAGGTGGGTCTTATTCTATTTTTTTTCTTTTCCTCCATGCTGTTACTCAACTGTTCTACTTGGGCATCCAAAATATATGAACCATGGTGATTAAAGATTGAAAATACCTTTTGGCTTTCAGATAGGAGGAGGCTAAGGTTCAACTTTCTTTAGTTGTTCTGAATCCAGGTTCATCTGACACCAGAGCCACCTCCACCTGCCACCCAAGTTTGACCCCAATGAGATCAAAGTCGTGTACCTCAGGTGCATGGGTGGCAAAGTCAGCACTACATCTTTCTGGCCCCCAGGATCAGTCCCGTGGGTCTGTCTCTGAGAAAGGTGGGTGATGACATTGCCAAGACCACTGGTGACTGGAAGGGTCTGAGGACTATGGTGAAACTGACCATTCAGAACAGGCAGGCCCAGATTGAGGAGGTGCCTTCTGCCTCTGCCCTGATCATCAAAGCTCTCAAAGACCCGCCAAGAGACAGAAAGAAGCAGAAAAACATTAAACATAATGGAAATATCACTTTTGATGAAGTTGTCAACATTGCCTGACAGATATGGCACTGGTCTTTAGCCAGAGAACCTTCCAGAACCATTAAAGAGATGCTGGGGACCACCCAGTCTGTGGGCTGCAGTGTGGATGGCTGGCATCCTCGTGACATCATAGGTGACATCAACAGCCATGTGGTAGAATGCCCGGCTAGCTAAGCATAAGAAAATATTTTGATAAAAAGATGATCTGAAGGGAAAAAAATGATTGAAAAAATATTTCTTCTTAGCCCTAAAATCAAGTGTGTTTAAGGGGAGTATATTTAGAATATTTTCCAACTATAAAATTTAAATTAAAAAATCTAAAATAAAAATATAAAATAAAAGAGGGGGAAAAACTAAACTTTAGCTTCCTTTCCCTTAGGGAGGATAACTTGTTCCAGAAAGTTCTGCCAACCCTATGATATTTTAACATGGCAGCTCTCGGGGCTGGAGAGTCTCCTCACATAGGCTGACAGAGCAGTTCTGTGGGAAATATTGGCACACACTGTTGGTTGCCCTGCTTTGTCCCCCACCGGATTCCTCCTTCTGTCCCTCCCACTGAGCCCTAATCCTATTCAAGCCCACAGAAAATGGGATTAAAGAAAACACAGCCAGTAAAGAAATCCTTTCTGATCTTCATTTTAATACTGGTCATTTTCTGGACACAACATATAATCTTTGTTAAGCACTGTAGGCCCTCGTCCTTGCCCCTTCTGCGCTGGGATTTATCCTCTCAGGAAATATATAACAAAGGGCAGCACGAGAAAGAAAGAATATAAATGGACTAAGTCTATTATCAAAGCTTTCACCCTAAATGAAAAACAATCAAGCCTCCACCATTACATCAGCTGACACTGGCTCTTTCAAATCACATGCTATGTAAATGTGTGTGTTTCGCAACAGCCAGTTCTATACTAGTCACACGACCCATAAGACTTTTAATTAAATAAACACAATTTTGTTCTAGTTGTCAATAGGACCCCAAAGTACCAAAACCCAGTCCAATATGGGTGCTAATATTTCTCAATAATTCTGTAAGGTGCTTGTCGTCTATTTTTACAACTGTATCATAATTATCACCCTTATTTCTTCTCTTTCTTTTCCTTCCCCTTCTATTTCCTCTCCTCTCCCACCTCAAATTTTATTGAACTCCTTCATATCGTGCAGTTAATTTTTATTGGTTGTGGTTTGTGGTGTCACAACATATGCCCACTATTTATCCCTCCATTTTTATACTTTCTCACAAATATTTTTTATTATTTTCTTGAACTGAAAATAATATTTTAAATTAATGTAAATGTTAATTTTCTCCCCAGTGCTGAGGATCAAACCCAAGACCTTCTGCATGCCACCTGGTAAGCATTCTGCTACTGAGCTACATCCTCAGCCTATAAATGTTAACATCTCATTTCAGAGAACAAAAGGTCTGTTTTGTGGTATCTAACACAACTGTAAACATTTTCAGAATTCATTGCAAAACTAATTTTTAAAAATCCAAAATGAAAGTTAGCCTCATTAGGGAGTGATTAAAGTGATTAAGAAACAATAACTTTTTTTTTTAACTGAGGATTGAACTCAGAGAGTACTGAGTTATTTTTTTATTTTGAGCCCTTTTTATTTTTTATGTTGAGACAGGGTTTTGCTAAATCGATAATTTGCCCAGGCTGGGCTCGAACTTGTGATTTTTTTGCCTCCGTCTCCCTGAGTGCTGGGATTACAGTGTATACCACCTTACCCAGTGTGATCTGATAGCTTTTACCTGAAAAGAAAACACAAGCTTTTGCTCACTAAGGACTGAAAGGTAAAGGTCAGCAACTTGAAATAGTTTGATCTAGCTGCTCAGGGAATGATCTTATCCAGATATGAAAGTCTTTTACTTTCCATTCTCAGCAGTGGGTGTCACAGGAAGCAGTCATGCAGATCTGAATGAGGACAGCTGCTCCACTGCTCCACATCAAAGACCACAGGCCCCCCCCCTTTCCTTTGGTAACGCGAATGTGAACTATATTCAGACCTGGAGGCCAATGGGCAGGGACAATCATCCTCCAGGATGCTGCAGCAGCAGGAGAGCTGACCCTCCTACTGCTGCAGCATGAAGAGATAACATCCCAGGTTCTGTCCCTGGGTTTCTACCTGCCTGACTGCACCTCTTATGAGCTGTGTGCTAGCTGCTCAATTCCCATGTCCTTTTATCTAAAATGGCCATAATAATAATGATATAGGGGGAAGAGATGTAACTCCCAAACCTGCTAGATATCCGAAACATGAGTTTGTGTTCTCTAAAATCGAAGATTGAATTCTAGGAACAACGGAGGTTAAGAGTAGGAAAAATTTATTGGGAGAAAGAAAGTTTCTGCCTAAGAGAGACAGAAGGGGGACCGGAAAGTGGGTTGCCTGCCCACTCCACTTTTCAAAGGTGTTTTATACAGCAAAACCATGTGGTGAGGCGGTTACAAAGTGGGACAAAACTGTAAGACCCAATGGAAATTTACAAGGTGGGCATGAGGTGGGACAAAACCACGACCAACCAATACGATTATAAGTACAGTCACCCAGGTAATATTGATTAAATGGGGATCAAATGGGAAGACAAGTCACATACAAGGAATTTTCCATTTAGAATATCAATCACTGCTATCTATCTCTAGGAGAAGAAGTACTTCTTTTCCTTTTTATAATGCTGACCAGTGAATGTGCCTCAATTGTTCTCCATGTTGGTTCCTTGCTGTGTTGGCTCCTGGACGGATGGCACCTTAAGGGAGGCCCTATCTACCTGCCAACAAGATATCTAATTAACTTACCTATCTGTAATAATAGCAGCTACCTCCAACAATAAGGACCAAATGAGATAAGATGTGGGGAACATTTACAACAGGGCTTGACAAAAATATTAGCTATTTTATTATCACTATTGCTACTCCTATTACTGTTGTTGCAACATGAAAGGAAATCCGAAGCTGTTGTTTCAGGCCTGGAGACATAGTACAAGCCTCTGAATTTAGGGAAGTGTTTTGTAAGGATCATTAGTTTGGGCAAAGAGCATGTACTTGTCTTGCCTGGGGTTTTAAACGCAAGAATATTTTTTAAAGCTTTTTTGTTGTGATAAAACAACATACTTGCAGAAATACAAGTAAGATACAAATTAGTTTATTCTAAAATTAACACTGTTAATTTGTTTGCGTTACTATGATTTTAAATATAACATCCATGTAAATCTGTCTCATGTCAGAACAAAAGCAGAATAGCAAAAAGCTTCCATATTCCCTCCCCAAAGTCCTACTCTTCAAAAGGAACCACTGTTCAGTGAAATGTCTGTTCAGTTAAAGGGCCCATTGACTAACCGAGCTATTTGATTTTTTGGTGTTAAGATTTTTGCGTTCTTTATTTATCCAGATAGTAACCTGTGAGGAGAGTAGATGGCAAGGATTTTCTCCATTTCTGCAGGCTGTCCCTTCTGTTAGCTGTTTGCCTTGCTGCGCAGAAGCATTTTAATTTGATGCAATTCCATTTGTTGATTCTTGCTCTTATTTCCTATGCTACTGGAGTCCTATTTAGGAAGTCTTTTCCTGTGCCTTCAGCTTTGAGTGTTCTGCCCTATGTTTCCTTTTAGCAGTTTCAAACCTTCGGGTATTATACCCAGGTCTTTTGAATTGATTTTTGTACTGGATGGCAGATAGGAAGCTAGGGCGAGAGATAAGGATCTATTTTCACTCTTCTACAAGTGAATATCTGGTTTGCCCAGCACCACTTATTAATGAGGCTGTCTTTTCTCTGCTGTATATATTTTTGCTCCCTTTTATGGAATCAGATGGTTATACTTTCACAGGGTTGTTTCTGTGTCCGGATTCAGTTTTGTTGGTCTACATGTCTATTTTTGTGCCAGTACCATGCTGTCTTTGATACTATGGCTTGGTAGTGTAATTTGAAATTGGGTACTGTGATGCTATTTTTGCTTAGGATTGCCTTGGCTATTCTGGGTCTTTTGTGTTCCCATGTGATTTTTAGGATTTTGTTTTTTCCAGTTCTATGAAGAATATCTTCAGCATTTTTGATAGGGATTGCGTTCTATCTGCAGATCACATTTGATAATACAGCCATTTTGTCTATTCTGCCAAGCCATGAACATGGAAGGTCTATCCATCTGCTGGTGCCTTCAGTTTCTTTCTTTAGTGTTCTGACATTTTCTTTTCTTTTTCTCTTTCTTTCTTTCTTTTTTGGTACCGGGGATCAAACTCAGGACTTCGTGCCAGGCACAGCACCACTGAGCTAAACACCTGGCTGACATTTTCATCATAGATATCTTTCACCTCTTTGGTCAGAATGATTCCTGCAGTTTCTTTTTAAAGCTACTGTGACTATTGTGAATATGGAATTATCTTCCTGATTTCTTTCTCAGCTAGTTAATTATTGGGGTACAGTAAAGCTATTGATTTTTAAGTGTTGACTTGATATCCTGCTACTTTGCTAAATTCATTTATCAGCTCTAAAAATTCAGGGTCTTCAAAGTAATGAATCATACCATCTGCAAACAAGGATCATTAGACTTCTTTCCTATTTGTATCCTTTTTAATTTTTTCTCTTGCATAGTTGTGCTAGCTAAAATTTCAAGAACTATTTGAATAGGAGTGAAACTGGACGTCCTTGCTCTGTTCCTATATATTCCTGAACACGTCTTGGTATGCACCCAACATATTTCATATCCTTAGGTAGAACTGCCTGATAACAGGAATGCAAATATTTAAATGTAGCTGACAATGCCAAGGTGAGTTTTGTTTTTCTTCTGTTATGTTTGGCTTTTTGAGGGAAAGCCCTGAAATATACCCCAGGCCGAGTCTGAAATCACAATGTAACCTAGGTTGGCCTTTAACTCACCATTTTCCTGCCTTAGCCTCCTGAGTACTGGAATTATAGACGTGCAACACCAACCACATCTCAAGGCATTTTCAAAGATTGCTTTTAAGCAACATTCTCAGCTGTTTTCTAAGATACAGTTTAATACTCTAACCAACAATGATGAGAGTTTGGCTGCTCCACCTTCTCATGCCACTTTGGTCTTGTTAGGCTTTTTAATTTGGGCCGTTCCAGTGGGAATAGAGTGATTATCTCATTGCATTTCCTTAATTACTTGTGAAGTTGGGCACTTTTTCAATTTTTTATTGGCCATTTGAATATTTATGTCTCTTGCCTATTTTCTTCGAGGTTTTGTCTTTTTTCAGTACTGGGAATTGGACCCAAGGCATTTGAAACAAATTACTACATCTCTGGCCCTTTTAAAATTTTTATTGTCTACTTTGAGACAGAGTCTCACTAAGTCACTAAGTTACCCAGGCTGGACTCAAACTTGCAATCCTTCTGCCTCAGCCTCCCAGAGTACTGGGATTACAGGTGTGCGCCACTATGCCCGGCTGTCTTTTTCTTTTACTGTGTAACACAAACCCTTTACTGTCACAGAATATGGCCTTAGCTTTCCCAGCTAGATCACATATAGTATTACAGGCAATAGGTCCTTTCCATAGTTTCTCACTAGACACAACAAGATTCTTCTTAGTCATAGGTCGAAAATAAAATCCTCAATTCCTGCCCACAAAAAAAATATTAGCCTAGAGTTATCAAATTCTCATCAAGTTTCAATAGATTTCAACCCTAGGAATAGCTTATCATTTCTTAAATCATTTTTACAGAAGTTTCAGTGCTTAACAAAAATAGAAATAAATTGTTCATTATACTTTGTTTTAATGGATTTCAAAATTCTATGTCAAGTTGTTTCCATTAAAAAATATTGTTTCAGCTGAGCCTGGTGGTACATGCCCATAATGCCAGCTACTCAGGCAGCTGAGGCAGGAGGATTACAAGTTTAAGTTCAGTTTCATCAACTTAGGGAGATCTCCTCCCAAAATATAAATAAATAAATAGGCTTAGTACCATCAAAAAAAAAATCTATTTGAGCCTGGTGGAGTAGCATGTGAAATCTGAGGTACTCAGGAGGCTGAGGTTGGAGAATCACGAGTTTCAGGGCCAGCCTGGGCAACTTAGTGAGACTCTCTTAAAAAAAAGAATAAAGAAAAACTGATTTTAGGGGCCGGGGATTTAGCTCAGTGGTTCTGCCGCTTGCCTGGCAAGGACAAGGACCGGAGTTTGATCCCCAGTACCAAAAAAAAACCAAACTGATTTTAAATACTAAAACTCTCTCTCTCCCTCTCTCTCTCTCTCTCTCTCTCTCTCACACACACACACACACACAATTTTCTCCTTTCCTTCTGAATACATTAACCAGCCTTTACTATTAAATTTGAATGGTACAATTGAGACAGACACTTTAGACCCCTTTCTTCCATCACTGATTATCTCTGGAGTAGAAGCTGGGCATGGTGGCGTGGGGTTGTAATCCCAGCACTTGGGAACTTGGGAGGAAATGTTTTTGTTTTCTAACTAGAAGTCTTGCATATATTTTTACCTTTTTTTTTTTTCAGTACTGGGAATCAAACTCAGGGCTTTGTGCTTGCCAGGCAGCCGCAGTGCCACTGAGCTACATCCCTGGCCCTTGTATATATTTTTAGATTGCTAGATATTTGGAATGTCTTGATGCTGTTATAAATGGTTTCTTTTTAAGATTTTGTTTTATAGTCATTAGTTGATGATAAATAGAAATACAATTTTTTAAAATTTTCCTTGCATCAACAATCTTGCTAAACTCTTTAACAGTTCTAATAACTTCTCTATAACTTAAGGGTTTTTTTCCTCTGTGTAGGCAATAAGATAATAAGATAATCTGGAAAGAATTAGCTTTATTTACTTATTTGTCTAGGTTTTAATGCTGAGGAGCAAATCCAGGGCCTTGTACATGCTAGGAAAACAATCTACCACTGAGCTATATCCCTGTCCCTATTTAATCTTTTTTTCCATTTATCAGTTTTTGTCCTTTTTTCTTACTATTTGCATTGGCTAAAACTTCTAGTATAATGTTAGTTAGAAATGACGGTGGCAGTAGCTTTCGTTTGTTCCTGGCCTTAAACTAAAGCATTCAACATTTCACTTTGCACTGAGTATGAAGCCCAGGTTGGCCTAGAACTCGGTGATCCTCCTCCCTCAGCCTCCCGAGTGCTAGGATTATAAGCGTGCGCCACCACGCCTGGCCGTTTTGGTTGTTTTTCTCTTGATACTAATTTCCAGTAACAACAGTGGTGACAGGAATTTACAAAGCAAAAATTACCCAAACGGAAGCACTGCTATACCTCCCAATGTCCAGAAGGTGGAGACAGCGAGCCACGAAGAAGATTTCAATGCGGCTGGTTTTTTGCTGCAAACGCCCATTGTCAGCTTGGGTTATGCAGAGAGGCTGGCCTGTCTGTCCCTTTTAGCTCCATTCGGTTCTTTCATATGTAGCACTCCCAGGCAGAAGCAATCGTCACTAAAGTAGCGTTATGTAAGGGGCGTAGCTTTCCTGGTTTTGATCTCCCTGGGCTGCAATGCTCAGGTAGGGTCCACTCACTTCATATAAATATAAAAATACCTGGAGGGGCTCTTGAGCTTTGGACTAAGGACAACAGGGTTCATTTAAAATGGTGAACTCACACCCTGGAATGACTGTGTAGAGATGTGAGTGGAGAGCTTTACCACTCTCTCGGTCTGTTCTGGCTGCCGTTACAAAATGCCACGGCCCGGGGAGCTTCTCTGAGAGAAGTGTATGGGAGGCGCTGTCGACCTGGCTCGCAGACGGCGATCTTCAGCTGTGTGCTCACGCGGTAGCTAGAGAGACAAATCAAGCTCCCTGGTTCATTCTCTCTCTCTCTCTCTCTCCCCCTCTCTCGGGGGGGGGGGGTCAGGTTTCCCGACAAGCCCTTGGCCTTGTTCTCCAAACAGGCCTCTCTTGATCACGAATGAATTTCTTGGGGGTATGAGGGAGACTGGACTCACCTAGAGACGCTGAGCAAGTCCCTCTTGCATCCATTGCTATTATTATTTTAATAAATTCCTTTTAAGTTTTTGATTTTCCAGCTACTCCTACCATAGAAATAGTAATACTAATGGGCGTGGTGATGAGACTCGTAGTATTAATAGTGGTAGTAGAAGTTAACAAAATTGAAGGGTCACTCTGCCACGTGCTATGATAAGTGCTTTACATATATTGTCTCATATATACATGAATTCAGAACATTTTCAATTTAGTAAGGTAATATGCTGCATTTTCTGTGTAGTATGGAGCACAATCAGCAGAGTAACAATTTTTCTTTTTCCTTTCTTTCCTTTCTTTCCATTCCCTCTTTCCCGCCCTTCTTTCTTTATTTAATTTTTTCTATGCAGGAAATTGAAGCCAGGACCTTACATTTGCCAGGCAAGTGATGTACCGTTGAGATCCATCCCCAGCATTTAAAAAAAAAATTTGTTTTGAGAAGCTCCAGTGGCACAGTTAGCACGAGGTACATATAAAAAAAAATTACTATTTTTTATTTTATTTTTTGGTACCAGGAATCGAACTCAGGCGCACTTGCACTTGCAAGGCAGACGCAGTGCCACTGAGCTAAATCCCAGGCCCAAAAATTTTTATTGTGGGACAGGGTCTCACTAAGTTTCTCAGGCTGGCCTTGAATTTGTGACCGTCCTGCCTTAGCCTTCCAAGTAGCTGGCATTGTAGGCATATGCCACTGCTTCCAACCTGGGTAATAACTTCTGACAAATAAATTTATATTTGCAGTAAAATGTATAACCATAGTAAGTCACATAGAAACTATAAGTACCCTCAATCCTTTCAGATCAGCTTTGTGACCAAATAAATTTAAGTGAAGTTGGATTTTGGCAACAAAAGAGAGGAAAAATTTGCACTTTTTAGAGAATTTTGGATTGAGTAACCATTGACAAGGTATGGACTTAGAGCATCAATATTCCACAGATGATAGAATTAAGACTACAAAAATAATTAAGACCGCAAAAGGTTGGCAAAGATCAGGAAATAACAGTAATCAAGATCTGTTACTTTTCTGTATGTGTATCCAGTTGGTCAGTACTATTTGTTCAAAAAGACTTTCTTTTCCTCCCCTTTTAATTTTCTTTCTTTCTTTTTTTCCCCCCCTGAAATAAGATCTCACTATGTATTCCAAGCTGGTCTCAAACTCACCATGTCACCCAAGTTGATCTCAAACTCAGGTGATTCTCCTGCCTCGGCCCCGAGTGCTGGGATTTCAGGCCTGCACCACAGTGCCCAGCCTCCCCTACCCCCCAGTTATCTTGGTGACTGTCAAAAATCAATTGACCTAGGGCTGGGGATTTAGCTCAGTGGTTCCACCACCTGACTCGCAAGTGCAAGGTCCCAAGTTTGATCCCCGGTACCAAAAAAAAAAAGTCAATTGACCATGTATGTGTGGGGCTATTTCTAGGCCATCTATTCCATCTATTGATCTACCTGTCTATCCTCACACTAATACATTGCATCATTACTGTTGGAGTTTGTAATGAAACCTGAAATCAGATGGTTTAAATCTACCATATTTGTTTTCCTCTTTGTTTTGCTTCTTCTAGGTTAATTACATTTTCATGTAAATGTTATAATCAATTTAACAATTTCCCCAAAAAGACTTATTAGGCATTTATAAATGATAATCATACAGTGGAAAATCATAGTGAACCAGTGACTAAGTCAATTCAAATATTCAAATAGAATAATGGGTATAAAATTAACATGTGGGAATTAGCCTTCATATACACATACAGTAATTAGCTAAAGATATTGATTGAGAAAATCTCATTATAATAGCAACAAGGAAGATAAAATATTGGGATACATTAAGTAAGAAATGCACAAATCTTCATGAAGACAACTTTAAAACTCTACTGAAAGAGACGATATTAATTTTGACAAAAGAAAGGACACCTCTTATATTTGAGTAGGATGGTTCACCATTCAAAAACTGTCAGGTATCTAAATTAATTTATAAAGGCAACTCTAACTCTCTGTATCCCCAGATTTTAGCTTTTTTATGAAGGTAAACAATTGATACTTGACTTCATATGGAAAGATGAACAGGCAAGAATAGTCAGAGAAATGAGAGAAAGAGAGAAAGAGGAAAGGAAGGAAGGAAGAACGAAAGGAAGGAAGGAAGGAAGGAAGGAAGGAAGGAAAGAAAGAAAGAAAGAAAGAAGAAAGAAAGAAAGAAAGAAAGAGGGGTCTGGGAATTTAGCTGAGTGGTGCCACCTGCTTCGTAAGCACAAGGTCCTGAGTTCAATCCCTGGTACCAAAAAATAAAAAGAAGGAAGGAAGGAAGGAAGAATTAAAAGGGGAGGAAAAGAGTCTTGAGAGAAGACAAATTCTCTAGCCCTCTCAGGCTGAAAACACACTCTCAAGCCTTCATAATTAAAGCAGTGCACCAGCACATGATATCCAGGTACACCAGTGGAAAAGAACAGAAAATCTAGAAATGGATTGAGCTCCTATGGAACTTGAATATTATATGATAAAAGTGATGTTTTCTGTCACTGGGACCAAAATAGAATTTTAATAATTGGGTACAGCAAAAGATGTTCTGACTATGACCAAAAATTCAGAAGCGGTAAAAGAAAAACTGACACATTTGGTTACATAAAGATAAAAGACACCTGCATGGCAAAGTTGCCATTTTAAAAAGTCAAAGTCTGGCTGACAAACTGGGCAGAAATATTTGCAAGATATATAATTAAAGGCTCAATATTGCTAAAATATTAAAACCATTTTTAAAGGAACAAAGAAAAGTATGAACATATGAAGACACAGCGCCTGCCTGGCAAGCACAAGGTCCTGAGTTCGATCCCTAGTATCAACAAATATGTATATATACAAATGAAGAGACAATGGAGTCCATATACTGAACACACACACACACACACACACACACACACACACACACTCACTCTGCTTTCTGTCAAATGGGAGGGGGCTGAGGCCTGAGCCAACAGGACTATTGTATGCCCAGCTGGGCCAGGTCCCTGAGGCAGTGCTCCACCTATTACTCTTCCTTCACAGAGAACAAAGAGACATTGCTAGTTCCAAAGTCAATCTGGGTCACTATCTTCTGGCCTTGGGGTCAGTGAGCTGATGCATTTCAACTTGAAGTGTGAAAGTGGTGGAGAAACCTGCGTATGATCAGAAAGTGGAGCTTTCTTCCCTGAATGGAACACCACCATAGCCGTCTTCCCAGAATGAGTTACTGCGGCATCCTAGGAAGTGTGTTTGTACTATGAAATTATTCTTCCAGCTGTATGACTTAGAACAAGCTGGAATTTGTGATTTGAACTATATGGCTAGGTTAAACTCCCTCAGTCTTTAAAGATTTCCCACTCAGCTTCCAAAGTCCTCTCTTTGGTCTCAACTCTCCCTCCCAACCTCGTAACATTAATCTTGCCAGTAGCCTCGTACTGGAGAACTTCCTGGTATAGATTTTTTCTTCTTCCATTATCCCTGAACCTTAATAGATGCTGAGAGTAACTTTTCTCTTTTGTTGTTCACTAGCTCTAAAGGGAAAAAGGGAAGGCTCTAGACCCTAGGACATTTTCAGTGGGCGAGGATGGAAGGTGTTCAGGACTCAGTTCATATCTCTCCACCAGTGGGGCCTGTGGCCAATTCTCAAGGTCTCCCCACTGTAACTTGCCTAGGGATGAACACAAATGCCCTTGCAAGTACTGATTTTTTTCCATTGTCAGATTTGTCATATTCCTTTTATTGACATGACTGTGATTCTATCTGTGAAGTAATAGCCCTAGTAGCCTATGATGTTAAAGAGAATTTGACTCCTAAGCTTATATATAAGGCCATGCAATCAGCCAGGAATGGGTCTATTAACAGTGGTTCTCACACTTGCATGTACGTTACAGTCACTGGAGGGTTTATTAAATTATGGAGGCTCAGTCTCATTCAGTAGTTCTATGGCAGAGCCTGAGAACTTATATTTCTAACAAGTCCCCGGATGAGGATGCTTTTTCAGAACTCCTTAGGCAAAATGGTGACATTCTTCCTAGAATGGAAGGAGGAAGGACTGTCTCAACTCACCCACTACACTGATGTTACATTCAAGATGTGACATGATGTGGTTTATATTTGCTCATAGATGGGAGTTTTTGGAAGGTATTTGGATTATGGGGACTAATAGCTGACTTGCTCTTAGAAGACAGGATCTGGTCAGAAGAGCTGGGTCACTTGGGGTATGGCCTAGAAGGGCTTATCTACCTCCCCAGCTTCTCCCTTGGCTTCTCTACTTCCTGCCTGTATTGCCATTCTGAGCAGCTCTCCTCTGCTATGCCCTTCTACCATGCTGTCCTCCCTTGGAGCCAGCTGACTATGGACTAAAACCTCTACAAACTGTGAGCTAAAATAGCTGAGCAGATTTTGGTACCAGCGAAGTGGGGCTGTTGCTATAACTACCTGACCATGGGTTCAGAAGCCTTTGGCACTGGTTTTCAGGAAGAGTTTGATAAGGTTTGGAGATACCTCTAGCAGAAGCCCTAGAATGTTGTAAGCCAAGCTTGACAAGAGATTCTGATCAGAACTCAGAAGTCTAGAATGCTGACAGTGATGCAGCTGATAAAGACCAGTCTCAGGAAGCTTCGGTTGAGAGCAAGGATTCCATTGGCAGTTGGACTCCCAGCCATGTGTGTTATGCTTTGGCAAAAAATGTGTCTACATTTTGCTCATGTCCACAGACTTTGTAGGAGATTGAGGTTAAGGCTGAGAAACTAATTGATCTGATGGAGAAGATTTCAAGGCAGCCCAATATTTAGGATGTGGCATAGACACTGTAGGGGACTTTTAGCTAGTTTTATAATGAAAATCGAGAGCAAACAGAGCAGCTGAATGATTTTTTAAAAAGTTTTGAGTATGGCCAGAAAGGAAGCTCTTGTAACATTAAGGTCTGCAAAGATGGAGCCGAGTTTGGTTGCTGAAAATATTAACATTAAAAAGAAACCAAATACTTTACAACCCTTCAATAGAAATCATGGCTTGAGGGCATCACAGGAACCTGCAAGACTCTAACCTTCACAAACTTGGGAAGAGAGCCCAAAGACACGCTGTCAGAAAAAGGTCACCTAAGGACAATTCCCTAGGGATTCAGTTTACCATGCTTAGCCATCTAGGCATTTTGAGGCCTCTGCAACCACCAGCAAGATATGAAAGGGCCAAGCTACTCATCCACCTGGTAGCAGACTCTGGCATCTTCAGCATGGTGCTAGTTTTTCAGGAATGCAGGATGCAAGAGTTGTGGGGTCAGCAAGGCTTCCACCTAGATTTCAGAAGGCCTGGAAGGCCAGGCAGGGTGTCCCTGAGAGGGCAATGTATAAAGCTGTGAGAGTGAAGCTGAAAGTGCAGTGGAGAGCCCAGAAAGTTGGAGAAGCCAGAAACATGGACTGTCTGAAGAAAACCACAAGAAGTGAGCAAACCCAGTCCAAGAGAGAAACCATGAGAGCTACAACCACTGGAAATGCCATAGGGGCAGGGGTGCCTAAGCCCTTTGGAGTTCATGTCTTGCCATACCCTGTTCCAGGTGTTGGACATGGAGCTACAGGACTTAAAGTATGCCCCACTGGATTTTGGTCTTGCTTTGGTCCCACTGGTTTCTGGGTTTTTATCCCCCATTTATCCCTTTTGGAACAGGACTGTTTATCCCCTGCCATTGGATGTTGGCAGTGTTTAGCTTTATTTTTCATTTTTACAGAGCCTCACAGCTAGAGTTTGCTTTGAGTTTCAGAGGAAAGAGACTCAGAGTCTTTGGACTTGGACTTTTCAGTAATGCTGCAACTGTCAGGTTTTGGCAACTCTTACAGGTGGACTAAATGCATTCTGCAGAGGGGATGCCCTTGAGTCTTCTGGGAGCCAGAGGGAGAAGGTGATGACAAATGTGCTCATTTGTGGAGCTCTTCAAAAGTGATTGGATTGGGCCGGGAATTTAGCTCAGTGATGCTCCCACCCACCTCACAAGTGTAAGGTCCTGAGTTTGATCCCGGTACCAAAAAAAAAAAAAAAGTGATTGGATTACAGGGGCTTATAGCTCACTTGCTATTAGGAGATGGGGTCTGGTCAGAGGAGATGGATCACTTGGGGCAGACCTACAAGGGCTTATTTCCCTCCCTGTCTCCTCCTTTGGACTTTCTGCTTCTTGACTGCCTTGCCATCCTGTACAGCTCTCCTCTGCTATGCCTCCTTGTCTTGAAGCCATCTGACTATGGACTGGTACTTCTACAATCTGAGCCAAAATAAACCTCTTTTCTTTTAGTTTGTTGGTGTTGGGTATTGTATCCTGGTGATGAGAAAGTAACTAAGACACTGCACAATGGGATGTAACTCACCATTAAATGGGTTAAGACACAAGGCTTGAAAACCACTGTTCCAACTGCTTATTAAAGAGAGGGTATGGAATACCCTTCACAGAGGCAAGATACTGAGATACTGTCAACTGGGAAGATACCAGCATTTTTTTTCTTTCCCAACAGTCAATCAGGTCCTTTTGAAGACCAGTTCTTGGAAATGGTCTTAAAGATGTTTCTTAAATCATAAAGATGTTTCTTTAAATAAAACTAGAAAAATTAATTACTCCTTTATTTTATAAAATATACAATGAAAAGAGTGACTTTTCAATGAAATACAGATTGTAGAAGTTATACGAAATAACCCTGAGTTTTGATGAAATAATTTCCTTCTTTCATAAATGTACAATACCCCAACATTAATTTCTTCAATGGTAGCAAATTAATAATTAATTAATAAAGAATTGTGGAATGAAGAATGAATACACAATATGACATTGAATATAATCCTTGCATAACCTTGTCAGCTAAGTAGGGAGAATGACAGAGATGCCAGAAATTCCAAGTTGCTGAGGGAAGAATAATACAACAATAGCTGTTCAGGAGGAAGGGTGAAGTGGGTTTGCTCTGGCAAGGAACGTCTTGCAAAACCTCTGCCATACCAGAGTGTGTAACGTAGGGCTCAAATAGAGACAAGATCCAGTTTGTGCTCTGGTCACCTGCTTGCCAAATCATGTCTGAGCATGGGGCTGCCACAGTCCAGGGAGGCACAGATTTGCCTTTCTCAAAGACAGCTGGTGACTTATCAGGAGCCCAATTTACCTGAGTCTTGATTTTTCTCCAGGAATCATTAGGTATAAGACAGCCTCTAAACATTGGGAGCAGAGAATAACTATTATTTTTCACATTAACTATTATTTTTACTGCATCTATGGGACCCTTCCAGTAGACTTCCAAGGCTTCTTTCTTACTATCATTCCCCCATCAGCCAAGGACTGTGATCTTCCTTGATCTTCCTTCGTGAAAGCTTTTTGTGAACATGAAGGTTTAGCTTTACTTTGTGGACTCAGGGATGCTGAGAAGGCAAAATAAATGATCCTCATAAGAACCCTACCTACTTAACAACTAGAGCCTGACATTCAATTTTTTTTTTTTTTTTTTGAGACAGGGTCTCACTATAGTCTAGGCTGGCCTTGAGCTCACTATATAACCCAGACTGGCGGCAATCCTCTAGCTTCAGCTCCCAAGTACTGGGGTTACATGCATGCACCACCACACCCAGCTCTGACATTCAAATTTAATTTCATCTTTTTAGCCCAAGGCATGTTGAAATAAAAAAGTAACTGAATTATTTTGCAGCTAGCATGTTGTTTTTAGCACCCTGTGGTTATATAAATCATAATTCATAGTAAAGTAGGCTGCATAGATTTTCTTAGCTGAGCCATTTCCCTCATTTTAAGATCTCTGGGGAACAGGGAACATTGTCATTTGTGCTGATGGAACAAAGGCTACAGACTGGGTGGCTTACATACAAAAAGAAATGTATTCCTTACAGTTCTGGAGCCTAGATGTCTGAGATTACGGTGCCAACATAACCAATGTGTGGTGAATGTTCTCTTCTGGATTGCAGGCTGCTAGCTTCTGGTTGTTTCCTCACATGAAAGAGAGAGCACTAACTTGCTGTCTGGGATTTTCTTACAAGGGCACTGATACTATTCACGAGTGCTGTACCTTCCAGACCTAATTACCTCTCAGAGACCTTACCTCCAAATACCATCCTACTGGGACTAAGGTTTCAACACATGTATTTAGGGGGTGTGTAGGACATAAATCTTCAGTTCATCATTGCAAGAGACTTCTCATATTTTTGGCACTATCATTTTCTCCAATATTTACAGTGTAAACCCCATTACACAGTAGAACTTCAGCAAATTATTGGATAAAGCAAAAAAAAAATCAATGATCCTATTCTACTCTTCATTCATTAATCTCAAGAAAATAATCTCACAATGTTATTCTCAAGGAGGATTAAATAAGAATTCTTTTTTTTGAGACAGGGTCTTGCTAAGTTGCCCAGGCTGGCCTCAAAGTTCTTATCTTCCTGCTTCAGCTTCTTGAGTAGCTGGGATTTCAGGTATGCACTACCATGCCAGGTTTCTGGTTTCTGAGTTTCTGATCTAGATGCTGGATACAATCAGTTCTCCACATCTTCAGATCTGCCGATGTCTTATTACTTAGAAAAGTATCCTTCATAGAAATTTTATCTTTGTGCTGGGGATTTAGCTCAGTGGTTCCGCCACCTGCCTCGAAAGCACAAGGACCCGAGTTCGATCTCTGGTACCAAAAAAAAAAAGAAAAAAGAAAAAAAGAATTTTATCACCATCTGCTTCTATCATTTGACTCTTTGTGTTTATATCTCAAATGGGATTTATTATTTTCATTGCTTTTCCTCAGTATTTTAGGCATTTGCTCTGGCACTATCCACGAAAATACACCTGCGTCTTATATAGAGCAATAGCTGAAAAATGTAACTACATTTCCTACTTCCTGTTACATCAATGTGGCCAGATTACTGGTTCATACCAATAAAATGTAGTTGGAAAACCTGCTACTTCTGGGCCAAGCATGTAAGAAGCAGGTACATCTCCTCTATGTTCTTTTCTCCTTTTGTCAGGTAGTGCAAGGTTACATGAGGCCATACATCAGGTTAATCTCAGTTCCACCATTAAATTAGGGTTCTCTAGAGGAACAGAATCAATAGAAAATATATGTATGATTGTGCGAAGGGATTTATGAGATAGCTTACAGGATCTGAGGCCGAAGAGTCTATAATGGTGGTCTGCAGGATCAGAGGCAAGAGAATATAACAGCTGCTCAGCAGCGAAGATGGAAGCTGCAGAGCAAGAGAGCTCACAGACATGGCTCTAGTGCAACATCAGAGGCCTGGAAGTTCACAGGAGTGTCACTGGTGTGAGTCTGCATTGGAGGTGAAGAAACCAGAGACCTGGAGACCAATGTCCAAAAGTGGTAGCAACAGAGAATGATCCTTCCGGGAAGACTGGAGCTCTTCAAAACGGGCACAGTTCCTTCTTCTTTCCCTCTTTTATCCCATCCAGGCTACAATCCTATTGGTTGGTGCCACCCACATTTAGGGTGGGTCTTTCCCCTCAGTTTGCTGGCCTACATGTTAATCATACACAGACACACCTATGTTGGGAGCAATGCTACATAATTCTAGGGAAAAATCATTTGGTTAGCCTAGTTCTCTTGCCTACAGCCCAGCTACAGAATAACTCCAGTTTGGCCTCCGGTCACAACTGAGACTTCAGTGATCCAGTAATGCTGTGATTCTCCAGGACAAGAAACATCTTGGGAGAACAAACATCTGCTCAGTTCCTCATTGTTCTTGGACTGATTAACATCTTGTTTGCCGGAGATGTACTGAACTCTCTGCAAGCCTTCCGTTACACCTTGTTTATCCCAATGTGAACTGTTGAACTCTCTGCAAGTCATTTGTTACATTTGTTTCTCCCGATGTACTGAATAAAAGGTGTGGTAAGCTGGGGGCTTTGTCTTTGCTGCCCAGAGCAGCACTGATCAGACCCAAAGCTCAGCTTCTTCTCAGTCTCATTTTTCTACCTTTCCTGTAATTCGCCGTGTGCTGCCGTGGCTCGCAGGAGACCAGGACTAACTGCAGAGGTTCTGGTAACATCCCCTTCCCCTGTCCCCTACACACCTAGACCTGTGCTTTACTAATCTGCTAGGCATTTCTTAACCCACTGAAGTTGACGTAACATGGTCAATGGTCACAATCATGAGTTCATCTTTTTGTGTGTGTAGTCTAAAGATCAAACCCAGGGCCTCACACATTCAAAGCAAGTACTCTACCACTGAGCAACATCCTTAGCCCTTTTTCTTTTTTTTTGGTACTGGGGATTGAACTCGGGACCTTGCACTTGCAAGGCAGGCGGCAGCCCAGCCCTTTTTATTTTTGAGACAAAGTTTCACTGTGTTGCCTAGGCTGGCCTCAAATTTGTGATCTTCCTTAGCCTCTTGAGTAGCTGGAATTTCAAATGTATGTACCATGCCCAGCCTGTGCCATGTATTCTTTTTTTTTTTTGGTACTGGGGATCAAACTCAGGTCCTTGCGCTTGCACAGCAGGCGGTGAAACCATTGAGGTAAATCCCCGGCCCTTTGTAAATTATCTGAAGATACTTACTTTTTTTTTTTTTTGGTACCAGGGATCGAACTCGGGTCCTTGCACTTGTGCAGCCGGCGGTGAAACCACTGAGCTAAATCCCTGGCCCTTGTGCCATGTATTCTTTAGCATACCAAAGAGGCTTCTGGGTTTCACCTCAGAATTATTTAGAATGTATAAAATAGAGTATTAGAAGTATAAAGGAAAGAAATTATATTGATTTATGAAAATATTTAGAAAGTGATAATGATAATATATGCACATATTAGTTCTCTGTTGCCCCATAAAACTTAGTGGCTTAAAATAACTTTTTTTTGAGACAGGGACTCACTATGAAGTCCAGGTTGGACTTGAACTACCTGAGTAGCCCAGGCTAGCCTTGTACCCATGATCTTACTGTCTCAGCCTCCGAAATGGTAAGATTACAGGTATGTACTACCACACCTGGCAACATTTATTATCTCATGGCTTCTGTGGGACAGGAATCTGGGAACAGCTTACCTGGGTGGTTCTGGGTTATGATCTCTCACAAGGCTACAATCAAGGTGCCAACTGGATATGCAATTTGGCTCACTCAAATGGCTATTTGCAGGCTTCAGTTCTTTGTCACATTGATCTATCCACAGACTGGTGTCATGATGTGGTAGCTGACTTCCCCCAGAGCAAGTGCTCAACAAGAGGGTGCAGAATCCACCAGATTTTATTATCTAATCTCATAAATGACACCATTTCTGCCATATTCTGTTCACTGGAAGAGAATTACACAAGGGTACAGGAAGTTGGGATCACAGGGTGTCGGGGACTGCCCTATTGATTATGACGAAAGCAGGCTGTAAGCAGTACAGGCTGTAAAGAGTGAACCCCTCAATTGGCTCATTTTAAGAAGCGAGTCTGACTGAAGCTTATGTCACTTATAGAAGCACCTCGTAAGCACTGCGGTAGCACACAGATTAGTGGGACCACAGCAGAGACAACAGAAATGGCCTGTGAAGTTGTGGTGCTCAATATGAGATAACATAGTAGCTGATGTCAGAGAAACTTGCACCCAACTTCCATTCCCAAGACTAAGACCTTCTTAACTAGAAGGACAAGGTTCTCATTACAACCCTATATTTTGTCTGTTCTGTTCCTAATTGGAGAATGGTTTGTCTTTTCCTTTACAAGCCTTACCTGGATTAGCATCCAGTGCAAGCACAACTGCACATCCCTGCATGTAGTTCCCCCTTTTACCCCAATTTGATTACCAATAAAAATCAGTGGCTTGGACTGACCAGGGTCTTTGCTGGTTGAGCAGCACTGGCCGTCCTGGCTCCACACATTTTCTTTAATTTTCTCTTTGAGTCTTTCTTCAACCCTGTGTCATATGCTGTGCAGGAGACTGGAACCTACTGCAGAGGTCTCCAGTAACAGGGAATTATCCTAAAGGGTGCCTACTACAGAATGTGTTTTTATGTATATATTAAAATACAGGATCTAGAATACAGATCTAATACCTACTATAATTTTGAAAGGATGCTAAGTGTAAATTATTCTTTGAGAGATCTGTAAAAATAGTAACGATATATTTAAAAAATCTGCAATTTCTATTTGTTACAAGTCACAAGTACTGCTAATATATCTGTGGTTTTGCCTGTGAGAATAATTAAACAATATGATACATTTTAGCTCAACATTAACAGGGTGGGGCTAGAGACATAGCTCAGTGGTAGAACACTTGCCTAGCTTGCAAGAAAGAGGACTTAGGTTTGATCACCAGAACTGAAAAAGGAGAGAGAGTCAAGACAGGTAGAGAGGGAGAGAGGAAGCGGGGGGGGGGGTATAAATGGGAGAGCTAAGTATGCAAAGTTAACAAGGATGTACTTTTTTCCATTCAAATATAGTGACCTCACTGAATTCTATTATAGATCCCTTGGTGGACCCATGAATTCTGTTAATGGACCCTATAAGAAGAGGGATCTCTCTCTCTCTCTCTCTCTCTCTTCCTCTTTCCTTCTCTCCCTCACCCTCTCTCCTTCCCTCCCTCTCTGTATTGTTTTTATCAAAGTGAGAAAATAAATTAGAACCTTAAATATTAATTCTGGGTCTAGATCCCCTAGTCTGTTCAGAAGAAAGTTTATATATGTACATATCTATATATGTATCTATATACATATATATGTATGTATCTATATTCATTCTTTATGAACCAGCTTTCAATATTTGTTTTTGTGGAAGACAGATATTCATCTGAAACAGAGGGAGCAGCAACTTGAATTATCAGAAAGTGAGTTTCTGAATTTCTCTTAAATATTAATTAGAGGCAAAGAAAATGTTGTTTCTGAGCTGAATGATTGATGGGAACATTACAGAATGAAGACTGTGGAAAGGCACCAAAGAAAACTTTTGCCCCACTTACACAAAAATTGCTTAGCAAGATACTTTGTGGCCCTGACTCACCCAAGGAGACCCTGGGGATTAATTTCCCAGAGGCTGAAGCCAAGGCAAACTTACTAAAGGGCAGGTTAAAAAAGGAGGAGAAAGGAACCACAGAGAGTGGTCCAAGTTTTAGCCAGGAGAATAAAAGGAAAATCTCAAGACAGTAATCCAGAAGAGAAGAATGGAAAAGAAAAATTAATTCTCACCAGTGCAGAATTTGAGAAGAGTATCCAGGCTCTGCTATGCAAGTCCCTCAAGGAATTCTTGGCCTTAATTTTGTAGAGACTTCCTGTGCAAAGTCCATAGTACATACCTAGTCAAAGAACCAGGAATCACTTCTTCTGCTGATAATAATGCCAATCCCAAAAGGGTAATGGTGCCTCACACTCAAGAGATTTCAGCTTCTCTACAAGATGAAATTAACTCTGAGATAAAGGCATATGAGCCAGGCCAGGAAATTCTTGTACCTTCTGAAAAGAAACATAATAGTCCCTCTTTAGGCAAAAGAAAGAAAGACCCTCAGGGTGAAAAAGTGGAGAAAATCCTTGGACAGAGAAAATCCAAGGTGGTGGAGAAAGACCAAGCAAAGAAAATAATTCAGGGTCATTCTCAGATGAGGGACAGCAGAAAGGACAGGAAAGTAGTTTTGGTCGATGTCTAGTCTGGGCCAGTGTTTCTCTCTAAATAGTGAATAACGGAGACAGCTTCATGGGAACATCCATCTCTCAGTTCTTCCAGATAATTTGTCCTGTGACCAGAATACAGACTTGGATTTTAATTGCTGTGATATTCCTAAGGAGACTGGACAGGGCATGAGAGTGAAGTGGCCTTTGCCTCCTATGCCCCAGAATCAATCATTTGGGACAAGCAATATGGTTACTCCTGATGGCCAGACATGGTAGTATTTGATCCTGATCTGGGAGAATATTTTCTTTTTGCTTCTCATGTTGATTCTCTATTGCATAAATATCACATTGTGACATTGTTTTTGAGAAACAGCTTCTCATGTTTGGATCCCAGTCAACATGCTAACGAACTTCCAGGAGCTGTTCTTGAATCTAAAAGGAGTGAGAAAGTAAGGGACAAAGACCACAGCCAGGAACATTGCAACTGCATTCAGGAGCAGATAACTTGTTTGGATTCTGGACCGAACACTGTGGATCTGACAGCAGTGGGGAAAGAAAAAGACTCAATGTTGGCTGGGGCTATCAGCCCTGAGTCCTGCAGGGAAAAAGAGGAGGGAGAGGGCTGAAAGATGGAGGGGCGGGGGGGGAGAGACGACAGAGCACCAAACTTTGCCTGGTCCCAAGTCAGCAATGATATAAACCAAACACAAGCCAAGAGAGATGGCAGATGAAAAAAACAGGATCCTGAAACAGAAGACAACAAAGAGATCTCTGGACAGTGAATCTATAACATCCACTCTACCCATTAATGGAAAGGAAAGATGGGCAAAAGAATACAAACCTGGACCAGCCAGGACCTAGGAAAAAGTTCCAGGTTCCTCAAAGCAAGGCCTCAGCAATCAGCCTGTCTGAGGGAAAAGAAGTCGGAATGGTGCTAGAGGGCCTGACCAGCAGATTATGGGGCCTGTTCCTTGGTGGAGAAAGAAAGGAACCTGGGAACCACTAACTCAAGAGGCTGGAAGTGACCTCCTTGGAGATGAAGCCTCCAGTGGCCTGACCCTGGAACAAATCATGGAAGATATTGGAAGAGAGTCGAAGAAAGAGGAGAGCTACAAGACAGAGTCATGCAGAGGCATTCTGCCGGGCCTTCTGTGATGAGTAATGGTGTACTCCTGCCTTTCTCTTATTCTCTCTGCACCAATAAGGAGAGCCTTTCAGTTTGGTCCCTGCAATGTTCTTGAATGTTTCAGTTAACTGGCTGCAAGGTTCAAGTCAGAGCTCCACTCTGTTTGTGTGTTCATAAAGGAGGTTATGTGTGTGAGAAGAAGAAGGAGAAGGAGAAGGAGAAGGAGAAGAAGAAGAAGAAGAGGAGGAGGAGGAGGAGGAGGAGGAGGAGGAAGAAGTGGAAGAAGAAGAAGGAGCAGCAGCAGCAGCTACAAGATGGCTTAGATCACTGAATCACTGCATAGAGGAAACATTTACTATCCTAAAAGAACTGCCTTATGTCGGAAGCAATGCTATACAATTTTAGGGAAAAATCATTCGATTAGGCCTAGTTCTCCTGCCTACAGGCCAGCTATGGCATTTTGAGACATAATTCCATTTTGGCCCCCCCGGTCACAACTGAGACCTCAATGATCCGGTGATGCTGTGATGCTCCAGGACAAGATTACACCAGCTGAAGACATCCTGGGAGGAACAAAATCTTCATCTACTCAGTTCCTCATTGTTCTTGGATTGTCACACTTTGTTTCTCCCGATGTACTGAACTCTCTGTCCTGAGTCATTTGTTACATCTGTTTCTCCTGATGTGCTGAATAAAAGGTGTGGTAAGCTGGGGGCTTTCATCTTTGCCTCCCAGAGCAGCACTGATCAGACCCAAAGCTCAGCTTCTTCTCCAAGTCTCATTTTTCTACATTTCCTGTATGATAAGTTAATTCGCCTTGTGCTGCTGTGGCTCCCAGGAGACTAGGACTCACTGCAGAGGTTCTAGTAACGTCCCCTTTCCTTGTTCCCTACGGCCTTAGACTGTGACCCACCATATATTTAGGAGTCTATCTGTTACTACCTTTGCCAACACTGTGTACATTTGCCAATTAATTACTATCTTATTACTACTGTCTTAACTTTGTCCATCAACATACACCGTATGTGTGTGTATGTGAGGAAGGGAGGGAGAACTGGTGACTGTGAACCCAGTGATGCTCTATTACTGCACTATATCCCCAGCTCTTTTTATTTTTTGAGACACGGTCTCACTAACTTGCCTAGATTGGTCTCAAACTCACAATCCTCCTGCCTCAACCTCCTGAGAAGCTTCTATTACAGGAGTGTGTGACCAGTAATATAGCAGAAGTGAAGATATGTTGTTACTGAGATTAGGTTATAAAAGACTGCAGCTTTTGCCTCGGGCTGTCTCTCACTTTCTTCAACATCCACTGTGAGGGAAGCAATTTACCATGCCATGGGGACCCTCAGGCATCCTACAGAAAGGGTCATGTGGTGAGGAAATGAAGTGTCCAGACAACAGCCAATGAGGAACTAAGACCTGCCAACAATCACGTGAGTGATCTTGGAGTCAACCTCACAGACTTCAGATGACTGCAGTGTCAGCTGACAGTTTGACCACAAGTTCACGAGAGACCCAAAACCAGAACCACCCCATAATTACTTTGATATTCCTGACCCATAGTGACTTTGAGATAATAAATGCTGTTTTACACTGCTAAATTTTGGTGTAATGCAGCAATAGAAAATCAATACACTCAATTTCATTAGTCCCCTACTGGCTGTTCTTTTCAGATTCCTTTACTGATTCCTCCTTCTCTTTTAACAAGTCTCTAAATGTTGGAATATTTTAGGGTCCAGGCCTTGGTTATCTTCTCTTGGCCTGCTGTATTTCTCACCCTATGAATTTAAATATCATCTATATGCTTTATCTCAGGCCAGAACTCTCCTAAGACCTGTAGATGTACTCATTCAACTTCATACCTTACCTCTCTACTTAGAAGTTTCACACACATCTCAAATCTAACAGATTCAAAATGTGATTCTTCCTTTCCTTCCTTTTCCCAAAGCTCTTTCATTCTTTTCTTCCCTACTACTCTTTCCAATCTCCCTAATTATAATAGCATTAAAATGTATCCAGTTAATCCATATAAGCAAAGTGCTCTTTATCTTTTAGGTCTTCACCTAAATGTCATATCTTCCCAAGGATGTTCCGTAAAGAAACACTCTCTATACAGCAAGTCTTCCTCTTTTATTTTTGAATACTTCTTTTTGATATCAGACTTTGTAAATACCATGTCTGTTTACACTTGTTTTATTTCTGTCCTTGAGAAGAGTGTCAGTTACACCTTATCTCTGCTACATTTTGAGTTCCAACAGAGAAGTAGAAAGGATATCTTCTTTTGTGGTCCTATAATATCTAGATTATAGCTATTTAATAAATCAGTGGTTCTCAAACTTCAGTGGGTATGCCCATCCCCACAGATTTTGTTTCAAGTGTGTAATGAGACTCAATGTCTATTTTAAGATAAGGTCATTCTCATGAGGTCAATCTTTTATCACTTTGAGAAAAAAAAAATCCACCCATATTAGAGCTGGTCAATATCAATGGTTATTGTTAAGTAAATAATTCATCATCCCTAGGGTGCTGGAGAGCAAAGGGTTACTACAGTCCTCTTTTCTCCCTATAAGGCTTTGCAGTTCATTACATTTGGATATTACCATTGGTTCAGCACTTTGCTTATGTGGGTTTTATTCTCTGCTTCTGAGATAAAAATTTTTAAAATTTTCTTGGGAGAACTGAGCTTTGGGGCTCTTAGGGAACAGATAAATATTTGCTGGCAACCAGGTAACCACTTTAAAGAGGGAGATATTCTTCTAAAACCTCTTTTAAGGAAGAAATGATTTTTGAGGAATTTAATCATAATTCCATTATCTCATTTTAGGAAACTTTCCTCTCTCTTCTTTAGTAGTTATAATAAACAGCAAGCTGGCATAATTACTGGGAAAAGATTTATGAAAACTTTGAAATAATTACATGTTCCATTTATTGTGTTGATCTGTCTGAGAAAGATGCACACTAACCTTTGAGAAATTAGGAATAATGGTTAACCCTTTATGTATGCTGGGGATTGAACCCCCAACCTCATACTTACTAAGCACATGCTCTACCAATGAACTATACCCCAGCCCTAACAGTCACTGTTGATTTTATTTTTTCAAATGGAAAGATGAAAACTAAGGAATAACATTATAATATGTAATTCATAAATAAATAATTTTTGTATATTACTGGGATTGAACCTAAGGCCCTCATACAGAGTTATATCTCCAGCTCTTTTTTTGAGACAGGGTCTTAAGTAGCTAAATTTCCCAGGCTGGGCTCAAACTTGCAATTCTCCTGCCTCAGCCTCCTGGAGTGCTAGGATTACAGGCATGCATCATGCCTGGCATGAATAAACAATTTTATTGGTAATTTTAAATCTTAAAAAATTAAAAACTCTACATTCAGGAATTAAAGTATACCACGTGGGAGAGCACATGTGAGGATCTGGGTCCTATCCCCAGCAAAACACACACACACACACATACACGTGCACACACACACCCCACAAACACACACACACATCAAAAGATCCCCATTAAAACACAACAAAACCCTCTACATCTTAATCAAGTAAAAGGGGATAAAGACAGGAAAAAACTCAACTTGTGCTCACCAGCAGGAAATGAAATAGATTAGGCAAGAGGAGCCATTTGTTTCATTCACAACTGAAAAAAGCCAGGTCATTTCGAAAATCGTCCTCTGTAAGTAAGACCTGCTTCTATTAAAAACTGACATGTTGTTCAAGGTTCTTGTTGGCAAAAACCAGAAACTGACTTATCTAGAATTTACTAGAAGGATATTCGCTCAAAACATTAATGCATAACAATCAAGATTTTTAAAGAAAGGTGGGAGCAAGACTGGACATGGGATTGAGGCAGGAGGATTTCAAGGCCAGCCTAGAATAGACAGCGAGACCTTGTGTGTGTGTGTGTGTGTAGGTATGAATCCACTTTCAACATATTTACAATTGCAAAGGAGGACTTAAGATAACATCCTACCCTGTAGGTACTCCAGTCAGATGTTGGTGTATTTTGAATAAATGGATTAACAGTTGTTAGCTCATATATGCAGATTAGCATATTTGTATTGGGCCACCAATGTTTTTTTCTTTTAACATATTCACTCAACAAATATTTAGAGAGCATCTAATTATTAAATGCTTTGCACCTATCAGTGTGCAACACAGGTCAAAGATTCCAGCTTTCACTTTCTCAGGGTTCTGGCAGGGTGAGGGGCAATGTAGATACAAAACTCCTAGAATTCAGGTCATGAAATGAGGTTCTTCCGTTTGAGCTAGTAAAATGGATTTCGAGAAGAGAATGGCCAAAGCGGTGTTCATTCAGAACCAATGCCTCATACTGGCTTTAACTGACCTAAAACTGATTGCTAATTATAACTCTGGAATCCTTCAAAGTAGCTACCATCCTAAAAGATCAAAATGATAACAGTTTTAGTTCCTCAGGAAGAAATTGCACCTAAGAAATTCATAGGAAATGCGCTATTTTTTTCAAATTCAATTCAAATCTAACGTGGCTGGTCTACTTGGGATTTAGTAATTCTGGCAGGTAAAGGGACACAGTGTCCCTCAGCCAGTGCAAGTGCCCGGTGGTTCCAGGTGGACAGCTTCACTGCTTCGTGCCCTTTTAAAAAAAATGTCTTCGCCAACCTCCCTAAAGCCCTAAGGGGAAAAAACGCTTTAGCAACGTCGCAAGAAGCATCTTATGACCCCAGCTTTCTAGGCAGTCCAACCAGCTTCCCACCACTGAGCGTGAAATCTTTTTATCAGACGCCAGTCAGCAGAGGAACTGCGAAAGTGGCCATTTCCGACTAAGTGCGTTTAGCACATTTAACAGCAAAGACTAACGCCGCATCCAGGAGTCCCAAAGAAACGCGGCGCTTCCGGGCGGAGGGATACGCAGGACTTTGACTGCACCATCCCTGGACTTCCGGTCTTTTCTGGCGTATGGTTCTTTTTGTTTCTGGCCTGGTCAGGGCCAGTCCCACAAAAGGAATGGGCCAGACTACAACAGAAAGCGGGGCGATAGTAAGGTCTAGATTGAATCCTCTCAAAACAAGTTAGTTACACCGAAGAAGCCCACGGCCGAACCAAGCTACCTCTGCCCACCAATACCACCCCTCCCCCTTCTGTCAGCCGCTAGCGAGGCGGAGGCGGCCGTTACGGACTGGAGGGCGGAGACGCGACTCCTTCGCGCGAGACCAGCCACGTGATTTCCCAGGAAGCCTCAGGCAACATCTTGGAGCTGGGTAGTGGAGCTGGGAGGAAAAGTGGGTGGGGCCTGCCGAGCTATTTAGTGGCACCCGAGGCCCCGCCCCAAGCCGGAAGTGACGGAGGCGAGCTAGCGAGTCGTAGCTACCTCTATGGTTTTCCTCTCGTTCTTGAGTCGGGAAATGGCCGCTGTGTAGTTACGACGGAGCTAAATCCCGGGAACGGCTGTTCGTTGTGTCAGGTAGGCTTTCCGCCACATTCAAGTTAGTCAGAGGACCGTGAATAGTGAGAACTAGTGAACGTTGTTGGCTCGTGGGTGGTGACGGGTCGGCTGCGTTAAGAGCACCCGGGAGGCGTTGCACCGTTGTTTGTCCGTTTTTCTGTCAGCTTTTCTTAGCTTTCCGAGGCACCACGCACCGAGAAGGTGGGGGATGGGGCGAACAGTGCGAACGGCGCGCGCGCGTGGCTGCGAGCCTGGCTTGAGAGCAGGGGACCGCGCCGCCGCCTCTTGCGCTTGCGCGGACCTCCTTCATCACCCTTCCCCCATTTTTCGGCGCGGGCCCCAGCGCGCTCCCAACTGTACGCTGTGCGCACGCGCGCTGCTTCCTCCTGCACTCTGGCCGCCGGCGAAGTCCCTCTTGTATCCGCCTCTCGCCTCTCGCTTCTCGCCTCGTGGGCTATCTTCTTTCCAAGCCTTTGGGGTTTTGATAAACTAACTCACCTGCAACGAAGTGCACTGGGTAGGTGTTGACCCCCTTTTGCCTCGTCTTTAAACTCCATTCCGCAGCTGCACGCTACCTAAAGGTTTAGGCCTCATTTTTGTTACTCTTGAGGTTTCTGCAGTCCTTTGTAGCTGACCCCACCCTTCGTGTCGCGCGAAAGTTTTCTCCGGGGCTCAGCATTTCCGTCCCCCTGGAAACTTCTCTGTTTTGAAACGAACTCGCATTCTCGACTCTAGCAGTCGGTGCCTAGCTACTGTTTCCTGGCGTGGCGATTTGGCCCTGCCGTAACCGGCCCGAAAGAGCAGTCTACCAATATTGCGAGGGGAGCCTTTCTGCGTGATTCACTTACGTCGGGTCCGAAAAGTTTCAGCCAAGTTGGATCTACAAGCTAGTAGGGCAAATGGGTGGGAGTGGTGAGTTGAAATTATGCTTTTAGTTTTCATTTTAAACCCATAGGTTGGCCCCTCTCGCCTGAGATTGAACCCAGGGGTTCTGAACAGCTTTGCCATTTTTTTTTTTTTTTCCCCGTACCGGGGACCAAACTCGGGTCCTTGGGCTTGCCAGGCAGGCAGCGGAACCACTGAGCTAAATCCCCCGCTTTGCCATTTTTATTTTTAAATAATTTTGAAACAGTCTCAAATTTCAACGGGATCACAGGCGATGACCACCTCACTTTTAAGTTTTATCTCGTTAGGGTCAAGCAGTAATACTGGCAACTACTTTACTCCTTTCGAAATTTTTTTTTTAGTGTTTCAGAATTGAAAAGTTAAATTGAAAGCAAATGTGGCTAAAACGGATGAAAAGTGACTACTTAAGACTTGTATTCTGTTAACACAGTCTTTACAATATTTTTATGTGAAAACGATATTTTGTTTTCTTAGTTTTCCTTCCAGCTCGACTTTTAATTGGAAAGATTAGGTTACTGTTTAGAAAGTAAAGAATTTTACATTGGAAAAACTGCTCTACAAGTTTATATGCCTTTTGGTGTGATCCTAACCAATTTAGAGTAATTTGGTGGAAGGATTATGTGTCTGAAGTAGCTCATGGTAAACAAAGCCTGTCTAGTGGTAGGTCTTGTTTTAAGACTTTAACATTGTTACTTTGCGGTGTACTTATTTTCAGTCCGGCTTAATTTAGATAATACAGAGCTAAGAGGCTGTTTGGCTAGAACTCGATGGATTTCGAACAGTAGTGTTTTAGAACAAGGTTGTAGACTTTAAAATACTTCTCAGTGATAGGCTCATAGCTACTTGAATGTATTGAACAATTTACGTGGGCAACAAGTTGCAGATTAAAGAAGTCTTGTAGATTTTAAATGGAGAAAGTTTTTTCACTTCCACATAGATTTTTGAATTGGAAATTCCCAGAAATTACATTTGAAACCATCAGTTGAACAGTAGCTGAATTCTGGAGTGTAATTTTCAGTGCTTTGTTATTTAATAGATAAGTAGATAAGAGAATCAAGAAGAGCATCCTATTTCTGGGTAGTAAATGTTGAAGGTATAGTTGTGGATTAATTACCATCAGTATTACTTCAGTCATAAGCATTTAATATTTTGACTGTCCTCAAGACTGAAAAACAAGCCGGGGATTTAGCTCAGTGGCACTGTGCCTGCCTCAAAAGGGCAAGGTCTGGAGTTTGAGCCCCAAACCAAAAAAAATTGCTTCAGAAAGTGGCAAGAATGATGGGATAAATGTGTTCAAAGTGAGGGGGAATATTTTGAGGGGAATTAATGGAAATATGTCTTTTACTGTAATAAATTTTTTAGAAAATTTGAACATCCACTATACTTCATAATACTGTGTACTTGAATGTATTTATAGACTGGATAGGAATATATAGCCCTGGGTCCAACACCCTTCAGTGTGAAGTTTTCTATTTCTAGAGTATACTTTCTTAGGACTTCAGAAAACTATCACTTGGAGTGAAGAGACTTGGCAGTTGATTGTCTCTGGATGTATAGAAATTAAAGTTGGCCTTTGGGAATTTAGGGACTCTTTGCTAAAATGATTCTTGTACCACTTTTAAGGGTGAAATCAGTGATACTGACTTAAGTCAGAATAAAGTTTCATGCAGTATAGTAACTTAGAAGATCAGCTTTTTTTCTGCCCATTTGGGGGTTTTGATAATTTAAATACTAAATTTGTACTTTAGGAAACCTTTTATTTCTTTACCCAGGTCTGCTTGACTTTTATTTTGCTGCTTTTTACAGTTGTACACATTAGCTGTAACTTACTAGATTCTTGCTTCTTTTTCCTAGTCTGAATTTTGGATCTTTTTATTATTTTCATTTTTATTTATTTTTTGGTATTGGGGATCGAACTCAGGACCTTGTGCTTGCGAGGCAGGCGCCGGAATCACTGAGCTAAATCTCCGGCCCTGGATTTTTTAATTTTTGAATTAAAAATATATATATATGTATTTTTTTTGAGGCTGGTCTTGCTATGTATTCAGCACAGGCCTGGAACTCAAGATTCTCCTGCCTCAGCCTCCAGGAAGCTGGGTTTACAGGCGTGTGCCATCACTCCCAGCTTTAACTGTAGATCTCTTTAATCTCCCTAGTTGTAGGTCCACAGTTATTTAGAGGTTACCATTCTTGATTGATTAGTTTAAAGTTTAATCTCTTATTTCTTTGTATTCCCATTACGACTTGCTTTCTCTTGCCTGCCTGCCTGTCTTTTGGCAGGGACTCACTGTATAGTTCAACCTGGCCTTGAACTCAGTGTGAAGCCTGGGCTGGCCTCCTTAACTCGAAGTGATCTTCCTGGCTTAGCCTCCCCAAGTGCTGGGATTATAGGTGTGCACCACCATATCTGGCCTCCATTTTTCACATTGGATCATTACTTGGTAAAATTCATGGGACTTAGTTGTAGTGTGTATTTTTTGTTGTTTAAGCTTGTTTAAATTCTTTGTGGACATATATCGAGCTTGTATTTTCTAGTTTGAAGTTGTGCTTTCCTCATGGTGATCATTCTTTGTATGTAATGAATAATCATGAATATTTACAAAGCTAACCCTTTCAGTGTTAACTGCTTGATATTTTGAACCAAATTTAAATTTATTTACATACTAATGGTTAATTATATAGGAGGAGTATTGATTTCCAAAAGATAGGTATTTGGTATTTCATGTCTGTACGTGTATGAAAATGCTTTTAGGCATGTGGTTTAGAGTTACTGATATGGTTGTTACAGCATCCTTAAATCAGGTTTTAGATGAAACTATGAAAAGAAGTGCTGATAGAATAAGCAGAGCATTAAACTGTCATTATTTTAGATGTTATACACTCTTGCATTATATTTACTGCAGATCATATGTTTTCATGTGGTAAAATGGCATTATTAATTACCTAAGAATTTTCTGAATAGATGACAGCATATCTTTTGTTTTCTAAAGCCCAGATTTCTAAATTGAATTCAGGTATTTGAATTTAAAGTTTAAGTTGCTCTCAGTTATGTGATGCACTGCTGCATTGTGATTAAAAAACAAAAAATTTTTTTTTTTTTTTTTTGTACTGGGGATTGAACTCAGGATCTCGTGTTTGCAAGGCAGACAGAGAGCGACTGCGCTAAATTCCCCGCTCTTAAACAACAAATTTTTATGGTTAAAAGTTTGCTGTTCTTCTGACATCATTAGTGCCTTTATTAGTTTATTGCAGTGCCCAGTTTATGTAAATAGAAGGTGGTTAATTTAACATAAACATTTTTTATCTTTGTTAGGAACTTGAATTTAGAGTTTAATTTCTCAGAACATTCTCTTCAGGAAGAACCTTACAGTATCTTAAAGGCTTCACTGGCTTCTTGATCCTGCATAAGCCCAAGGTAAATAGCATTCATTTTTGTAGTTTTCAGTTTTGACTTACTTGATTGAGATGGAGTGATTAAAAGTGCTGTGGTCTGAATCTTTTTGAGGGGAGTGGCTTGTATGAAGTCAGATTTTAAGTTAGCTTTAGGAAAAAGATTCTTTTCATCTCTTCTGCTTCTAGGTGGTATGTCTGCTTCTTCCACTTCTGTAAACACCTCTACTAAGACTCAGAACATAAAGCCATTTTAAAATAAGACAAATGACCCTGCTACCTAACCCATCTTACCTAATGCAAACAAGAGGAGTTTCATAACTTAACTTTTTTCTCTCTACTTTGGTTTTTAAGGTAATTAAAATTAATTCCTTATTATTGCAAACACTGTATTACATGAATTACATGTATTAACTCATTTAGTCCTCTACAGCTCTTTGAAGTAGGTGCTGTAGTTTTTTTTTTTTTTCACTTCACATTTGAAACAGGTTTAGAGAGATTAAGGAATTTGTGCAAGGTCACATAACCAGGGAAGTGGCTTAGCCTGGATTTGAACCAGGTAGTCTAAATGCAGAGGCTATAATTGTAGTTTCTTCTACCCAACTATATTTTTGTTAGGGCAGGAGAAACAGTCCAAATTACTTTTGGACTATCGATATGCTTTTTGTTGTTGTTTTGCCTTGTTTTGAGACAGGGCCTTACTGTGTAGTCTAAGGAAGCCTTGAACTTATTGTGTAGCCCAAGGTAGCCTCAGATTCACTCAATTCTCTTGCATCAGCATTTTGAGTACTGGGATTATAGGTATGTTTTCTTACCTTTTTACTTTAAAGTTTCTTGTATGCCTGTTTAAAAATTTAAGTCAAACCAGTTGTGGCACATGCCTATTATTCAACTACTTGGGAGACAGAGGCAGGAGGATTACAAATTTGAGGGCAGCTTAGGCAGTTTAGCCGAGACCCTGTCTCAGAATAACAAAAGTCTGAGGATGTAGCTCAGTGCTTTCTGGGTTCCATCCCCAGTACTACAAGCAAAACAAAACAGAACAACTCATTCCGCTGCCTGCCTTGAAAGCTCAAGGTCCAGAGTTCGATCCCCGGTACCAAAAACAAAACTCAAACTTGTTTTTTGGTACCGGGGATCGAACTCAGGACCTTTGCTTGCGAGGCAGGTGGCTGCACCACTGAGCTAAATCCCCGGCCCTCAAACTTTTTAATGAAAAGTAAACTTGGGCCCGGGATTCAGCTCAGTGGTGCTGCCTCCTGCCTCGCAAGTGCAAGGTCCTGAGTTCAATCCCTGATACCAAAAAAGAGGTTGAAAAGTAAACTTGCTAGGTTCTGAGGAATGCATCCATTCAAGTTAGTTATGAAATACTTACCGTGTTCATATACCTTAAGTGTGCTGTCCTGGAGATACATCATTGGATAAAAAATGCATCATCCTTGACTTGCAAATTTTCAGTCAG
>NW_004624886.1:1400637-1533883 GCF_000247695.1 Heterocephalus glaber
GGTTCTTGTGCTTGTGCAGCAGGCGGCGAAACCACTGAGCTAAATCCCTGGCCCTATAATAATATTTTTTAAAGTACCTGATTGAGTGGCCTGCAGTCTTGGGTGGAGAGAGTATTTTCTTAGCCAAGACTCTGTTAGTCTTCATTTTATCTTCTACACCAGCCCAGGTGTTCAGTGCTGGAAAAGCTTACAAAATTCTTGAACCACTTAACAGAAATCACCACTTAAAAAAACCTCAAGGTCTTAAAAGCAGAGAATCTAGAAATACATATATATAGCACAGAACCTATAGCTCTTAATAAGTCAAAAATGTTCTGCTTTCATAACAATTAAAGTGAATCTTGCCTTGTTGGGATCTCCAAAATTATATGCAGCTCTGGTTTTTTATTTCTTACAATATTTATGAATATCTTGGGAAAATCTGTTTCTTGAAATAAAACTAATCAAAATGACTAACTTACATGTATGTGACCTTCTAAAAGTTCAAGGACAATACAGTATTTTGAAATGAAATACCAGTCAAGTGTCACAATTTCCAGTGGTCTAGATTCCTTAGATATTTTAAGTGTGATTGTTTCCCAGTTTCTCTATTTTGTTAAAATCACAGGATTTGCCGAAACAAATTCAACTTGTGTTCCACTGAGTACCAGATTTCTGTTAATGCTAAATCTGTTTCATAGGTATTGTGGAATTCTTATTCCACCTTTTTGAACCCTGAACCTGTATTTTTTATTTTTGTGTTTATATATTTCTTGCTTACTTGGGATTGAGATGAGAATAGAAGGAAAAAAGTGATAGAGCATTCTATTTTTAAAGAAGTATCTGAACCTCTTGAAATTTTCATTTCTGTTCTTTGAGGAGGCAGTATGCAGACATCATTACTGCTTCCATAATTCATCTCCAAATACTGTTGTTATACTGAGCAAAAAGACTAGGTGAGAATAAGTGCCATCACAGGTATTTGCTTGTAGGTCATAGGATTTAAATGTATGAAAATTGAAGAAGGTTAGGTTCATAAGATGATTTTTATGGAAATGATTATTTTTAGTAATAAGTCAAAGTTTAGAAAGTGACACAGTTGACCCTTGAATAACAGGTTTGAAATTTCTTGTGTCCACTTTATATCGATGTTTTTTGTAGGTTAGTGACAATTTGTAGACAAACCTGGTAACCTAGAAATAATTTTAAAAAGATACGTTATATGTGTATAAAATATATGTAGACAGTAGCCCACTTTTACCCCTAAGTGTTGGGGATTGCACTTGATCTTAGCCCAAAGGCCGAGGGGATTGAACCTACAGCCTTCACACTGAGCTATATCCCTGGCCCTTTTCATTTTTATTTTGAGACAGGATCTCACTAAGCCACTGAGTTGCTCTGGCTGGGTTTGAATTTGTGATCATCCTGCCTTAACCTCTGAGTTTTGGGATTACAGGTGTGCCCCACCAGGCCTGGCTAGACAAGTCTTTGATTATTTACTACCATACAATTTACACAAAACTTTATATTCAAGTTTTCAATACTTCTGGTACATGGCTCCATCTTGATACAAATCTGTAAAGATAAAGTTTCAAATCATAGCTGTATAAAATTAAATATAGTACATAGTATATTACTATAATTTCATAAACACCTTTTGTTGCTATTGTGATAAGCTCACTGGGAATATTCATTTATTTGATACTAATATGTGACACTATTTCCATTTGCACAGTTTCACTAGTAAATTTCATATTGTATGTTTTTCACTATGTAAAACATAACACAAAATGTTGTTTATATTATTGATGAGGCTCTGATCAACAGCAGGGTATTGGCATATACTGGAGAATCAAAAATATAGTATGCTTCCCCTTGCTGAAAGAGGACCAGGGTAGATGTCTGCCTCTACCCTCCCCTCTGCAGAATGGATGGCTCCGCGGATCGCCCTATCCTTAACACTGTAGTAGAGTGGCCCAGCACCCCGCCCAGTAGTGGACTGGCGCAGACTGCTCTGTCCGGCGTGGGCAGGTGTGCGGACGCCGGCGTCTCCTTAGAGCGAGGAGGGTGCACGCCCCTGCCTTGTGGAGTGCGGCTCGGCCCAGATAGTCCCAGGTGGAGGTGGCGGGCACCCGGCTTCCCCCCTCCACTGTAGTACCTGTAGGCCTTCCCGGCCCTGTCGATGTCTGTCTGCGTCCCTCCCAACACCAAAGGGAAGGGGTAGGTTGGCTGGGGTGCCCCCCACCATGAGCCTCCACCTCGCTCCCTCTCCCCCTGCCCAGTGTCTCCAGGGCCCCAATAAACCTTGTCCCGTCAGTCAAAAAAAATTAATATATATAGTATGCATGTTTTTGAGTGTGTGGGTGTCAGTGCCCTTAACCCTTGAGGGTCGAAGGTCAATTGTACACAGCAAAAAATAAGCTTAGGAGGCTAAGACTGTTTATAGTCTTAGGATTCATTGAAAAGTTGAAAATGTGGTTTTTGGAATGTATGCAGTGATTTGTCATTTATATTACAAATGTATGTCACATGTATATAGGTTATTTTTTAATTTTATGAATAAAAACAAATTAGTTCTGTTACTGATTGCTATTTGAGTGGTTAACTATAGTATTGATACCGTGTGATATTTAGAAAAGTTAAAATACTGGTGCCCATGTTTCTTTTTATGATTGCAGTAGTCTCTCCAATTTGTTGTTTTCATCTTCTTACCAGAAAAGCACAGGGTAAACTAGACATTGTCACATAAGTCCATTTTTATCTTGCAGTCATGACTACTGAGAGCAGAGCTATGGTTTCAGCTGTGAAGACTTAGTGACCTTTAATCCATTAGGAAACTATCCAGCACCACTCAGGCAGTATTGTATTTAATGGAGTGGTCAGTTTAGTCCCATTTCAAGGCCATAAAGCGCTATGATGTCAGTTTGGTAGATTTATTTTCCTTATTCAGCCACTTTCTTTGTTTCAGTTTCTTTGTCTATAATATTTTGGAGTCATCTTTTTTTACGGAAGTGGCAGGTATTTGTATTGGGCATGGAATAATATCTGACATGTTGCTGCAGTCTAGTATATGTGCTGCTGAAGCGAGCACAATGTTGTTGCAGTCTAATAGTGCTCTTTCTGGCTTCTGCACCTGCTGCCTTTTTCAATTAAGGCACATAGGTGGGACAGTCCATAGAACTATTCTGTTGTGTCCTTAATGTACATCTGTCATGCAGGTGAAAGCAGTTTTTGTAAGGGATAATTGACTTGTCTTCTAAATGTTCATTTGAAAAGAATAATTTATAAAATTAAATTTGTATCTGAACATAAATAATGTGAAACTTTTAATTGTGTTATGATTTTAATGTTTGCTTTTAATTTGACTAGGAGAAAAGAAATGGGTCGCTCCAATTCTAGATCACATTCTTCAAGATCAAAGTCTAGATCACAGTCTAGTTCTCGATCAAGATCAAGATCGCACTCTAGAAAGAAGAGATACAGGTGAATTAATGTGCTTCTAATCTTATTTATTTATTTATTTATTTATTTTTGGTATCAGGGATTGAACTCAGGACCTTGTGCTTTCAAGAAAGGCACTGTGCCACTGAGCTAAATCCCTGGCCCTGTGCTTGTAATCTTTTAATAATTATATCAGCTGGTATTTATTAAATGATTGCTACATGCAAACACAGTGCTAAGTCTATTAATGTATTTTATTCTTAAAGACTCTATAAAATGGATCTATTATGATCATTTTAGAGTTGGAAAAGTTGAAAATAGTCCCAAATTACAAGCTAATAAATGTCAGCCTAGATTTGAATGCAGACATTCCTGGTTTACCGAAAGCTGCATTCCTGCAGGATGGTTGTTAAATGAAGTGGTCACTAAATGAGGAATTGTATGTAGTATATACATTACAGTATTCAGAACAAAGAAATGGTGAAACTCCAACTTGATGACTTTGTTTTTATTTGCCTGTTATGTGCAGTATTGTAATGTATAACAAAATAGTACTGTACTGTATAGTACAATCAGAAATTACAGTACTGTATAAACAAGGTGTATTGTACCAAAAGAAGACATTGAGGCTCTGTAAACAAGATGTACAGAACTGTACAAAAAAAACTGGTGTAAGTCTGAACAGCTGCTAAACAGGTAGGTCGTTAAATGAGGAATATCTGTAGTGAGTTGTTTAAAAGTTGTCAACTCTGATTTTCTTCAAGTAGTGATAGCTAGTGTAACACAGGAAGTAGAAAGCATGCATTGAAAACAAAAACAACCCATTTAGAATTAATAAATGTCAGATACAGATTTGAATGCAGACATTCCCTGTTTAAGGAGCATTGCATTTCTGCAGGATGGTCATTAAATGAATTGGTCTGTAAATGAGGAATTGTATATAGTAGTTTATGATCTCTCTGTGTTCTTTTTGTAGGCTAACTACCTTTTTCTCCATTTATAGTACAGGGTGGCATTCCATTAAGTTTTCTTTTATAGTGTCACTTTAAGTGCCAGGCTAGATATACTGTAATTTGCTAATGTATCTTATTGGGGCTGTATTGATTTTCTTCACCATGTTTTCTGTGCCTTTGTTCCAAGGCCTTTAATTTATTCTCTCAATATTTACCTTAGAAATTTGTTTTAAAAAATTAGAAACAGTAAACTTTTGTGCAAATGAGGTTTTTTAAAAAAAAAAATGCATTTTTACCTTTGGTAATTTATGTTCACCCAGAAGTATTTAGAGTGGTAGGATGGAATACTTTATTTTTCTTACATTGATATTTATTTCATTTTTAGTTCTAGGTCTCGTTCCAGGACATATTCAAGATCTCGTAGTAGAGATCGTATTTATTCTAGAGATTATCGACGAGATTACAGAAATAATAGAGGAATGAGACGACCTTATGGGTACAGAGGAAGGGGTAGAGGGTATTATCAAGGAGGAGGAGGTAGATATCATCGAGGTGGTTATAGACCTGTCTGGAATAGAAGGCACTCTAGGAGTCCTAGACGAGGTCGTTCACGTTCCAGGAGTCCAAAAAGAAGATCAGTTTCGTCTCAAAGATCCCGAAGCAGATCTCGCCGGTCATATAGATCCTCTAGGTCTCCAAGATCATCATCATCTCGTTCTTCATCCCCATATAGTAAATCTCCTGTCTCCAAAAGACGAGGGTCTCAGGAAAAACAAACCAAAAAACCTGAAGGGGAACCCCAAGAAGAGAGTCCTTTGAAAAGTAAATCACAAGAAGAGCCGAAAGATACGTTTGAACATGATCCATCTGAATCTATTGATGAATTTAATAAATCAGCCACATCTGGCGATATTTGGCCTGGCCTTTCTGCTTATGATAATAGTCCCAGATCACCCCATAGTCCTTCACCTATTGCTACACCACCTAGTCAGAGTTCATCCTGCTCTGATGCCCCCATGCTTAGTACAGTTCACTCTGCAAAAAATACCCCCTCTCAGCATTCACATTCCATTCAGCATAGTCCTGAAAGGTCTGGATCTGGTTCTATTGGAAATGGATCTAGTCGATACAGTCCTTCTCAGAATAGTCCAATTCATCATATCCCCTCACGAAGAAGCCCAGCAAAGACAATCATACCACAGAATGCTCCAAGAGATGAGTCCAGGGGACGTTCTTTTTATCCTGATGGAGGAGATCAGGAAACTGCAAAGACTGGAAAGTTCTTAAAAAGGTAAGGACTAAAGTAGGGAATTTAGATTTCTTTCCATTCTGTTTGGAATTAAGAACTTTGAATTGAATTGTGGTACATATTTAGCTCTTTTTCATGCCTTACTACTTCATGAGATAGTTACAAGTTGTTATTCCCATATAGTAAATGTTGGAAGTTAAGTGTTTTAATAGAAACTAATTTGGGCCTTTCCTTTCAATTTTATTCATTTTCAGTCAGTGCAGAATTAATACTACAAATGAGGCCAAATTGAACAGTTTAAGGCATAACTGATAAGGACCATAAAAACTAGAAATTAATTTTGTTAGAGCACTGATTGAGAGCTTTTTTTGTTTTTATAATATGATCTACATAAGCAATTTATTTATATTACACATTCTTGTATAGTAGTATAAAAAGTCTAGCTGTCATTGTTTACTAAATTCTGCCTAACTTTAGAAAAGATGGTGGTATTTCTAACTCCAGTACTTTAGTTACTTGGTTTCAAGCACTGCTGAGAGTTGCTAAGGAACTTAATGAAAATTGGTAACTAATGGAGTATGAATTGACTTAAAAGTGGAGGAAACAGAGAAAAATAATTTTTATGTTTTATTCTACAACCTAGAATTGTTTTTTAATTGAACTAATACTTAACTCCTGTCATTGCCAGAGATTTTCTAAAGTTTGTATTTTATAATTCAGATAGAGTATTAAATAACTAGCATTATTAGCTGCATTGTTTATTTGTATGAGCTCTTATTTATATTGTTAGAGAAGTAAGTGAAATAGCCTGAAATTTTGAGATAATTATATGTAGAATAGATAAACCTATCATCTGTTAGCGGTCTTCAGCTTCAAAGTTAAATTCAGTCTGTGTTGTGTATTAAAGGATTTCTGTAGAAAT
This sequence comes from Heterocephalus glaber, assembly GCF_000247695.1. Next base: position 1,407,182 of record NW_004624886.1, read on the forward strand.
TTGGATTTGTTGGTGCAGAATTGTGGGGTGTGACCAAACAGAATAGGTGCTTGAGGATGGCTTTACTTTTAAACCTCAGGAAGTTTAATATGTGAATTTGTTTTAAAAGTCAGTATGGGGCCGGGGATTTAGCTCAGTGGTTCTGGCGCCTGCCTTGCAAGCATAAGGTCCCGAGTTCTATCCCCGGTACCAAAAAAACAAAACCAAAAAAAGTCAGTATGTAAATTCTGTTTATGGATACTTTTAATGATTTTCCAGAGTGAAATCTGAAGAAGTAGGGTTATTTTCTCTCATTGCTGGTCCTGTGATATTGGCAACACATTTAAGTATGCAAGTGATCTACAGTGAATGGAATCCAGAGTTACTATCCTCTTCTTTGCTTATTCACAGGTTCACAGATGAAGAGTCTAGAGTATTCCTGCTTGATAGGGGTAATACCAGGGATAAAGAGGCGCCAAAGGAGAAAGGATCAGAGAAAGGGAGGGCAGAGGGAGAATGGGAAGATCAGGAAGCTCTAGATTACTTCAGTGATAAAGAGTCTGGAAAACAAAAGTTTAATGATTCAGAAGGGGATGATACAGAGGAGACAGAGGATTATAGACAGTTCAGGAAGTCAGTCCTTGCAGATCAGGGTAAAAATTTTGCTGCTGCATCTCATCGGAATACTGAGGAGGAAGGATCCAAGTACAAGTCCAAAGTTTCACTGAAAGGCAATAGAGAAAGTGATGGATTTAGAGAAGAAAAAAATTATAAACTTAAAGAGACTGGCTATGTAGTAGAAAGGCCAAGCACTACAAAAGATAAGCACAAAGAAGAAGATAAAAGTTCTGAAAGAATAACAGTAAAGAAAGAAACTCAGTCACCTGAGCAGGTAAAGTCTGAAAAGCTCAAAGACCTCTTTGATTACAGTCCCCCTCTACACAAGAATCTGGATGCAAGAGAAAAGTCTACCTTCAGAGAGGAGAGTCCACTTAGGATCAAAATGATAGCCAGTGATTCACACCGTCCTGAAGTCAAACTCAAAATGGCACCTGTTCCTCTTGATGATTCTAACAGGTAATTCCACATTGACCTTCAGTAAGTAATCTGTGGGTAATTAGGTAATATTACAGTTAATTCTTTTCTAAACATGCTTATATTCACATTCAAACCAATGGTATATTTTGTTTGTGTGTGTGTGTGTTACTGATATGTTCCAGACCTGCCTCCTTGACTAAAGACAGGCTACTTGCTAGTACACTTGTCCATTCTGTCAAGAAGGAACAAGAATTCCGATCCATCTTTGACCACATTAAGTTGCCTCAGGCCAGCAAAAGCACTTCAGAGTCATTTATACAACACATTGTGTCCTTGGTTCATCATGTTAAAGGTATGCTTAATATGTTTAGTATGGTTATTAAATTTCTCTTGCATGCAAATAAGTGGGTACTTAATACTCCAGGCTAACAGGTGTGCATTAACACTATGAAAAATTTGGAAAAAGTTTTGTGGAAGATAATCAGTCTTGCTAGCATTGAGACCCGTGAAGATACTTAATAAATAACCAAAATGCTAGAGTTAAAATAGTCTGAAAAACTATCATCTTAAAATATGAAGTATATTTAATGCTAAAAGTCTTAAATGTGCCATTACAGTGTGTTTGAATGAAGAGTGCTTAAATACCTTGTGTTGTATGCTCATGACTTGTGATAATGTACTGTAGGCATGGCTTTATAACAAAAGTAAGGCAGTTCTGTTACTCAATTTCTGTTCAGTTTTTGAAGAAATCTGAAACTAGTGGAGAAACTTTAATTTCCCATCTATTCTGCTAATTTGCTATAAAAATGATAGACGAGAAGAAAATGTATCAGGCTTTTTAAAAGGAGAAAGTCCAAGGATTTAAATGCATATTGGATAGTGATTATACATGAGTAGTTAGTTACTAATTGGGATGATAGAACATTTCTTTAGGTCCTAAAGATATTTTCATTCCAACTAAAGATTTTCTGTTTTCACTACTATGTAATTCTAGTTTCATAGTTGCTCCTACTAATTTTCAGAGGTTTTAGGGTATGATGTTTTGGGCAATTAGGTTAAATTTTGTTTTTGTGTTTTATTGGGTCTTTCCTAGGTAGGAACCTCCATGGCTGTTGGTTTTAAGCCTTTTTTTTTTTTAAGCTTTATCATGAAGACAACTCATAATAGCTAAAACTTGTCACTAGCAGTTCCCTTTTGTGCATGATAGTTCAAAGCAGTGAATAATTTCTTTTTGGTTGTAATCAAACATGATAACAAACCAGTTTTGCTGTTTGGCTACAAGTACATTCGTGAACCAGCTTGTGACCATATTACCGTGGTACGTAAAATATGAAACATGAACATTTTTTTCGTTTTTCACCTTTTTTTGACTTTACATTTTACAATTTATTGCTGAATTTTGAGATCAGATTTTGATATTTTTTCCTTTTTCATCGTTTTTTCTTTTTTAAAAGAACTGTAGTTATGTTTCATAATTGGTATTGTACAACCGATCTGAACAGCTCTTTCTTAATACAGAGCTGAAAATGCCCAGTGATGTTTTCTTTTTCATTGTAACTAGGTCCTGGAATATGTTTTGAAATGGCAAAATCCATGTTTCAAAGTAAAAATAGCTGTTGAAAGATACAGGCAAAGTTGAATCTTCTGTCTTCCTGGCAAAAATGGCATAAAAACTGAGTTACTAGCTCAAATTCCTGGGTTTCATGGAATTAAGATTGAGGCACTACCCTTGTAGTGGCCGTTTCAAGTTTTAATGATTGGTTATGAGACATGTGCTGGATATTGGGCGGTAAGTTGACACAGATGTATGTTGACCTGTTAAGCAGATAGCTTACTTCATAATGTAACATTTCATAGTTCATGACTTTATACATCTTTAACATTTATAACATATCTTGAACTGGTTTAAAAACATGAGTAGTAATTGTAGTAACTTGAAAGATGTTTAAAGAGAGGCAAGACAACCATGTCAGATGCGCTGTCAGGTTTGCCAAGATGCCAGAGTTTTGAAGTAATTAATGAATATAAATGGATTTAAATACATTTTTCCACTTGAATGGCAGTGATCATTTTTTTCTTAAAGCCATTTCTTTTGATATGCCAATGTAGTTCTTGAAGAAACAGTTTTGTTTACTCAATCCATCTTTGTAGTTATTTCTGCATAATTTGTTTTCTGTAAATGATTACTTGATGTAGCTTCCTCCATTTGTCAGTTGGCAAGGTAGAAGGACATCCATGTGTTACTGTTTTTGTTTGAGGAAATAGTGCATTAGAATGGAGTTAAGAGTTGATTTAATATGTAGTTGTTCTTGGATTATATGTACTATTGATGGACCTGTGAGGAACTTTGTGATCACTTGTTGAGGCATAGGAAGTTAAAAAAGGAAAGGGTAGGAGTTTTTTGTAACACTTGATTCTCTTCTGCTAGGTTCCTTGAGTATTTCTTTTCTTCTCACCTGCTACATGCCCTTCTGTCACAAACGAAAATCCCCTCTTAAAGTAAAGATTCCTAACTCGGCAGTATTTCTCCTAAATCAACAGAGCAATACTTCAAATCACCTGCAGTGACCCTTAACGAGCGGTTCACTTCGTATCAGAAAGCCACTGAAGAGCATAGTACCCGGCAAAAGAGCCCTGAAATACACAGGTAAGTGTAGTACTGAATTTTCAAATAAAAGTGTTGTTTCGTTAGGAAGAAATTTTTAACAAGATTTATACAGGAAATATACTATCATCATGATACCAGTAAACCAGTTTTCTTCCTTATTTATATTTGAGAAATGTATTTCTAAGTCTTAAAAGGTTTATAGTTTACTTGGTCTAAACTTAATCATTTCCATTTAAAATACTCTTAATCACTTTGCAGTATGGAGTTTAAATAGTTGGGTTTTTTTTTTTTTTTTTTTGAGAAGGGAAGGGAGGCCTAGAGTAATTCTTGAATTTACTATCAGTAAGATTCTGAAATAAAAATGCCTGGTGTGGGCTGGGGATGTAGCTCAGTGGTAGAGTGCTTGCCTAGCATTCATTAAGCCCTGGGTTCAACCTGAAGTGCCGCAGAAACCAAAAACTTGGCAAGTGGTACACTGTTTTTCATGACAAGAGCACAGATGTTGAAGTCAAGACAATTGTGTAGTGCAGTCATTCTGGCCCTGTCACTTCATTGCATTATCAGGAACATGTTATTTAATTGTTGGGCATCAGTTTTTTATCTGCAGAATAAAGATAATGTCTGATTTGCAGGATAATGGTGACAATTATTGTTAGTGGTTATAAATGCTTAGTACTCAGTTGTTATGGTCTTGGTAGTGACTGAGTGCCAAAAAAGCATTGGGAATTTGCAGTTGATATTAGGTTAAAGAGAAAGGTTCAGAATGAAGTCAAAAGTGAACTGAAATATGTAAAAATATGGACTCTAGGAGCTGGTACTTGTATTCATATGTGTTCATTGAGGATATTGCTGTATTAACATTCCATGATGATCAGCTCTTAAACTGATAATATTCAATCAAAACATGATTTTCTATTTTTGCTGACAAATAAGTTTATTTAAAAGGTTAAATTTCCCATATATATATATATATATATCTCCAAAGCATTTTAATTCATTCTTAATCGATATTTTTATTTTTAAATTGTCTATAAAGAATTAATAGATTTACTATGTTAAATTAGTTTATTGAAAGAGCAATAACTTGTGTAGTATCATGAAAATTAGAAATTTTGTATAATCTTTTGAGCCATAAAGTCAAAACCATGACTACAAATACTTTGTTTTACATTAAGGAGAATTGACATCTCTCCAAGTGCCCTGAGGAAGCATACCCGTTTAGCAGGAGAGGAGAGAGTTTTTAAAGAAGAAAGTCAGAAGGTATGTTTTTGAGTTTCTTTTCATTCTCATTTCAGTTTAATTAATGAAATTGTATTAAATGTTGTTCTCTTAAGGCAGAATACTCATAGATGTCTCCTGTTTTTAACTTGTAAACACATAGTATTTATGGCATTGTGCACAGTATTTCTCCCTAGAGGAAATTAAGATGACGCTGTAATGTGCTAAACCAAGAATAGTTCTTGAAAATGCTTCATTGAAAATACTGGTCCTAAGAAAATGTAGTCTGTGAATAGACAAAGGAAGATTGTAAAAGCAAATGTATAAATGGTTTCTTTATAGTTTTGAAGTAAGATGGGTGAGCCACAATTTATCCCCATGTCTTTGGACACTTTTGATATGGATTCAAAAATAAGCATTCTGAGAACTGATTAACCACTGAAACTTTGGAAGAAGAAAAAGTATTGGTCACTATTGGAATATCTGGGTTGGCTTTTACACTTGAGGCATGGGGAACGGCTTGTTGAGAAATTCCAGGGACTTTTCTTATATTTTGATAATTTACAGTTGACATTTACTAAGTAGACTAGCATATATGACAGGCCATGCACTATCTTGTAGTAAAAATGTGCAGAAAAAGGTAGGATGAGAGCAACTGTCTGTTTTGAAAAGATTAGGGAACCTTTGGAAGTAGTAATTGGTTGTAATTCTGGCCACCAGTAAGTACTCTATATGTGGAAGAATTTAAAGTGAACGTTGATTTTCTAATTAAAAACATGAGAATCTGTTTTATATAGTTGTGGAATACTTGGCTTATTTTGAAATATTGATATTAGAAGCAGTTACTAACTGGTTGTATGCAGGTTTTTCGAAAAGGAAGTGCTACTAACTGGGTGTGGAATCTAGTGTGTAAAAATGATTTCTCTTGATTTGGAAAAATAGGCCTTGAGAAGTGAATTTTTTTTCTTTTTTTTTTTTTAACTTCTAACTTCCAGCACTGTGGGTTCAGTGTTAATTTTGTTTTTGTAATAATTCAGGCTGTTCTTGTGCTCTGACAGTTAATATTTTCTCAATATGTATATCAGATTTTAATCTGAAAGACAATAGTAAAAACTGATAGATGGTGATAATTTGACATTGGTTTTTATCCTTTTCTATCTAGCTGAACGAATAATTAACATGTTAATATTTAATGTATATATAGTTAGAAATTTACAAAGTAGTTTCATTTGTTACTTCTGGACTTAACCTAGGTGAATAGGAAGGTTTTTTGGTGTTGAATAGATTTTTTTTGTTATCTTAAGAGCAAGTCTTTTGGAAAGATACTTTTTTCTTTGTTTTATGAATGCTGATGAATATTATAGCTAGACTTCCCAGAATAAATACTTCATGTTGTTGAATACTAGCAAGGATGTCCACATTGCTTAGCATCTTACTGATGTATAATTTCTCTTCATTCCTAGATGCCTCTTTCCATCTTCCTAAATTATATAGTATTTGAAAAAGCAATGGAACAAGAAGGAGGTGAATTGTGACCCAGTTAAACTAATGTCCGTTGCAATACCTGAATTGACAAGGGCAGTATATGGCCCAAGATACTGAGTACAGGATTGCGAATAATATCTTTCTGGCATTGTTTCAACCCTTGTTCAACCTCAATTGGTTTCATTAATCATATTCCACTTGCATGTTATGGAAATTGCAGAATTCTTTTGAAGTGTTTTTTTTTTTTAAATTGGGTTTGTCAGCTTATTTGGGAAGAAGTTAATGATGAGACTTCGTTAATGAGAACAGTTACTTCAGAATCTTAATTTTTAGGCAGAAGTTTACAACACCATATAGATTAGAACTTTTATTGTTCATCTATTTTAAAAGAGCAGTTAGGATAGATGAGGGATATTTAGTGAGGATGTTTTGAGTGAAAAAATGTTAACATTTTACTGTGCAAAAGTTTATGCATTGCTTTGAATAAAAACTGAAATTTTCAAGATAATCAGTTTTTATAACTTCCAATCTCACTGCAGTTGTACACAAATACTGGTAAAAATGATGGGGTACTTAAACTAAGGATGATAGTGTAGTACTTGATCCATTCTTTTCTGATACTAAAATGCCAGTTTAGAAATTGGCATAAATCTAATTATGTATCTTTTCTGTTTCTTCTCTGAAATCTGTATTTTACATGTCTTTTATAGGGAGATAAAAAACTAAGGTGTGATTCTGCTGATCTTCGGCATGACATTGATCGCCGTAGAAAAGAAAGAAGTAAAGAACGGGGGGATTCCAAGGGCTCCAGGGAATCCAGTGGATCGAGAAAGCAGGACAAAACTCCAAAAGATTACAAGGAATACAAATCTTACAAAGATGACAGGTAATTTAAAAAATTGTCTGTTAGGTTTTAGCTTCTAATTAGCCATAATAATTGTCAGCTTAATTGCTTTCAATTTTGATTGTGTAATCGAATGTTTAAATTTAAACAATTAAAATTATTTGTTTTACAGCAAAAATGTATTTGTCTTTTACACGGCTTATGGTGGATGAGGACAAAAACTTTGGAATAGCAAGCTAACACTGAAAAAAAAAATGACAAATTAATGTGTCCTATTATCCAGGCTACATCAGGAGGTTGGACTTCAATGCAGTGCATTTCTAGAAACAGTTTGTGTAAGAACTTTGGTTCGTTATGCTTGATTCCGCACTTTTTCAACTCATAACACCCAGAGTACAAGAATTTTAAACTGATTATCTAGTGGTTTAACATGGGAAAAATGGGGGGAGGAAGGCTTAGAAATAGCAATGTGTATTAGTCTTTCAAAATGTTTCCATGGATACTTTTAGCAGTGGTAAGAGTTACTGCAGGTATGATCTTTTCGAGTTTTGTATTAGAATCATGTAAATTTGATTTTCAGAGTCAAATAAATAATAGGAATATAAAGTATTATAGATAATTGTTTTTCTTGGTGTTCATTAGGTAAATGGTGGATTTTACTTGTGTTTCTAAATTTATGACTGGTATTTGTAATGTCATGGTTTTCATTTTCTATAATGGTATTATGGCCCAAACCATACAAACTGTTCTCACCAGGGTGTTGTATAAACTGCAGTTATTTTGAAACTTGGCCTTTTGCAATTCTTTTTCCTGTTCTTTTCCTTTCATTAAAATAACTAAAGATTTTATAAATTAAAAATATTGAAGAACTGAACCTCGTTCTCAAAGTTTACAGATTACTAGTTTGTAACTGGCAGACCATAGCATGTTTTATAGTAGTGATGTAAAACAGTCTTTGAAGGAGAATGGAAACAGACTGGCAAAGCTTAACACCCAATTTTTACATATGTAAATCTTAATAGGGGATAGTTTTTTGACTTAAAAAAAATATCCCTCTTACTATAAGATTCAATAGGATTCTTTATGTTTTTAAAAATAGCACTTTTTTTGTTTTATTTTGCAGTAAACATAAAAGTAGAGAGCAAGATCATTCTCGATCTTCGTCCTCTTCAGCATCACCCTCTTCTCCCAGTTCTCGAGAAGAAAAGGAAAGTAAGAAGGAACGAGAAGAAGAATTTAAAACCCATCATGAACTGAAAGAATACTCTGGCTTTGCAGGAGTTAGCAGACCACGAGGAACCTTCGTAAGTGATTAAAATTATCTTTGATCATTTGATAGAATTTTATCTTTGATTACTTACATATGGAGATTCAAATATGATTTAGAGATTATTCCTAACATCAGTTAGTAAAAAAAAAAAAAAGAAATTGTATTTGAAGTACTATCTTAAGTGAGAAGTGCCATTTTTGAAGTCTTGAAGTAGCTGCGTACTTTCAGACCAATATCGTAATCCTTAAAGACCCAAGAGTAAGAGATGTTTCTTGAATCAGTGTTTGAAAAGCTGTGTAAAACATTAAAAAATTCGTATGTTTGTCTTTGTTACAACTATTTTCATTTTTGCGTGTTTTCTTCAAGTCCTTGTTTATATGTACAATTAGTCATACAAACCATAACTTTCCTTTTTATTCTACCTAGCATACTCATATCCCTGTTTCCATAAAGTTGCTATAGCTATTTAATGACTTCATAGTACATCTTTTTGGCTCTTTAATTTCTAGTTTGATTCTTAGCTTGAGTTATATATAGGTGGGTATTGGCGTAGGGTTTATTTAATTAGGTCATTTGGAAAAACAGAGCTTTTATCACGTGATAATAGAAATGGTTGAACACTCGGGGCTCCTGTGATAATTCAAAGGAATTAGACTATTTTGGCTTTTAAAAGGGGGGGACTTGATTATTTTAAATTTTTAATTCAGGACATGAAGGTGCAATCTTCCAACACTTTGTTTCTTAACCTGCTCAGCTTTGAGTAGGCAGAATTTTTTTTTGCTTATGGTATAAAATGGCCATTCTTACTGTCCTTAGTGGATATAAAATTGAGATTTAGGTAGGACATTAGGGCATATATATTTTGTTTTGTTGTTACTGCAGTAAAATTAGTGTTTGCATGTAACTAAATACTTTTGATTGCATTACTAAACAACTCTGTTAATGTTAATCAGTTTCGAATTAGAGGCAGAGGAAGAGCCAGAGGAGTTTTTGCTGGGACAAATACTGGTCCAAACAACTCAAATACTTCTTTTCAAAAGAGACCGAAGGAAGAGGAATGGGATCCAGAATATACCCCAAAGAGCAAGAAGTACTTCTTGGTGGGTGTTAGAAATCTGTGTTTATATGGTTTGCATTAATTTTCAAGACATACTAGGTGACTACATTGAGTACAGATAATCCACTGTTATGAGACGATTTCACCATAAGGTGGGAAGACCTTTTTAATAAATCGTTACTTGGAGGTTTTGGAGTTTTGAAAATGTGGGTCCCTTCAGTCTTATTTATACAGTACTTTCTTACATCACATACAGGCTGATCATATGATAGTCACATTCTGAGAGAACATTATATTGTAGTTAAGCTGAACATGTTTCTTATCTGTCTATAAGACAGTGATAGTTGTAGAAACTTCTCACTAAGATGTTTCTTCTATCATAGCTACTTAAATAAAAGACATGCATTTTTTCATAGTATTTATAATAAAGAGTCAAAGCTGTCAGATTTCATTGGAATAAAAGGAAGACACAAAATTATGTTTAGAAAAGCTGCTGGGTTCACTGTTTGCTGCTTCCTTTGATGGGGATGCTTTTCCCTCTGAAGTTGTTTTCCAAGAATAAAGCTAGAGATGGTGGGTTCTGATGGATCTCTAGATAAGGATAATTTTTTGGTAGTTTGTCTTGGGTGTATCTTGCATTATAGGGACAAGCCTAATATACCAAAACTATTACCAGGGTTTCAGAGGTTAGGTTGAAAATAAGTTGCTTGGTGAAAGCAAGTAAAAAAGTGGATTTAGAGCATTTTGTCATTCATTTGACTTAATGAATGTATTAGAGTAAATCTGTATGTTCATGGCAAATCTGCTTAATTAGATTGGAAAGCTGTATTATGAAGTGTAGACTCTGTTTTGTTTGGAAAGTCAACAATATACTTTTCAAAAACTAAATTCCATTTGTTTCTTTTATGGTGGATTAAGGACCCTGGAGTTTGAGAAGGTTACATAAATTTTTACAGAGGACATTATTCATACTGTTTGCTCAGTTTATATTTCTTTAAAACAAAACTGCTAGGTTGTTAACAATTTGGAAAGCAAAATTTGATTTAGTTATAGAAAAGTTTAAAAGATACATCTAATTTTTGATTTAAGATTAATAGGCTACTGTTTATGTTAGGTACTAGGAGTGAAAACACAATTGTGAGTGTGTTCCAATTTTTGGCTTAGAGTAGTCCATAGAGAAATGTTCTAAATGTATATAGTACTTTTCACAAAGGAGGAAATGGTGAACTTTTGCAAAGTAGAGTGAAACTTGACTTGAATATTGAACATATAAAAGGCATATGTATGCTGCAGATAGCAGAAGGGGTGAGGCAACATGGTATAGAGAACTGTAGTGCTCAAGGGGTTAAATGGTGTAAGTTTGGGAAAACTAAGCAGCAGGAGTCACAGATTGTGGAAGTAATAAATTTGATTTTTGAGTGAGGGTGTGGAAAAAGCATGGTTGGAAGATTGGAGAGGTACTGAGTGCCTGAGCTAATGGGCTACATCTGAGGAAAGATGAGCATTTATAGGGACCTTGAGACCATCTAGTTGGGTCTTGGTAATTAGAGGAAAGAATTTAAGATATGGAATCTAGGTGGAAGCAACAAGAATGTTAAATTCTGTTCTAGTGAGTATAGACAAAAGGTTTAAGAAGGTAAAATTCTCTTGTGGACCAGTTGAATTTAAAATTAGGAGAAATCAAGAGGAAGGCCCAATAAATAGTTAATAATGCAGATTTAGACCCAAAAATTCAGGAACCGTCATATTATTGGTTCCTGCTAAAGCCAAGACAGGATCGCTTAGTCAGAAAAGATCAGCATTTTAAACTTCGGTTGAGAAACATTAAAATGCCAGACTAAGTGAGAAAGGTCAAAAAGTTAAGACAGAATGAGAAGTGAACAATTGTATAGTACTTACCACTTTTAGAAATTATAAAAACATAATTGATCCAGTCCCTCCAGCATTCTTTGAGAATCTGGTATCATAGATTTCACCTTAAATTGAGACATAGTTATTTTAGATTGACTTATAATTAGGCAGTATTATTAACGAGTGAGTTAATAATACAGGCTTACATACAGGCTTACATGTTGCTATTTCAAGCTATATTTCCAAATTCTGGTCTGTATATAAAATGTATCTTCATGTATCCCACAATGATGGTTACTAGCCTATTAAGTAAAACTAGCAAATTAATAAATTTTTTCCTTATAAGTCATTTTTCAAAGTTATTTTGGTTCTGTGAGCCATTGGAATGGCAATTTTGAGTTTTATGTGAATATTAGAATTTAAAATCCTTCAGATCTTATGTAAAGATGGCTTTTCAGGCAGTGTTGAGAATAGAAACATAACCAAAGTTCAGGAAAAAACGAGATTCAAAACCAAGCTTTCCCCTAGTTATTCTGTTAGGATAGTCAACCAGCATAGAAGTTTTACCCATGTTGGTGAAACATTAATACGCTCTTAGTAATAATAGCTAATATTTATTGAGCTTTATGTATGAGAGCAGATGCTGTTTTGAATATTTTACATGTATTAACTTTAGTATTTATAAAGTCCTTTTGAGTTTGGGGCTATTGTTTTTACAGATTAAAAAGAAACTAGACATCTAGTAGCTAGTAGCAGTGGGGTCAAGATTTGAATCTATGCATTGGCCTCTAGAGTTGAAAGTATTATACTATTTGCCCTCCAGATCTGAGTTATGGTAACATTTGTTTTTTTGTTAAATTTTGTTACCTGAAAAATTTGAATTTATACATAGATGTGGGAATATTTTCAGTAATCAGAGAACCTGAAATTCCATGGAAGTTTGAGTATGAAGAGTTGGAGCATGTGAGAAAGTACTAAGTGCACAAGTTTTCTGTGTTGATGTGTTCTGAGGGAGAGAAAGTCCTTAGTGGAGGGAAGGGTGTGGTGGTGGTATGGGGCCAGGATTGGCGTTTTGGTAGTCATTTGGTAGTCTTCTATGGAGAAGAGATAAGAGGATTCAGAGGATCTAATACAAATTCCTTTGTTAACATACTTTTGTCTAGGTATAAACATCTAATGTCTGGCCCTTTATCATCTTTGAAATAATTTAATTTTTAAAATTATAATGAGATTGAAATCTTAGAGGTAAGATTTGAGGAAAAAGTATGTTTGAAATAAAAAATCTCAGGCTGGATGTGATTGTGCATATCTGAAATCCCATCTGCTGGGGAGGCTGAGGATGGATGATGGCAGTTTGAAGGGCGTCTTGGGCAACTTAGACCATCTCAAAAATTTAGAAAAGGGCTGCGGTTTTATTTCAGTGATAGAGCACTTGTCTGGCATGGGCAAGACCCTGGTACTGCCAAAACAAAATCCAAATAGCTGGTAGGATACCCTCTGAAAGATACAACTCCTTCTAAATATTTCTTTACCAAGTTTCAGATGATTGTACATCTAAAAGTAATGACTAGTAGCCAGGTGTGGTGGTACATGTCTGTAATCTCAGCACTTTGGAGCCTGAGGCAGGAGGATCATCATAACACCTGCCTGGACTACATTGTGATTTCAAGGGTATCCTGTATTACATAACAAGATCCTGTCTTCAAAAAAAAAACGTAAAGAAAAAAGTAATGACTAATTTAACTCTGTTGTTTAGCTTTGCTACTGCCTCTTCTATTTTTAATTCTGTTGTCAAGTTTGATTAGTCATTTATTGCCACTAAGATGCCTAGGAAATGTATCCTGTGGCTGATAGTCATAAGGGTTATTAATTTCTTTGTGCCTTAATTTTTAATCAAAACAAGTATAGTACAGTAGTAGTATTTTATAGGGTTGTTGTGTAGATAAACAAGTATGCATAAAGCACTTGGAACAGTGCCTTACCCATAGTATGCACTATAGAAACATCATTACCATTCAGTGCTTGCTTGTCAGATACTAGGGCCAGGTACTTTTTTTTTTTTTTTTTAACCTATCTTCTGTGTTCCCTCGGGTATCTCCCTATATTAAAATGAAGAAATAAATTTTCAAATTGTCCAAAGTTACAGTTTCTCTTTAAGATTTAAGCCAATGCCAAAATTACTTGCATTTTCCTGAAAATTTATGGAATACTGTGTAAATACTATCAAAATAGAAAAAATCCCCACAAACGAGTTGGCGGTGTGTTAATGCCGTGAGAATGAAATTATGATTGACTGGACATTATTTTGAGTGGCATATTATTTTTAAATAGTTTTTTGAGTTTGTAGTTAAATTCTTAGTGATAAATTTGAATTTGATAGTTCCAGAAATCATTTTTTATGCAATCCTTTATACTCCTCTCCTAGAAGTCTTTTCGCTTGGTTTGATAGAGATAGATTATGCAATTGGTAAGTGGTCTTTTATATAGTCTGTTAATTACCTGTACAGTCCCAGGCTTAAATAAATGAAGTTCCATAGTAACAAGTAGACTTAGGTTGAAGTAAGATGGAAAAGTCAGAATTTTGAAAATCAATGGTAATTTAGCAGTTGGACAATGCTTGGTGCTTAATTTACTAAGTAGTAAAATGTATTTATTTTCTTTGTCAATGGAATATATTTTTGTTGAAAAATTAGTTTAATTGATTTTGTGTTTTAGAACATTACCAATCTTATCAGTCTTCAGGAATGTACATGATTTATGATTGGAGGAGTAATCATCTTTTTAATAAAGACCTGTCTTTTTTTTTTTTTCTTTAACCTTTGTGTAGCACGATGACAGAGATGATGGTGTGGATTATTGGGCCAAAAGAGGAAGAGGTCGTGGGACTTTTCAACGTGGCAGAGGGCGCTTTAATTTCAAGAAATCAGGTAGCAGCCCAAAATGGACCCATGACAAGTACCAAGGGGATGGGATTGTTGAAGATGAAGAAGAGACTATGGACAATAATGAAGACAAGAAGGACAGACGCAAAGAGGAAAAGGTAGAAAATTTCTCCTTGTGATACTGACAGATTTCCTTTGGTATGGATTTAGGTGGCAATTCTTAGTAATTTTTTCTTTTTTGGTACTGGGGATCAAACTCAGTACCTTGAGCTTGCAAGGCAGGCGTGGTACCATTGAGCCAAATCCCCGGCCCTAGTAATTTTTTAGGAGCATAATTATTATGATTCATTTTCATTCTAGACATCTATTAATACTTAATTTCTTTCTTTTTTAGGAATAGTAACTGAAGTAAGATTGCTACAGAGAGCAGAACTTGCACCCACCATTTTTTTTAACCTGAATTTTGTTTTCAAATGATGTAAGCATTTTACTTAAATTTTACTGTTTGCAAGTAGCCTATAGAAATTTTGTTTTAAGTCTTCAGATATCTTGAAAAATAGTAGACCGTATGTTGAAAATTGTATTGAAATAAAGTAGAAAATTGTTACGTACCATATTTGTAACTCTCAACTTTTAAATACTTTTACTGTTTTTGTTACATGCATTGTAATTCTGCTTTGTCTATAAGATATGGTTCAAGTACAGCTCTGTGAAAAGTTCTGATTCTCTTCCTTCCCTGTTTGTTAATGTTTTATTCTGAAGTAAACGTTAGCTCTACATACAAATCCGTGAACAGAAATTGTTTATAGTGACCACACTAATTATTTTAACTGTATACATCTGATTAACATCTTAAAGTGATTCGAACACTACATCTGTAGGGTAACTACTTTTTGAAGTGTACCACAAAAATTAATACTTCGGTAAACTAAGCTGATTTAACACTTCAGCAAATAAGGAAAAAATGCTTTGCCAATAGCTTAAAAACTACAAACTGTTAAAAGTGGATTAAAAGGTTTGAGAAAATGTGTTTTTACTGAAAGCAAACAGTGGCCTGTAAGAACCATTGTTAGGAGCCTTTGAGTTCAAAATTTAATGTTCTCTTTTGATTCTCATTTGGTAGTTTGAGTCATGGTCTTAGTACCTGTTTGAGAGAGGTAACTGGTTTGTAATAACAGCGAGTAAAAAGTCCCACTCCCACAGAATATTGTAGTATTAAAAAGAAAGAACAAAATCTGTAATTGTAATGTTGCTATGGAGAGGATTATCCTGCAGAATAAATTGATGTGTCCAGTACCTGATTTCATAGGTTATATCTTATTTGAGCTTTTGAATAGCTGGAAATGAGTGGTATAACCATAAGAAAAAATAGACAAGTATAATTTGTTCATTATTAACTGAGTTCTAATAATAAAAGGTTTTGGCAGGAAGCTTGCAGCATTGATCTAACTTACTTTTTTCTCCCCGTTTCACTTGCAGTTTGTAAAGTAGCTTTTTCTTTTTCTTTCCAAGGGCTCTTTCATTCAAGTAGATAATCTTTCAAATGTGAATTACTTTTTATGTTTATAGCTCTTAAAAGAATGAAAATCTGAAATAGTATACTTCTTATTTCTGTTTATATAAAACTAACCACGATTCATTTTAATTCAACCAAATTAGTTGTATATTTTTGCATTTAAAGATAATGCTTGTTCTGTAAATGTGAACCTTTGAAGATCTTAAGTGTGTGGTTCTTTCATCCTCATTTTTGATGCTTTGCAGTGCGTATAGCACCTTGATTGCAGCCAGGGACATTTGCTAAGAGCTTTTGAAACTAAGCAAAACTAAAAGGAAAGTCAGTATATTTGATATTTATTGTGTAAGGTCCTTAGTATTGCATAATTTTCTCTTATTTTCTCTTTTTGAAATCACCTAGTAAAGCAGAGAAGAGGTTCTCGTCAAAGCAAGGATGTATTGCATCGATTAGGACATAACCCTCTTAGAATAATGCTTAAATTTCAAAGCAACATGGTAGAGACCCCAACATTTATTTTATACCGTTTCATTTTATATGAACAACACATTGCTTTTAAAAGTCACTATTTGGTTAGACACAGATTCCCTATGCATGTCTATTTTTGTGTAGCTTTGCTTTTCCACTGAAAGGCAAAAGAGGAAAGGGGATTTACTAAAAAATTATTCAGTAGGGAGTTGGGAATAAAGCTACTCAAGTTCTTTGGACAGGTTATATTTTAAGTGCAAATGCATTGCTTTAACTTTGGTTACTTTTATTCTCATACAGTTGAGGAAAGCATATCCTATCAGAATATAGTAGGATAGAGTGATTGTGAGAACTACAATAGAATGGCATTATGGATGTTATCTTTTTTATAGCCAAGAATAATATAAAAAGTAGTCCGTATTTTTTTAAATCACAGTTTAATTCCACACTTTATGATGTTATAAAAGCTGAATGGTTCCTTTTGGTAAGGATATTTATTTACAAATGCCAGAAAATAACTCTTTGATACTTGCATTAACAAACTTGTCTTTTGCTTGGAGAAGGGAAAAAAAGACGAACCAAAGGTATTTCTTTCTAGAAAAAATAAAACTGTTTAATAAGGCCATGACTCAATTCTTAGGTCTGTATACTTTTAACATCCTAAGAATTTAATACAAAAAGCAAAACGTTTTTTCAATTGCAGTCTGCTTCAAGGAATTGCTGTTGGTTCCTTTTTGTCACAGTTAAAATCAGTGTTGGGAATTAAATAATAATTTGAGAAAAATATTACCCAATAAGAATGAATGTAGATGGCTTAACGATTCTTACTCAGTGTGATGTATAATGCAACAGGGACCCTTGTAAATTGTCATATGCCAATAAAAATGTCATAAGTGGTAACAGCAGTTGTTTGTTTACCTGATTGTGAGACTGTTCCTCTGTCTTCTACAACTGATTTCTATGGCTGTTTCTAGATTTTAGACTTTGAACTCATTGGTTAGAAAACCTGGTGTGATATAGCTTGATAAATACTTTTTAAAATTTCTTAAACTTTGTTTACTCTTTGTCCTGGGAAGACAGAAAAATTTTAAATTGGTAAGTAAGCCATTAGTAAAACATAGAGGAATTGAGCATGGTACTCTTCAGCCCATTGGGAGGCAGAGACAGGATAGATCACAGATTTGAGCTCAGCCTGGGCAACCTAGTGACTTACTTAGACCCTTTCTAAAAAGGAAGTGGGTTAGGGTTGTGGTTCAGTAACCTTAACCTTAACCCTCGGTTCAATCCCTAGTATGGACCAAAAGAAAAAAATCGAGGAATTCAGATTTATATTCTTGTCCTGTTCTTGTGTTAGGGACCTTATCAGCCATAATATGACGGAAATTACTCTTCTTTCTAAAAATATAGTAGTTTAGTAACTAACCAAAAAACAGTTGTTTTCTTAAACTAAAAGTTAACTGGTTAGTATTAATATACAGTTACCAAATGCATTGAGGCAAGAGGCTTGTGGATTAATAGCATCTTCTCAAAACTAAGATCAGATTTCTGAGTGGAGAAGTTCACAATGTAGTAAGCATTGTTTGAGCAAATAATGGAAGGATTTTCCAGGTATGAGGAATGACTATTAAAATTTAATTTGTACTTTTAGTTGAAATATGGGATATAAGAGATGAAAGGTTTTGATAGGATTTGAAGTGAAACATTGATGGGATTTATCTTTGAGAATGGGTCTTGACTGTAGTCTAGGTCAAGCCTTAACACACTGTGTAGACTAGACTTTCATTTAAGTAATGATCCTCCTGCCTCAGCCTCCTAAGTCCTGGAATTGTAAGTGTGAATGACCATACCAACCTTTTTGATACTTTCTTTTGTTTTGTTTTTTGGAGACAGGGTCTTGCTGTTTAGTTCAGGTTGGCTTTGAACTCAATGTGTAGCCCATGCTGGGCTAGAAGTTCTTCCAATGCTCCTGTCTCAGTGTTCCATATGCAGGGATTATAGGCATATGTGTCACCACATCTAGCTGCCTTTTGATACTTTTAAAGATCAAGATAGACTTCTTGTCTCTCACTAATTCAGTTTATAAATAGAGGTTTTTAAAGATCACTTGAT
This sequence comes from Heterocephalus glaber, assembly GCF_000247695.1. Next base: position 1,425,504 of record NW_004624886.1, read on the forward strand.
TTATATAGATTGTAGATGTCCCTCCATGTTCTAAACAGGTTGAGAAATCTTGAAATTTAAGGACACGTTAGCATTTACTTAGACGTGGTAAGTATATTGATATGTTATTAAAAACAACTTATTACCAGCCTGGACGAAAATCAGTCCTGCATTGTTAGACTTTGAAAATAGGTTGAAAACTAGATGTGGGTATTGAAACAAAACAGGTCATAAGTAGATGCACTATGCAGAAGGGTCAAAAATAGTTCTCAAATGTCTTACACCACCTAGTATTGAATTTCATATGTATGACAGCCATAGAACAAGGTGGCAACAGAAGAATGTTTAAAATGATCTATAGCAGGTTGAAAAGTCAAGTCCTGTCTGGCTCAGTAATGCCAAGGAGGATCTTAACAAGACTATAATTGGAATCATAAAAAAATTGAAATTGTTAATTGCTGCTTTGTCTTTTGGCTAAGATTTGCCTGGGAGAACAACGCTGGGGATTGAATTTAGAACCTATGTTTATTCCAGCACTGAGCTACATTCCTAGAAGTTTTCTCAGACCATGGTCTTGCTAGGTTACCAAGGCTGGCCTTGACTTGATGGTCCTCCTACCTCAGTCTTCCAGACAGTATTGGGATTACAGACAGATATGGGTAACCATACCCAGCTTTATGATTAAATAAAGATCTTTCACAAAAAATTTAGTTCTTGGCTGAGTATATAGCTCAGTGGTAGAATATTTGCTAAGAAGCATAAGCCCTGTGTTTGATCCTTAATACCTGTGTGAAAAATGTTCAGAAAGTTTGGCATTGGAGCTTAAAGGGTTAAACATGGAAGGCTGAGGCAGGAGGATTACTGCAAGTTCAAGGCTAGCCTCCACTACAAAGCATCACCCTGTCTCAACCAAAGTAAAAAGCACCCCAAAATCCCCTTTAAAAAATTGCCAAACATAAAAGGATAAACAAACCCCCACCCATTGTCAACTCAGTGCTAAGTTGAATTAATTTAAAAGTTAAAGGATTATGACTGCCTTATAAAGAGGGATTTTTAGGCAAGTTGAGGTAAATGTTTTGAATTTCTGGCTTAAGGTATAAATTATAGGAGAAAAGAAAATGGCAGAACTAAGCTTTGCAGTGCTAATTCCAACTTTTAAAAAATTTGCATGTATTTTTAAATGCCACTAGCCATTCAACTTTAGGTGTGCCATTATGCCAAGTTCTCTGGCTGTTTGATCATCAGGACATTACAAAAGATGACTGAGAACCAAAACAGTTGGAAGGAGTAAAGGCAATATAGATTTCAGGCGAGGCTCTGAAAGTGATGAACTAACAGTGGGGTTTTCATGGTGCAGTCAGATTTGTGAAGGTTATTATTAAAATCATGGCACTTAAAAAGGCCATGATTTCACAGCTCTTTCATGGCTAAGTTAAAAAGTAATAAAGGGTAGCAGAAATTATGAAAGTATGATTAGTGAATGGAAGGGGTAAGAATCATGAAGATACTCTGTGAGGGACAGTTTAGCAGTTTTGTCTAGATCCAGATGACCAAAATCTACCTCGTAAATTCTTTTAACCTCCATTTTCTTCAGGACATCTGTACTGCCACTTCATTCCAGATTGCAGCCACCTTACTGCAAAGTGATATTCTTTGCTTTACTCTGTTGCCAGTGATGGCAAGCTTTTTAGAGACAAGTGCCTCCAAACTGCAACCCAAGACACTTTTTCTTTTCTTTTTTTTCTCTTTTTTCTTTTCCTTCCTTCCTTCCTTTCCTTTCTTTTCCTTTCCTTTCTTTTTCTTTCTCTTTCTCTCTGTTTCTCTTTCTCCCTTTCTCTCTCTCCCTCTCTCTCTTTTTCCCATTAAGTTTATTGGTACATTTTAGATTTAAAATACAGTCACATTCATCATTGGGATCTTGTGCCACTACATGAGTCTCTTGGTTCTTATTTTTTTTTCCATTCCCTTGCCCTCCCTTCACCCCCTCCACCCTTTCCTATCTGCAAAGACTTTGTTTCCATTTTTTTCCTTTTCTCATATTTTTTCTTTTCCCTTTTTTCCTTTCCCCTACCCCTCCCACTTCCCCTGCTCCTTTAGACCTTTTCTTCTTGTTACACAATATCAGTTACACATTTTTTAAATTACAGTATCAAGATCTAGGAGACATTACCACAGATTTTACAGAATTTAAAAGGATATAGAAAGCATATTACAAAACTTTTTTGAAATAAATTTGACAGCTTTTAAGAAGGACCTTGGAAGACAAATTAATGGAACTAACTCTGGAGGAAATATAAAATTTGAATAGCACCTATTAAAGAAAGTATATTCCTAGCTTGAAAACCTACCTGTATGACAACAGCAGGCTCATACACATTTTAACCGATAAATTACATCAAAGCAGAAAAAAGGAACACTTCTCCCCTCATTTTAGGAACTCAACATTGTGCTAATCTTAAAACTGGATAAAGATAATAGAAGAAAAAGTATGAACATAGAAATTTGTTTAACAAAACACAAACTATTAGAAGTCAGATCTGGCAGGATGTAGAAAGTGGTTTTGTTATAGGGATGGCAGAGTTGGTTCAGCATTGGAAGATCCACCCTCAAAGGTCATCATTTTATCAGAGGAAAGGAAAAAGCCATATGATCCTGTCAGTAGTTGGAGAAAAAGTATTGGACTAAATTCTACAGCTGTTCATGGTGAAAGCTATCAGGAGACTAGAAGTAGAACCTTCTCAACAGATTAAAGACATGTACTCCATACTTCCAGCAAAAACGCCTTATACGAATGGAGAAGTTACAATGCTTTCTCCTTAAGGTGGGGAACAAGGGCAGATATGCTTACTCTTTATCTGTCCATTAAACTTTGAAACCTAGGCCCCCCCAAAATAGTCTGGCAATAAAATGACACAATTAAGATAGGATTGACAAGGTAGAAGCAAAATCTTTATATGTAGATGAAATGATCATCTACAGAGAAAATACTAAGAAATCTCTAGGAGCCCCTAGAGCTTGTATTTGAATTTAGCAGGATTAGAAAACACAAGGTATATATATAAAAATTTAGGTCTGTGTATACTTGCTGTAAATGAAGAATTGGATATTGAAATTTAGAAGTTATGTAGGAGTACAAAGGACCTAGAAAAGTTTAAAAAAAAAAGTGTTGGAAGACATTTAGTACCTAATTTTAAGACTTCTAAAGCTACAGCAATCAAGGCAGTGTTGGTGTAAGGAAAGATATAGATCATTTGAATAAAACAATCTAGAAATAGAACCAGACATATATGGTCCACTGAGTTTTGAAAGATTATTTAACATTAGCATTTTATAGAATATAAACTCAATTCAAGAGCTGAAGAAGAGAAACACAGTTTATTGCAGTATCAACATTACAACTAAACCTGAATACTGAGGTTTTAGTTTAGAAACTCATTTATTGTTTTAAAAACAACACATGTGCCATAGGTTTGACACCACTGCTATGCCAATGGATGTACCTCTGGAGTGTTATCTTCTGCCTGCTCTCCATCCCCAAAGGTGCTCATCAAGTGCTGTGGTTTTCTAATTTGGATCTCTTGACTCATAGTTCATCCTTTATATTGCCAACCTCTGGAAGGTATTTTTCAATGTCATTTTTAGGCTAAAAACTCTTTGATGCCTTCAGTTGCCTAAGCTTTAGCAATAATGAACTCTACTGGAACTACTGTGAGCTGTTTTTACGTTACTCTTACCTGTCGTCTTGCAGTACTGAGGATTGAACTCGGGTCCTTTACGCTGAGCCACATCCTCAGTGCCACCATCCCTCTATTTTGAGAGAGGAGTTTGCTCTGATACCCAGGCTGGGCTCAGACTTGACCATGGAGTTATGACTGGGTTACAATCTTGGAATTTTAGTTTTAAGTTAATGTGCTTCCAGATGGTCTGAGATACAGATTTAACCATTACAGAGTTCTGGAAGGAACAGTGCAACATCCTTTCCTGTGTGGGGTTGAGAAATCCTGGGCCAAAGTCTCTTAAGGACATTGAGATCTGCCTGTGTACAGGAGAGACTGAAGGCTGCGTAGAGGAGCCTGAGTCTTCAGTTGAGTAACTTGAGTTACAACCAGGCCTCAGGAATGAATTGAGTTCCTAAGTCAAGGGTCCACTGTAGTACCTTCCCTCAGCTGGCCAGAGTGCTGGGATTCCAAGCATGAGCTACCAAACCTGGCTCACTTGCCTATCTTAAAATCTTACTCTTTGCATAGAATTACATCGTTTGTCCTGGGATCACTCAATGTAACACATTCTTTCAGGCTAGTAACTCATTCACCTTAACCTAATGTTAACATTCCGTAATTACAGGAGAGAATTGGAGTCACAAGATAAAATTCATAGGCACACAGACTCATTTGCTCAATTTAGTGAGATAATAGTTGACACAAGGCTTAAAAAGAGGCAGTTTGCGAATAGAACATTTTCTGTAGAAGCAGGCAGTCTGGATAGCTTGTCAGGAATGCTGTGCCATCTGATGAACTTTTTTCTCGTTTGGATTACTTAATGCTGTCAATTAAAATTTCCAGTGATTTAAAAAATTCTAATTGTAGCAATTTAAGGCTTCCTTGTCATCCTTTGTGCCATGTTAATCTTGGATGACATCTTTCATTAGCTGTAAGGAATTAAAATAACTAGAGTTTTTGTAAAGGAAAACTTTAAAATTTGTTACCTGGACCATGGCAATATTGAAAATCATGTGGGTTGTAACTAAAAAAAAAATTAAATGGAAACCACAAGACTGATGTATAGCTGGATGGTCTGGGTGATCCAGAAGCAAAATAAAACTAGGACATTTTAAAGCTTTTTCTCTGTTGTATGTTTTAAGCAAGAAATTTTTGATAAAAAATAGTTTGAGTAATTAGAGATAAATGCAAAGGCCTTTGGATTCAGACACTAAGCATAACCTAGACTTTCTTTTTTGGTACCGGGAATCAAACTCAGGACCTTGAGCTTGGGAAGCAGGAGGCAGCACCACTGAGCTAAGTCCCCCGCCCAGCCTAGACTTGTGTAAGTCATGTGTTAGCTTTGTTGCTATGACAAAATACCTTTAAAAAAAGGTAGAATTATTTTGGCTCACGGTGCCAGAGGTTGCAGTCTGGTTATCTGGCTTCATTGCTCTTTCTGTTTTTAGCGAGGCAGAAACCTAATGGATGGGTTATCATTATGTGTATCTAAAATGTACCAATAAAAAAAAACAACAACAACCTAATGGATGGGAATGGCAGAGGAGAGCTACTTCCCTCATGGCTGTCAGTAGAGGGAGCATGAGAGCAAGGGAAAGCCCTGGGGCAAGATACTGTCCTTAAGGTTATGTCCCCATGACCTGTTCCCTTCAGCTAGGCTCCACCTTGTAATGGCCCATTGAGCTGTGAACTCCAGTGGATTAGTTTGCTGATGAGATCAGCGCCCACATAATCCAGTCACCTCTCTAGGCCCCACTGCTGAATATGGCTGCACTTGGGATCCAGCCCTCAATACATGAGTCTTTTGGGGATCCTTCATATTGAAATCATAACATTTTTAAGGGTTCATATTAAAAGTCCTTTTGTAATTTATTTAGATTTTATTTTAATATCCAAGTGACTAACAATTTTAAAATGTAGATCCAATATATAGGTATTATGTCTTGTTTCTATTTAGTCTTAATTGGCAATGTGTAAAGCAGAGAATTTTTTCAGGATAATTTACAATGTTTTAATATCAGAGACTCATGGCTAAAGTTGGAGAGGCTATTGGCAACTTTGATAGAATGTTATATTCTGCCCTATTATTAAGGTAATTACAGCATAGTAATTTCAGTTTACCTTACCACACAAAATTTAAGGCTTGTGTCACAAGGCTAATGGGATTCCACTGGGAAGTTGGCAAGAGTTGAGTACACATATTTCTAGCTTTTGTCCAAACCAGTCTTTAGTCTGTCCCCATTAATTACAAAACTGCCTGGCTTTGGGTGTAATAAGATAAAATCTTTCTGTTCTGGCCTGTGGCATAGTAATAACCTACAAGGAAATACATTATTAGTGGTTCTTGGAAAATCTTTGTAGCTAGATGGCAAAATCAAAGGTTAATGTGTAGCATTTGCAATAAAGTAGGTGATAAGCTGTTTGCATTAGTTCCTAAATAGCAGTTGGAGACAAATCAACCTGCAAACTAAAAACTGACCTAGGTCTAGGGTCAGGGCCCCTCACTGAGGAGAAAACACTGAAAATAAAATCAGTTTGAGCAGGATAAAAAAAAAAGACAAAATGAGGGTTTGCATCAAGTTGGGAGGAGTGAACACAGCCAGGAGAATTTGAGAAAGTAAGTCACAATATTTCCACACTACTTGGGAGCCATATCGCTTTTCTAAAAGTTTAGAAAAATTCAGTGTAAAGATATGCAGTAGAAAATGTTAAATCTCCTAACAGGTTATCCAAATGTAATATGAATGCTTTAATATAAAATGTAGGAAGGATCTGGAGAATTGCAAAAGTTGTTTAAAGCATTCATGGATGCATTTAACCTTGTGCCCATGTTGCTGCCTAAGTCAGAATTGGAATATTGAGCCATGTTAATAGTGCAACCAGAGCAGTAGTGGTTCCTTTTTTTTTCTTTCCCCTTTGCTTGGTCAGTTTCTTTGTGGCCCTTTTATATGCTGTGTTAGGTAAGAGCCTGAAAAGGGAGGAGGTTATAAAGTCAGGGTTTATTCACTTAGGAGGGAAAAAGAGGACAAGGCATTTGAGGAAATTGTGATCTACTCATTCCTTGTACGGTTTCTGATCCATGTGCCTTCTACTTTGACTTTTTCCCATCACCTCTCCACTCCTTTCATCTTTTCCCAGTTCAGACTACTGGGTATATCACTTAAAATCACTGCCATCGTTCTGCCATGCTAGTCTTAAATAATTCTTGGTCATGTTTTCTCCCATCCCATATCCAGTTTTCTTCAACAAGTAGACTAAATAGCTATTTTATAGATGGTACTCAGAGAAAGCCCCTCAGACTTGTCCTACAACGTAAGCTCCAGGAGTAAAATGACCTGCATTTTCCCGAGTTTAGAATGGTGCCCGGAACATAACAGACGTCCAATATTAGTTGAATTAATAAATGATAATCATAAATTAACACCCCCCAATTATGTAAGTCAGTAAGCAGGCACAATTTTGTTTTTATGACAAAATTTAGGGTGGCCTGAGAATCTCTGTAGCCTAGGCTTGGACTCAAACTTCAATCCCAGTATGCGCCACCACACCCTGCTACGAATGAATCTTCAATACTGCAAAGCTGCAAACCTTTAGCCGCCTAGGCGTTTAATAGAGCTCGCTGAATGACAAATCACGACTCTTCGTGGCCAGAGAATTTTAGAGGGTAGACCCCTAAATCGCCCACCCAGCCCCGCTGGCTGTCCGTAGTGGTCAAGTAAAGCCGGGTCTACACCGATATTTAAGTACCCCGGGAAACCCTAACAGCCTATCCTTCGCGCGCTTCGGCGTCCCTGCCTGTCCCGCCCATCAGCTTCCTTTTGGCATCTATTGGCTGCCTCGCGGGAAGCCCGCCCGTTAGAGGGAGAGGCCCGTTTCCAAGGCCTATGGGAATTGACATAACTAGCCTGACGTCATCCGACGCCCAATCAGAAGGAGCAATGTTCAGTTGTGTCCAATGAGATCGGGCTTGAGTCACGGCCCGCGGAGTTTAATTTTCCATCCAGGAACGTGGAAGTGGTGAGCCCCTCCAGAGGCTGCAAGGCTGGCAGAGTCTGCAAGGCTGGCAGAGTCTGCGCAGGACGTCGGGCTGCGCTTCCCCCTGCGTCACCCAGGCTGAGTGCTGTGCTCCAGGGTCGAGCCCCGGGCGGCCCAGGCCATTCGCTGGAGCCGTCGTTACCTCCTGTGACTCAGGCCCAGGTGCGCCGGCCGGCTCAGAGTTGACTTCTGTACGCTTCCTCGTCAGCACTGGCGCACGCTGAAAGTTTTCACTCGAGGGTGCGGATTTGGAGACTCGCTTCTATAACGCCCTCCGCTTCCTGATCCGTGGTTGCCCGAGGCTCGGTCCTGGAGGAGGTGAGCAAGGCTATCGTGCTGGGTTTGGCGACCCCCCGAGGAAGCGAGTGACACGACTGGGCTTTGGTCTCATCCTGTTACCAGCTGGGTGACAAGAGTTGTGTCACCTATCGGGTTCATGTCCATCCTTGCCTTTAAAAGGAGCACTGAGAGATGGTACTCCGCCCTGTTCTTGAGAAGAGCTACCGTTCCTTTCGTTAAAGCTTTGAGTCAGACCCCTCTTTTCTTTTTCTTTTTTTTTTTGGTACCAGGGATAGAACTCGGGTTGTTGCGCTTGTGCAGCAGGCGGCGAAACCACTGAGCTAAATTCCCGGCCCTAGACCTTTGTTTTCTTTCCAGGGTCTGCTAAACCGACCTCTCACCTAAAAATCTGCCTAGAGCTTTCAGGTCCGTGAGCCTCGCTGTCGCACATTAACTTGAACCCTCCATGGCAGGCTTTCGTTGTAGACTCAGTTATCCTAGAAGATCTTAATATAATTTAAAAGACCAATTAGTTTCCTTACCACGCCCTCTCCCTCCCGCCGCTTTTTCTTTGTTTCCTTCACAGTAATGCCAGCCAGGGGAAATTAGTTGATGGTGTAATGAGTAATGGAAGATCTCTTCTAGATTTAGTAATACAATTTATATGTCAGGAGTAATATTTTCAAAAATTTTCCTCAAAGGTACGAAGAAACTGATGATGTTTCCCTAAATTTGCTTCACCAATGTCTCTCCTGTTGAATATCTTAAGAGAAATGCTGGCGTATTTTGGTGTTCCCATAGACCAGGTAAATGTTTTTTAATGGTTTTGGATGAATCTGCTTTTTTCTTGGGTCTCATTTTAAAGATGATTTATATACATCTAAGGCCCAATTGTTACTTATCTTCAGGTGAGACAAAGGTTAGCTCTCATTAGTATAGCTTTGATAATCTGAGTCAAGAAGGGGAGGGCGGAGATAAAGCATAGTGTTGGTGGCACAAGCCTGTAATCCTAGGACTCCAGGGCCCCAAAGCAGGAGAATGGCAAGTTGGAGCCCATCTTGGACAATTTAGTACCTTAGCGAGACCCTGTCTCAAAAAATAAGAAAGGGCTGGGAATGTAGCTCAGTGCAGAGGCCCTGGATTCAGTCCCCAGTACTGCACAAAAAAGTGTGGGTGGCTAAGATTATTAATCTGTTCACCTCCATCTAATGCCAACAGAAGATAAAAAGGAAGCAGAATCAAAATATTGATGTGACCTTCACAGAAATAAATTGATTATATAGATAAATAAAACTTTAAGGTAATTTATGAACAGATTTGATGTTTGAACATAGAACTGTGACTTACACGCAACAAATCCAAAATAAATAAGGGAGAGAGGTTGATTTGGGCCTGAGAATTATAAACAAGTACAGTTTTATCTATTTATGTAGATATAAGGCAGTATTCTTGGTTCTGCAGATAATAAAGGAGCCATGCTTGGTTTTTGTACTCATGAAGTTTAAAATATGAGAGAAACAAGAAACATATAACAGATTGACTGTAAGAAAGACACAAAATAGTATGTGTACTTACAAAATGAGCAAGTTATCTATTTGGTGAGGTAGATTAGAAGAGCGGTCAAACATAATGCTCAGATTTTAAACCAGAGTAAATTGAAGAGTGATGATGCTGTTACTATAGGCAACTCATTATGAGCAGTGAATTTGAGTAGGAAGATAAGGTGAGCCAGAGGTGGTGTTGGAATATATAAACAAATTCCTGGCAGACAGTTGGATATACGGTTATAGAGGCTAGGGGAAAAAGAGATTTGGATTTGGTAGTTGTATGCATTGTTTTGGTATTTGAAGCCATGGACGTTGATGACATAATGGGAAATGTCACTAGATGTTATTGAAGCATGTTAAATTCCAGTAATAGGCTGGAGACGAGTGCTGAATAGCAGTTGAAGATTTGCTTATCATTATTGGATTATTGGTACTTTTATGAATTTCTATAGATGGACTTGGACTGACCAAATTGGAGTAGTTTAAGAATGTGAGGAAAGGGGCTGGGGATTTAGCTCAGTGGCGCCACCACCTGCCTCCCAAGCACAAGGTCCTGAGTTCGATCCCTGGTACCAAAAAAACAACAACAAAGAATGTGAGGAAGGGAAGTGGCATCAGCAGTCTTCTTTCGAAGTTTGAGAAAACTTTGCTTGAGAAAAGAGGCCATCAACTCAAAGAGGCAGCAGGATGGAATTTTTTTTCCCTTTTAAAATTAGGTAACTTCAGCATGTTTGCAAGCTCTGGGGGAAGAATTTAAGATACAAATGAGAGCAGATGATTGAACAATACTATGCTGAAGAAGGTACTTGGACAGGGAATCTAAGCCTTGCGGAGAAGGGAGACAGTTGTATTTTAAAGAATAGGTAAAAGACAGGTAGGAGAGAGATTTTGAGCAGACAGAAATGAAACTGAAGTATGTCAAATTGAAGGATTTGGTTTTCTCAGAGCAGAAGCAAGGTTCCTCAGAGGTAACAAAAGTAGTGACACTGGGGACAAGTTGGGGATAGTTTTTCATGACATAGTATGAGCAGATGTCATGAAGGGATTGCAGAATCCCTCTGAGGACCCAGCAGAAGTCGGCATGGATTTATAGTTTTTCTTAATATTGTCATTTTCTGATTTTTTTTTCTCTAGCTCATAGTAGAGGAATTAAATGAATCAAAGTATGAGATACTTTAAATACTCAGGATTCTAAAGATCCTGGTGTTAACTGGTCTGGGGCCATTTTTGTCTAGATTTCATTAACCAACATGGTAGCTTCTGGCCCCATACCACTTTTAAGTACTTCAAATATCTGGGTTTTTGGGGGGGGGTTTTTGAGACAAGGTCTTGCTATGCAGTTCAGGCTGGTCTTGAACTCACTAGGTAGCCCAGGTTGGCCTCGAACTCGTGACAGTGCTCTTGGCTCTGCCTCCTGAGGGCTGGGATTACAGGTGTGTGCCACCATGCCCAGCATCATTTGTCTCTAGTTTCATATGTGGCCACTAGAATATTTAATTTACGCATGTGGCTTATATATTTTTTTTTTGAAGAGTGTCTGAGGTAATACTGGTATGCCCATGGTTGAGAAATACTGCCCACTAGGATTCAAATGGAAGAGTTTATATTGGAGGAGAGAAAACTGCAAATGAAATGAAGTCACATGTAATCATGTGGTACTCATCAAAACTAGTGTAGGGCTGGGGATTTAGCTCAGTGGTGCCACCTCCTGCCTCACAAGCGCAAAGTCCTGAGTTTGATCCCCTGTACCAAAAAACAGAAAACTAGTGTGTAGAGCCAAGTGTGGCTATAATCCCAGCACTTGAGAGGCTGAGGCAGGAGGATCACGAGTTCCAGGCCAGATTGGGCTACAGAGTAAGACACTGTCTCAGAAATTTAAAAAAGGCTAGTTTATAACTGAACTTAGATAGTGGAAACGATCAAATTTGTGGAGGAATGTGAATCACATAGTCAAACATAGGTGAAAACTGAACCAGCATTGAGCATTGGGGCTGGAGTTGGATAGATCAGGGCCTACTAAGCACACTAGTGAATGCATGGCTTATTGGCCTATTTTTGAGACAATTAAGAAAACTGATTGACCTAGAAGAGCATGTGTTCTTATTAGTGAGTAGTGGGAAATTAAGTTGGAGAGAGAGAATGGGACAAAGCAGCGCAGGACCTTAAGGAGTGATTGAAGGATGAATGTGCAATGCTTGGGGTGTGTTGCGGAGACTGGGCTGGCAGAACTGATGAAAGATTGTGAGGTTGGTTGGTGAAATCATTCAATTTAGGACTCAAGTGTTTGGATTTGATCAGACAAATATAGAAGTATGGCCGTTTGAAAGCAGAGTAATGGCATGACTTCGTGCAGGAGGATTCTATGTGCTGGTGACTTTCAAATCTTTGTTTTCTAGCCTTATCTAGTTCTATGGCTTCAATGTGCCCCCCCACCCCCCCGTTTCGTACCAGGGATTGAACTCAGGACCTTTCGCTTGCTTGCCAGGCTCGGTGCCACTGAGCTACATCCCCAGCCCTTCAGTTTTTACCTATACAGTATCATGTGTTCTGTAGCTTAATGCATCCCAAGTCTGTTTTTCATAATCCTGGTTTTTCTCCTGAGCTTTAGAACTGTGAATCTGTTGGCTCACCTGAAGTACTTACTACTTATTGAATCTTTTCATGAAGATGCTAATAGAATGATCTCTGTATCTGTTTCACATAGTAAAATTTGTACTTATTATAGTATCTTAGGAAAAATGAAAAGTCCAATTTTAAATACTTTGCAAAAGAGAGAGATCTTTTTGTGTTAAAATCTCTGCAAAAAATAAATATCTTGTCATGTTTTGCGGGGAGGGAGATTCTTGTAGAAATAGTTTACACTAATATGAGGAGTACTAATGTGTTAGGTAGTTTTCTGTTGCTGTGACAAAATACTTGATATAAACATTTTACAGAAGAAAAGATATTCTGGGTCTCATGATTTTGGCAGTTTCAGTTCATGGTCATTGGCTTCATGGTAGAAAGGCATAGTGGAGAATGGCAGCTGGAGGAAGAGAGGGAAGAGCCTTCAACACAAGGAGCTTTGTAGGTGGACATTTAGGATCCCAACCATACCAAACTAAAGGATTGAGTAGTATTCAGGTTATATGGCACATTTCGCTTCTAATACTTTTTCAAGAACTGACTTCCAGCATATATATTCCACTGTATGTAAATAACTCTGAGTTGTCTTATACTTCATTTATTTATTCTGCTTTTTATTTCTTTAAAGGAAATTGCAGAAGTATTCCGTATTGCTTCATCGCATGATACATTGAAATTGTCAGGTTTTATTTTTATTTTTTTATTTTTTTGTTACTGGGGATCGAACTTGGGACCTTGTGCTTGTGAGGCACGCACGGTGCCACTGAGCTAAATCCTGGCCCTGTTTTTATTTTTTTTGAAACAGGGTCTTACTATGTTCCCCAGGCTCATCATGAACTCCTGGCTCAAGTGATCCTCCCACTTTAGACTTCTGAATAGCTGGGACTACACGCATGTGCCACCATGGCTAGCTGAAATTGTCAAGTTTTTTTGGGGGGTGGGGGGGTGGTTACTGGGGCTTGAACCCAAGGCTTTTTCATTGATTTACATCCCCAGCCCTTACTAAAAATTTTTTACTTTGAGATGCAGTCTTGTTAATTTGCTCTCAAAGCTTGTGATTCTTTTGCCTCAGCCTTCCAGAATGCTGGCATTAAGGTCTATATATCACCAGATCTAGCTGAGAATGTCAGTTTTTGGTCAAAAGATGGAATTTTAAAGGGAAGGAAGGCATTTTTTCTGAACAAAGTTCCTCAAGATATGGACATTATCAGGAAAAAAGAAAATGGAGTGTGTTGCTTTCTTAAAAGATCATCCAAGAATGTATATATGTTCACTTTTTTTTTTTTTTCCTTTTTTTTTTTTTTTTTTTTTTTTTTTAATTGAACTTGGGACCTTGTGCTTGCGAGGCAGGCGTGGAACCACTGAGCTAAATCCCCGGCCCTATATGTTCGCTTTTTCTTCTTCTTCTTTTTTTTTTTTGCAATGGTGGAGTTTGAACCAAGGGCCTGTGCATGCTAGACAAGTGCTCTACCATTGAGCTAAACCCTACAACTTCATGGTTTTAAAAAAGATAAATATTTAAAAATCTTAATTCTTTGAAGAAGATACTTTATGTGGTTCTGTATTTTCTTTAAAAAATGAATGTTATTGTATCTTTTACATCTCCTTTTTAGATACATAAACATGTTTAAATGAAGTATATTTTAAATGAAGCCTTATTTTTAAATAGATTTTGCTGAGTTGGAACAATAAGGACTATGGATCACATCGGAGTATTGTCCGCATTATTGGAAAAATGCTTCCTTTAGAACCCTGTCGAAGACCTAATTTTGAAGTAAGTCAGTCACCATGCGTTGTTTAAGCTGTTTGTAGGTTAATCCTGGGTACTCTAGGGAGATAGGATAGCTAACAACAAAGCAAGAAATGTTTCCTGCAAGCTGAGAACCTTTAGTTTACCCCTGGAAACAAGGCACTTCACACTTTTTGGTTTCTTTAAATAATTATATTTAAAGGTGAACAGGTGCAAGGAACACACAAAGAGCTTGTTTGTTTTAGTTTTATTTCTGTTTTGTAATAGATAAGATTAACCAGGGGAGAGAATATTGGTACGTGTGTAGAATATAGGGTAACATTTTCATCAGTTATTTTTTCTTGCTAACAGATGCATATTTTTCTACTGAATATTCTTTTTCTTCTCTCTTTTGGATTATTAACTTATTTAATGCCATGGGGCATGGGGCACTTGGCACTTGTTTTCCCTCAACTTCTTGCAGGGCTCTGACTTGTTTTCTTTTTTACTTTTAGTTGATCCCGCCCTTGAACTCTATAGAGTCTGATACTTGTGGACCTATAGTTCCATCTTTTGCTGATATTTTGTCTGTGGCAAATGATGAAGAAGCCAGTTGTCTTAGATTTCGGTAATTGTTATGGTTATCTTGGGAAGTGGGATATGGGCTGTAACCTGAATTCCTGCATGTGTTGAAGTTTGTTCATATTGCTTGAGTTGTATTGTTCTCTCTGTCTCTGTATGTGCTGTGTCCTACTAATATCTTCCTAATAAGGGTGACTTTCTCATTTTTAAGCCAGTTTTTCTTACTAGACATTTAAACCTAACACCAGGCATGAGGGCAGTGAGTTAAAGGGGGCATCAGAGTCATTATTGTCATTCTGTGTTCTATACTAGAAATTAAACATTGCTGTTCTATGAAATACTGTAAATGCTGCATTTATTTTATGTATTTAGTCAAAATGTACATAGGGTTTACTGTGCACTAAACAGTGATGTTAAGTATACAGTTGGGCATCTGTATCTCTGAGAATTCTGTATGGATTCTATATCCATGGGCTCCACATTCATAGATTTAACCAACTGTGGATCAGAAATATTTGGAAAAAAGGTTCCAGAAGTTTCAAAGAGCAGAACTTGAATTTTTTTGTGCCCCAAGTACTGTCCTGAATCCACGTGAATAAGCATTGTATGAGGAATTACAAGAAATCTAGAGGTGATGGATATGTGCAGGTTAAATGCCAGTGCAGCACCATTTTATATAAGGGATTTGAGCATTCTTGGATTTCCTGTTAGGATGGGAACCAACCTGGAACCAGTCCCCCATGCACGCTGAAGGACAGCTGCCTTTCAACCGTTGGCTGTCACTCCTAGGGAGCGCTAACTTCTGTGTTGTTATAGTCAGTATATGCTGTAAGTACAGTGAGTGTCAACTATTCAAATGTTCTGACTAAATCTATTATATGTCACACTGATTTATCAATTTTCAAAAGGTTAGACGACCAGAAACTTACCACCAGTTAACATAATCCTGAATGTAAAGCCTTTTAGTTCCTTATGTATAATTTCTAAATAAACTTATACTGTATTTAAAGTTAATGGGTAGAACAATGATAGGGTAATTGGAGTATTTTTGTCTTATAGTCTGAGGGCAAGGCTTGTTCTCTCATTCCTTGGCTCTCATGGCCATCTATCTGTTGGAGGCCACATTCTGTTCTGTATGTTGAGAATCCAAAGTTAAATAAGATGTGTGTTTGTCCTCTGAGTCTAAACAGACAGACAAAGGGAGTTTTTCTGAGTTTATTTTGTCTTTTGTTTTTTTATGAAAGAGTTTATTTCTTTTCTGACTGCAAATTTTCCTCTTTCTCTGTCCCTCTTCCACCTATAGAAGTAGCGTGTGGAAAAATGAAGAAGAGGAGAAAATTAAAACATTTCATTCTTTACAAAGAGTTTGGAATCCACCGTCATCTGCTCAAAGGCAGAACAAACCAGTGAAAAATGATCTCCCTGTAGATGTAGCTGCAATTAAAAAAATAGCTGCCCTTGAAAATGAGCTAAGTCTTCTTCGCTCCCAGATTGCTGCAATTGTGGAAATGCAGGAACAGAAAAGTGGCACAAACTCTGGTAAGTGATGTACTGGATTTCTGTTTCAGCTAGAGGACACTCATCTGGTATTTAAGTCAGTGCAGCAGAGTAAGAGCTATGCACAGCAGTAAATGTATCATACAAGGATGTTGGGCACTTAAAATGATTGTGTTTGATGTTTTTTCAGAATAAGTCAAGATACATTTATAGTGAAGGTGATAGCTTTGGCATAAAGAAGAGCCATTACTACAAATTGTATTTTTGTAGTATTAAAAAGTCTTTAAAAAAGTCTTCTAAGTAAGCTTTTCTAGCTTTTCAGAAAAACAATGGTAATCGAAGGGGAAGAAAAAAGAAAATAGGTTTGAGGCCTCATATCTTTGTAGTTTTTAATTGCTACTACACTTCCACTAATTTAAGTGAATAATAGTTTCCAGTTGATACTTTCTTACATTTGTACAGATGTAACTTGCTTTAAACATAAAATTTTAAGCAACATAGGGACTGAACACTTTTCACAACAGATTTGGTCATGAGCTATGTGTAAATATGTGAAAAAATTATATAATCTGTAATACATACACATGTAACTGATGCAAGTAATATACAGTATATATTTAAAACATAAATTATATAATATGTAATGATTTATTTAAGTACATAATAATATACACAATTTTTTCCTTAAGCATGTTTAACCACAGTTTTCCAGGAGCAAATCTGTTGTGAAAAAGTTAAATACTTTATTCCCATCTTAAACTTTTGCATAGAAAATAATATGCTTGTTTGTCTAGTGTCATTTGAGAGTAGATGCAGCAGTTTGAGTATTTAACTACAAATTGTTGACCATGTTTTAGCTTTTTAAAATGGAGAATGAGGTTCAAATTTTACATGAATTACTCAAAAAATGCCTCATTTTCACTAAAATACATGATACAGGGCCGAGGATTTAGCTCAGTGGTTCTGCCACCTGCCTCGCAAGCAGAAGGTCCCGAGTTCGATCCCCGGTACCAAAAACAAAACAAAACAAAACAAAACAATTCATGCTACAGTTTATACAGTATCTGGATGTCCCCTCAAAGGCCTCGTGTACTCCGAGATGGAGCTTTTGAAAGGTGATTAAAGCAGGGGGACACTGTAGTTAGGAGATGGGGTTTGGCCACAAGAGGGGGAGTTGCTGGCAGCAGCCATGAGGAGAGCAGCTGTCCTCCAAGGCAGGCCCTTCCAGCTTGCAGTTTCTATGTTCGAGCCTGCCAAATGTGGACTGAAACTGCTAAAAAAAAGTGAGCCAGAATAAACCTCCCCTCCTTTTAAGTTGTGGCTATTATGTGGGAATTATGTCCCAGTGATGAGAAAATGACTAAGACATTGGATTTTCCTCTCTATTAGGGCCTACACTGAGAATTTCTAATTAGATTAAAATGAGTTTACAGTTTGGCTTGACACAAATAATTAAGCAGATAGGATTATTTATCCTTGCTGGCTAGCATATCACTATTTCAGCAGCATTATAGAAATTGTTCTGTTCTGGTTCTTAGTGTTATATATGATGCTCAAATTTGGCATTTTTTTTTTTTTCAACAAATGACTTTGTTTTTAGGCTCTTCGAATTTAAATGATGTGCCCAGCGGTGCAGGACAAATTCCCTCATCAGGGGCAGCTCAACCATGTGTGGAACCAAATCTGAGCTCACTGCCTCCTCCTCCTCCTCCACCACCACCACCGCTTCCTCCTCAGTTTCCTCCTTTCCAGCCTTCACATTTTCTTCCCTTACAATCAGAGCCTACAGTTGGTGACTCAGATAATCCAGCTACTGAAATGAAAAAGCAGCACCCAGGAGCTAGTAAGATGAATTATAGTCGTCATTCAAAAAGCTGGAGAAATAAAGATGTTCCGAACATGTTAGATGTTCTAAAGGATCTGAATAAGGTTAAGCTTCGTGCTGTCAAGCGGTATGTGGTTATAATTTGACAAATAAACTGAAATTTTGTGAATGCTGTTTTCAAAAAATTATGTGTATGAAAGCTGACAAAGATACTTTCTTACTCCTCCATACTCCTAAATACCCTTTGCAGACATAAATGATTCTCAATTCTTTTTGGCTATTTCTTCTATTGCCATACTTCTATAATTTTGAAACATCTTTCATTGTTTTTTGATATTGTAATTATATTTCTCTCCTTTGTAGAACATTAGGAGTACTATAGTTCGCTTTGTCCACTGTTTTGTTTTCTGTGGTTTTAGTTACCCATGGTCAACTATAGTCTGGAAATATTAAATAAAAAATTCCAGAAATAATTTATAAGTTTTAAATCGCTTGCTGTTTTGAATAGTATGATGAATAAGCATTCAGTGAGGACCAAATGAATAACCAGATAAACAGTATGGTTTTCTTCTCGTGATTTCTAGTTATTTTGGAAGTTCTTAAATATTTCTTTAAAATTTTCTACCCCCTGGAAAATTAGAAAATTAAAAATAGAGACTTTTCAGCATAGTAGTATTCAAGGATGTCTAAATCAGAGCAAGGTTCTGGTAGAGCCCCAACCCTCATGGTTTCTTGGTTTTCTGTTTCTAAAATCATTGTACCTGTCAGATACCTTATTTCCTGGCAGAAATCTCTTGAAGACTGATTATGTTATATTATGCTTTTATTCTTGCTATGCTTGTCAACAAGGAGCTAAAGTTACATCAAAGTTTTAATTTATTCAATGTTTTGTTAAAAAAAACAGGTCGCCTGATGGTAGACCCATTCATAAGAGGAAAAGACAGAGTTCAGAGTGGGATCCAGTGTCTGTAATATCACAGGCACTTAAGCAGAAATTTGCATTTCAAGCAGATGATTCCTTTGACAAAGAAAATAGATCTTGGGAGTCTTCTCCATTTTCTAGTCCAGAAACTTCAAGGGTGAGCTACAGTGATATAAAATTAACTTTGAAGTTTTTCTCAATTGTGCTTTTCATGATATAGTTTTACATTCAAGTTCTCTTGAAGTAATTATGCAGGATAAATTGTTGAGACTACAGTAATCTTTCTGTGTCAATTTTACATGCTCATTTTCACTTTTAGCTGATAATGAACTAAAACACTTGATTTGAAAAATACCTGTGCATACGCTTATAATGGTTCATCCTAGAGAGGTGCTAATTTGATGTTGTTGTCTCTGGTATAAACTGGATGTCTGAAACTGAGAGGATCAAGAAAGAACTTTGCAATAAAGTCAACCTAACTGTATCAAACGGGACTACGTCAGTATTTTTCACAGTCACATATAAAGACTTGGGATTATTTAGTTGAATGGAATGTTAACTCTGCTTTGGAGTCATAGGTATCTTTAATGATCTGGGTGCTTAAAAGGACAGAGTTTGGAGGGTGATTTTTCACATCTCATAATTTAGTTAAGCCCTTGGAAGGGCGGTGATGTCTAAAGTCGGGTGGGTAGCACTGAGGAGTGACAGACACCAGCAGAAGCAGAGTTGGGACAACTGCAGTGCACACAACCACTCAACGAGCATAGCATGGCGGGAGAAATCATCCCACTTCCATTCCAGTGTGCACGGGCTCTAAGGGTTGTGCGTTGTGTGTGTATCCTGTATCTGAGGTTTAGTATATTGATTCGGAAAGTGATACTCATTTAACTGTATGCAAAAAAGTGTGGAGTTTGCTTTAGAACTGTTACCACCAAAAATGCACATGTTTCTAAAATCAGCATTTCTAACATTTGAGTACTAATGTATAACTTGCAAAGTGCTTCTTTTTACTTATCTTATGATCTTTTTACTTATCCTTCTAAAAAAGGAAAAAGAATATTCTTTGTTTTCTACACAAGGAAAATGAACCTCGTGGTGCACATAATCCTTCCTCTGAGGAATAAGCAGAGACTAGAACTTGGTTTATTAAAATTCTAGAATGTCTAAAAACCCTCTGTTATTCCAAGAAATTCACTTAGGTGGAACATACTCTTTCTCAGTGATATTATAGCACCTGGTGTCATGCTGGCTACAGGGCCTCAAGTGGTAGCTGACGGGGAGCTCAGTTTGTGTGGCTGCTGTCTTGCTTGCTTGTGGGTCCTTGACTCTGAGCTGACACAGCTAATTCTCAAATCACTATTGGTCGTTGAATGAATTAAACCTCAAGGGGTCATCTGATGTAGTCTTGTCATTCTGTTTTTACATTCCAGTAATTTCTGTGCTAACATTTGCTTTATTGCAGTTTGGACATCACATTTCACAGGCAGAGGGACAGTGATCTAAGGGGAGAACTGCTATGCACAGAAGTCGTTGGCCAAGGTCACAAAGCTGTGTCTACACTTGGAAGGAAAGATGCAGAAATAACACTGGCCTGCCTTTTGCTGCCTTTCAAAGGATCTCATCTTCTGTTAAGTGAGGTTGAATGATATTGTGGACTGAGAGATATCTCGCCAGCTTGAGGAAGACTCTTAAGAATACCAGTTTCTGGCTTTGGAAGATCCTGCAGATAACTGGCTATTGCAGAGAGTTAGGTGGATGAACCCTCCCGCCCTTGTATGTTAGTATCACTTAAAGCTGAATACGCACTTCAGTGATTTTCTTGAGCAATTATGACTTCCTAATTTAAGAATCTTTAAAATCTTTTAAATGGTTTACTTGGCCTCCAGTTACTTGATTTTCAAAGAGGATAAGATTATAATTTTTTATTAAGATAGTCATTGTTTTAATCATATATGGTTGAGCATTCTAAAACTTATTCCTGAGGTAATAGTCTTAGTATTTGACTCTCAATTGCTTTAAAGGTGTTACGCACATTTGCTGTATAAATACATGTGGCTGGCATTTCTGTTTCCTTTAGTCCTTGATACATTTTTACTCATTTCCTTTGTAAATAGATTGTATATTAAATGTACCTCTTCAATTTATGTTATTTTTCATTTCCTTTTTGTTTATATCTGTTTGGTTTTTTATGGGTTTTTTTGTTAGTACATGTTTGCAATACATAATGAATGCTCAACTTGTGTTTTGTAGCAATTCAAATGCATATTTTTCTCACTGTTTCATAAAGTCTGAGTGAGAAGAAATTCTGTAGTTACCCAGTTTCTTGGGAAATACAAATGAAAAACAAATTTGCAATAAGTAATGCGATACCGAAATTTACATGTTTCACAGCATCAGTGCAGCAGCGGCATACTCAGGGAGTGTGCAGCCATCTAGTGGGTCAGCACCCCCATCTTTGCAGGCCCTACACATTCACAAAAGCCCAGCTTGCCCACAGTGTCCTTGTTCTGCGGAAGGGGATTGGTGCCTGCTCCCACCTTCGTTTCCCACTCCGTTTTCTCCGCACCTTCCTTAGGACTGGCCATGCAGCAGTATGTATGTATATATGTGTGTGTTTTTGCAGTACTGGGCATTGCACCCTAGGCTTTTGCCACTGAGCTGTGTCCCTAGACTTTGTTTTTTTGTTAAATTGCCCAGGACGTGTTTGAACTTGTGACCCTGCTGCCTCCACTTCCCAGAGTGGTGGGATTACAGGTGTACACCACCACGTAGGAGTTATGACCACGAAGGAGAGGTATGCACGGAAGCTTACAAGGACGTGTAAAGCACAGATAAACAGCTTTAACAAGAAGCTGAAAGGAAAAAAAATCTTAAAGGTGAACTTTTCTGTATTTACCACATGAGGGCAGTATAACACTGAGTGCAACCAGGCTGCTGCTGATCTTTTACTTTTGGATGACAAGTTTTTAGAGGTTATAGTAAAGCAAGATTGGATTAAGTATTAATTGCAAAAGCAGCTTATAAAGGACATTCATCAGTTAAAATAACCACCTCCTTGATGGATCTGAAACTACTCATGTCGTCAGGCTTATTCAGTTCTTTCCCCAGCAAGTAAATATTCTATAAAATTCAGTGATGAAAGCAAACGATGGTATATTTGTTTTTTGTTTTATTTTGTTTTGTTTGGTATTGGGGATCAAACTCGGGACCTTGTGTGTGCGAGGCAGGCTGCAGAACCTGTGAGCTAAATCCGTGGCCCTGGTATTATTTAATTATTAAACTTCAAGGTCACAGTGGGATTTCCCCAAATTCTTCAACTGAAATACAACTGTTGCACTCCTAGAGGAAAGCACAGGCTTATTTGAGCTTATGATTATAGTTTTTGCTTGTATCTTAGTAAAGATTGGTGGATTAAAGAGGTGCAATTTTTTTTTTTTTTTGGTACCGGGGATCGAACTCAGGTCCTTGTGCTTGCACAGCAAGTGGTGAAACCACTGAGCTAAATCCTCGGCCCAAAGAGGTGCAGTTTTTATTAGGTATCCCAAAACTTGAGATACAGTACATGAAAATAAATGCTTCCAACGATACTGTTATTGTTGAAAAGATCATCTTGCTCAGACTTTTCCTCTGTGTTAGCCCACCATCTTCCCAAACAGAGAGAAGCCCGGTCAAAGCTGATTGTGACTTGGGGTATTAGTTTCAGACTTAGGTTACTGGGGCACAGCACTGTGATGTGTGGCACCAGAGCTGGTGTGCCAGGGATTGTCCCGAGTGAGACCCCACTCTGTTCTGGGAGGTTTCAACCTTTGGCATCTGCCTGGTTCCCCACACTTTGGGACCCTCAGTTCCCCCTCCAGGTTCAGGTTTCCAGCCTTGCCCTAAACATCTGGTAGCAGGGGTCTGTGCCGTGTCTGCTTCTGCCATTCCTCCCTGCAGGGCCCCCTGCTTTCTGCCTTTTATAGTTTTGCTATCTGTGCTCAGATGATGGAAATTAACAGCGAAATTTGTTAAACATTTGATTGTGCTAGCCACAGTGCTAGGCATTTGACAACATTAATTTGCGAAGTATTCCTGGTAGCTTATGACAGAGGTGCAATCTTGCTCCCTTTTTACAGAAAAGACACTGTAAACTGAGAGGAAAGTACTTTTCCCAAGATCCCCTAGGAAGCTCCTAAGCTGAGGTGCAAACCTGGGCTCCCCGGGATAAGCCTCGCCACCCCAGGGGCCGGGCCACCGCCTCTGATGTCGGAGGTGTCTCCCAAGCTCAGGACCACCACCCAACTTCCCCTCCTCAGAGCCGCTCGCTGGCTTAAACTTCTTGGGGTTTGCTGTTTCCACCATGTGGGAAATCCTACTCCTCAGCAACGCAGTGTGAAGAGCATCTTTCTCAGAGGCCTTTCCCACCCCCTGCTCCCCACAGCAGTGCACAGGGCAGCTCCCCACTTGGCTTCATACATGTAGAAGCGTGTGCCGCCATCTGCTACCGGACCCTATTGCACATAACATGGTTTCTGGGGCTGTCACTCTCCAACTGCACTGGGCCCTTTGGAGCCACTTGAGGATAGGTAGTGGGCCTTATTCATCAAATTTCCTCAGATATCCAAACCAAAAAAATTATAGCTATCAGTTTCCTAACTGATACTTCAGTGTGTTAAGAATGGTGTTAAATTCTAGCACCCTGGAAGCTGAAGCAAGAGGATTTCAAATTTGAGCCCAGTATGTGCAACTTAGCAAGACTCTGTCAAAGAAAAAACAAAAGAAAAGGGATGTGGCTCAGTGTGAAGGCCCCCGGAAGACCCCAGTAAGTCCCCCTCCCCAGAACAATGATGCAAGTACATAATTTATCTCATCTCAGTTAAGCACCAGCACTGGAAAAAGATGTTATTACAGTAGCCACAGGCTACAGATGAAAAAAAGCAGTAGCATCAGCTGGCCTAAGGTCAGTTGCTACCAAGTAGAAGAGCTGAGACTCGACCCGGGGTCTTCTGACTTTAGAGCCTGTGCACATGACTTTTAGGCTTTGTGTCCTTTGTTGACCTGTGGGATAGAAAGAGACTTGCCAGGGCTGGGGATTTAGCTCAGTGGTTTCGCCACCTGCTGTGCAAGCGCAAGGACCCGAGTTCAATCCCTGGTACCAAAAAAAAAAAAAAAAGAGACTGGCCAGAGCATATTTAGTCAGAGTGATATCTGTAATTAGCAACAGACTATTCAATAGCATAGGGAGTAACAGGTGAACTGCTCAAGTTCACCCAGCTAGAAGGTCTTAGAGCTGGGTTTAAACCAGGTTGACCGAGGCTAGAGTGTTTGCTGTCAGTACCCACGGCCCTGGTTTGAAGTGAAGGTGCTCTAGAAGGCCTGACATGCTTAGCTAGGTCCATCAGCCGGAAGCCACTGATGCTTGGACTGTCCAGTGGGTGGGATGGCCCTTGGGCACCATCTGGGACCAGCAGTCAGCCCTGGGCCCTCACCACACTATGGACCTGGTGAGATCTCTGCTGGGCTGGAGTTTTCTCCCTTCTGCTAAGACTGTGTCCCTGAAAGAGCCTGCCAAGAATTGCCTGAGTCTTTGGGAAACTACTTCAGTAAGAGTAATTTTTTCTTCTTTGAGTATGAATTTGGTTTTTGGAAATGGCCAAGTAGTTACCAACCCTGATGATTGGATGATGATCAAACTGGATGACATCATGAGTGGTTACAAGTGAGGCACGACTTTCAAATAATTCAAGTGATTTTCTTGCAAGCCTTGTGACCTGGCTCTGAAGGCATTTCCAAAAGATTGGTTCCAGAAATATTTTGCACAATGACTACATTGGCTGTGTTACCCAAAGACAATGCTCATTTCATTTTATTGTATTTTATTTTTGGTTGTGCTGGAGATAAAACCCAAAGTCTCATGCATGCCAGGTAAGAGTTAGCTATATCCTCAGCCCACTGAGCTATATCCCCAGCCCACAATACTCTTCAAATTATAGAATCTCTGTTAAGAATGCTGATAAATTGGGGATTTAGCTCAGTGGTGCTGCCGCCTGCCTCGAAAGCACAAGGTCCTGAGTTCAATTCCTAGTACCAAAAAATAAAAAAATAACAAATAAATTGAAAAATACATAATAAAGTGCTATATTTTTAAAAAGTGCTGATAAAGCAATCAGAATCTTAAGAATCACCAATATATTTTGTGATTTCTATTACCTGAGCAGTGTTTGGTCTCAAGAATTAAAGTTTTAATAATCAGGTAAAATTTTGGACGAAGATAAAAATATTTTCAGCTAGTTAGGTCAAAAGGCTAGTTTAACAGAAGCTACTGAAATATTGCATAACAAACACAGTGAATGAAGTTTTCCTTCATTCATTAAGAAGTACATGAGGGCTGGGGATTTAGATCAGTGGCACCGCGCCTGCTGGGCAAGCCCTGAGTTCCATCCCTGGTACCAAAAAAAAAAAGTACGTGAGACTTTTATGCACCCCTGTTATTTTCTATTCAAACTGAATATTACAACCAAACTTAGTTACTGAAAAAGCAGATGTTCATTTCTCTTCCTTTAATGGCACCCGCTTGCTGCTGGGAATCCCTAATCCCATAAATTGTTTTTGTTTTTTGTTTTTTTTGGTACTGGGGATCGAACTCGGGTCCTTGTGCTTGCGAGGCAGATGGCGGAACCAATCCCATAAATTGTTGACACCAGTGAAAAATTGATGTAAATTGAGTAAAGTGTTTTGCTTTCACCAGTCTTTGAGGATTTTGACTGCTAGTTGGTTTGTTGAACATTAGACTCATAGTTTTTAGTGCAGCTTTATTTTACAGGAATTCTCCCTTTTGCCTCTTCCAACCTGATCTCGGATCTAGAGTTTTCAGCAAGAATATTAAAATGGTCTCACATTCTTTTTACTTTAGCTGTTTGTCTCCTTTTTTTTCCTGTCTCAAGTCACAGTGAAAGGCTGAGTAAGAACGCAGAGAGACATGGGCCCCTGGACCGCCAGACCCTGATGGACTCTCTGTACTGGGCTGGCTTAGCCACGCCTTTGACTACCATGGCCCTCGATTTCCTTTTCCATTAGGGTCTTTGAACAAACCCTGATACTTACAGGATATAAAAATGTGTATTTTCCTTGTTTTTGAGACAAGGTCTCACTCTAGCCTAGGCTGACCTCAAACTCGCAATCCTCCTGCCTCAGCCTCCCGAGTGCTCGGTTAATTCATAGAATATCAGTGATCCCTCACAGACAATGAACCACGAAACACTTCTGTTTCATAATTATGCCTGTAAAATCATAATTATACTAGTTTGTTCTTTTCAGGGGAAAATGAGAGGGAAACGTGAATTTGTATTTTGGCATTTATGAATTCACTGATACACACCAATCCCACACCTCCTTACAAGAGCACAGGTGTCGGCTGTGTGTAGGTAGAGAACTGGGAGATCTTTACTTACAGGAGTGTCTCTGGCATCCTGAAAAAAGCTTAATCCCAAAATACCTGCTTTGTTCTGGGTAACAATGGTAGACATAAAATAAAGCATCTTTAAAGCTCACTCATACTGAAGCTCTCACCTTGGCTTATGATTATCAAATAATTAGTTAAAACTTTTCTATTTAAAATATACCCGAGTGGTTTGGTACGGAACCTGATCTATTTTCTTACAGTTTTCCACTCCAAGACACCTACCTAGGCTATATTTTGAAGATCAAAAATGATCTTTGCTTTGACTGCATATTTTTCAGAAGTTTCCTCTTTGCAAAGATTTGTGACTTATTTAAAAAATACTTTGTAGTAAGATGCATGTAGTTCTTTTTTCTTTGACCATGAGGAATCTAAGGATGCTGACTTTTAAAATGTTAGGATGGTTTCTGGAAAATTTAAAGGGAAATTTATTTATATCACGTTAATCCCAACCATAAGGGAACGCACAGTATATGCCAGGAGTGGGATGAAGATTCCTAAATAAACACCCCCTCTCAAAACAGACACACAGACAAGAAAATGTGTATAAATTTAGGTTGTCTTAGTTACTTTTCTTTTGTTGCTGAGACAAAATACCCAACACCCACAAGTAAAAGGAGGAAAGGTTTACTTAGCTCACAGTTTTAGAAGTTTCAGTCCATAATCAGCTGGCTCCGAGGCGGGGTGGCTTAGCAGAGGGACATCACAGAGGAGAAACAGTTCATGGCAGGCAGAAGACAGCAAAAACAAGCAAGCAATGGAGGGACCATAGCTTTTTCTATCCCTTATATCTTATCCAGGCTACTTAGGGCGGGTAGCACTCACACCTTTAATCCTCGTGCCCTTGATCCTAGCATTGCACCATGAATCAATCCTAGCATTACACACTCTAGATCCATCCCCCTCTGAAAAAGCCCCACCTATGACAACATGAGGCTTTGGAGGACATCTAAACACAAGCCACAACAATAATAGAAGTAGTACCTGCACATAAGAGGAGTTCCTTTGTGCATTGAACAGTTTAGGGGATAGACTAGTGTATCCACTTGGGAATACACACAGAAATTTGCAACAGAGAAGTTTAACCAGGCTGTTGAGAGAGTCAAGATGTATTTCATGAGGAGTTGATACAATTTGATGTATTTGATTTGTAAGAAGAAACGGATGGGGAATGAGGTAGTTCTCATTCAGAGAGGGTTGGGTCTTATGTATTACTTCCCTTACTAATGGAAGCATTAGATTTGTGGGTGGAAGTCAAAAGAAAGCAGGTAAAGGCTCAGAGTTAGGAAGAGGTCAGCCTGGAGCTGGATGCATTGTAGACTGTGAGCTTCTTGTCTGGATTTTCTCAAGTGATCCTTTGCAGCCCAAAGACTAAATATGTGCTTGGTGGAGGAGAGGGGCAGAGTGATTAAGGGAGGACTGTGGCTCATGACTGAAGGGGACTTGGTTGCAACCCCATGGGCCTGTGACCTGGTTCCGACATTAATTTGTGTCTTGTTTGGAATATTCACTTACAGTTGATTAACACAAACTTATAATAGTAATGATGATGCATAGCAGTTTATTATTTACTGTCATGGTACTTATTCAATATAATAGAAATAAAGGTAAGCTTAGAAAAAATACTTTTACCTAGAAAAGTCCAAGGACGGGAGGAAATACAGTAGTACCCCTTTATCTGCGAGTTTCCTTTCTGTGGTTTCAGTTATCCAAGACCAACTCTGATTTGAAAATATTAAATGGAAAATTCCAGAAAGTAAACAAGTCAAAAGTTTTAAATAACTTTCATTAGACCATATTGTTATAATTATTCTATTTATTATCATTTATTGTTCATTTCTCACTGTGCCTAATTCATAAATTAAACTTTCTCATAGGTAAGTGTAGGAAAAACTGTAAGTATAGAGTTTGGTACTATTTGTGCTCTTGGGTATCCACTGGGAGGTCTTAAAACAAGTCCTTTGAGGGTACAGGAAGACTAGCTGTACTCAGATTACACTTTAAGGATTTTTTTGGGTGCTATTGATGAGTTTTGCATTTAATTTAGTCTGTAGCCTGCAGCATTGCTGTATTTTGAAAAGTGACTTCAAGAAAGTAGTGTTACACTCCTTTTTAGCGATTTCCCCTTCAAAGATTTTTTTAGTTTTTTACTTTTTAAATGGTCCTTGAGTAACAGAGGAGTAAAATTGCCCTATTTTCCTTTGTTAGATTCTATTTAGAAGTACATATAGTAATAAAATAAAAATGAGACAATATATAGTTTTAAATTTATTAGCAACATCTGAATTGCTAATGCTGTAAAATTATGTGATGTCCAAAAATTGTGTATTTTAGCTATGTTTATTGTGGAGATTTTTCTATATTTTCTGAATAAGCATCAGCTGGCCTTCTTAGATCCATTACCTTATATAACACTCACAATGACCTCAAAGGGTAGAAATTGTTATCAGTCGCACTTTATTGATGGAGACCCTGAGGCTTACGGGGCTTAAGTTACAAGGGAAGTCACGCTCTGTCCAAGCAGCAGGCTTAGGTTCAGGTGTGGACAGTGAATCCTACATTCCAGACCTTGGGATGGCGCATGAGCAGGAGTCAGAAGGAAAGGACCCTGGGTTCAGTTCTCAGCACAGCAGGTGGGGGTGCTGGTGGGGAGGCTTCAGGAATAGCGGTAAAAGGGCTGCCAATGGGGCTTATAACATGTCGCCAGCTCTTTGTGATCCTCCAGCTTAGGTTTCAACTGTGACTACACCATCTGCTGTTTGAGGAGGAAATCATCCTTACACATGCCTAGTTCTCTGCTCTGTTGAATGGACTTAATCCGGAAATGGGGTCGACCTCATTTTCTCTGGCAGCATTTGTTATCTGAAGTGTCTTCTTAGGTAAAATATTTCCCCTGAAATGGCAGAAGATCTGTTTCTGCTTTGACGATGCCCCTCCGCAGTCTTGCTCCCTAAGCTCCCCCTTTTCTCTCCCACAGCTCAGGCCCCATTGTCATGGCCCCAGAAGGGAAGGGCTTGGACGCAATGGTAGGAAGAACCTAAGAACCCCGGGCATCTGAGAAAGATGGAGGCGTGGTTAGTAATCTCTACTATTGCTCTTCTGCAAGGTCTCTGTCTGCCGCCCAGAGCCACGACAGAGTTGCCTCCCATTGCTTCCTTACAAATGCATACAAACATTGATTTTTAAAAAGTGTAGCAGCAGTCAGTCATGGCAGCACATGCCCTATGATCCCAGCTACTTGGTTGACTGAGGCAGGAGGATCACATGTTCAAAAGCAGTCTGGACAATTTAGTGAGACTGGCTCAAAATAAAAAAAAATGAAAAAAGGCTGGGGATGTAATTTAGTGTGAAGGCCCTAGGTTCAACCCCCAATCCCAAAAAGAAAGAAATGACATCACCCAAGATCAAGAAATGAAAATGAAATTGGGGAACTTCTCGCTAATATGACTCCTTAACAGTTCACTATAGTATTTTGACCTTTCTTCACTTTCTTGTGTGTCGCGAGATGACCAAGACTCAGTGGCCTCCTGCCCTTTTATGCGGCCCTATTGAAACAAATCCATTCGCTCTAATGTGTCACCAGGAGGCAAAGCAGAAATGACAGACACTTTCCTTGGGGATTGGAGAAGGGCTCGGCTTCTGCCCCACAGGGCACACTGGACCATCTTCCCATCAGAAGTAGGCCCTCGTTCTAGTTGCCAAGAGAAATGAATTTTCTTCTTATTGTGGCTGTAATCACCCCGTACAAACCTTTTGATATTTTACTCTTTCGTTGACATTATAATCTAAACATTTGCACTCGTTACTACACAGTTTCCACGCTCCTAGCTTTTAATGATTATTCATGGAAGGTATGTCCTTTTATGTATCTATTCATTCCCCAAATGTTTACATTTAAATTTTAAATTTTATGTTTTAGAGTTATGCTGAGTTCATAGGCACATGTGAAAATGCAAATATAAGGAAAAGCTTTATAATAGCTACTCTCCCACCCCCCTCTCTGGTTTTCCAGGTCCACTTCTCAGACCCCACTGTGGTTATAAGGTTCCTGTATTTCTTTCTGGACGTGGTCTAGGCATGTGCTTTGTGTACCTACCCGTCCCTCTTTCCTTGTTTTGTGCTGTGGGAACTCACTGCAAGGCTACAGGGCAGTGTCCCACTTGGGGCTGATGCCGCTTAGTGGCAAGGGTAGGTTTCTTCTCCCCAAGGTGCTACCCACTTGCTAAGCCATGTGCCCTCAGTGCCATGACAAGCCAGCTTTAGACACACCACCGGATGTGTGTAACCAGTAATGAACTAACTGGTAATGAACTGTGCTAACTGGTAATGAACTTGAACTAGCTGTCTGTTGATGGAAATGAGTGTTGTTCCTGTACAGACTGCAAACATGCACACCCAATTGTCTATTAAATTCCTGGAGGTGCAGTTGTGGGTAGAAAGTGCATGTGCATTTTGCACATTCACACTAGTGAACTTAGTGGCAGAGCTGGCCGGTGTGCACAGTTGCCTGCTTTGAAGGTACTTAAGCGGAGGGGACTGTCAGGGAGCATTTGTTGGGCTCTCCAACATTGTCCCACCTGGTTCGACTGACCCTGACAACAACAATAATTTCATCCTTTAGTTCTCAGGCTTTTTAATATGGAAAATGGAAAAAATAACAGTTCTCACTTTATGAGGTTTTATTCATTCCATTTAACCAGACCATGCTGTCTAAGCATCTCATGGTGCTTATTAAAGAATAAGAGGGCCAGAGGCAGCTCTTTCTCCCTATATCTTCTCTTCCTTACTTCGAAGGTCAGCTGTGTTTGGCAGGGCGTGGTGTGGGTTCCACTCAGAAAACAGCAGCTCTGGGGTGGAGAGTTTAGCTCTTTGAGGTGGACCTTGCCTAGAATGGGCGAGGCCCTGGGTTTGATCGCTGGTATCACAAAACAAAATGCAGCAAGAAAATCCCAGCTCTTCTTTTGCCATCTCTCTGTTTTTTTAATACAGACAAAACTCTTAAGAAAATGCCTTGATTATTGCTGAATAAAGATTCATTCCTATCTTCTTCCTCTTCTTCTTTCTCTTACTTATCAAGTAACTGGAGCTCTGAGAACCTTACAAGGGCCGAGAAATTCCCATTGCAGGCCCTTTGGAGGTAGGCAGTGTGTCGAGCGGGTGGGTCTCAGCAGCAGACTGGCACTTGTGGCGAGTTCTCACTCTGCTCCCCTGTGTCACTTGCTACTAACATTTGAGACCCCCTTGGGTTCTGCTGTTTCCTTCATCTGGAGTTCTTTGCCTCCTACCGAGATCAGTGTGCTTCATTCTAGTTGTGTGTGTGTGTGTGTGCGCACACATGTGCGCGTGTGTGTCCTGTGTGACTGAAGTTGTCTGCCCCACTCTCTGGATAGCCCATAGCCGAGCTCCAGTTGCCAGGACCTTGCCAGTGTACTGCCCCTGGCAAGCAAGTGACGGGAAAGAGGAGCAGGTGTCTCACTAACTGACTAATTGGCCTGGCACTAGACCTCATTTTCCATGTTCTGAAAGGGTTTTGGCAGCAATAGTAGCTCCCAAAGTTATTTGAGTGCTGAATGTGTATAAAAGTGTTAGCTGGCCCTTTGCCGCTTGAGAAAAATTTCTTTTCCTAAAGGCGATGACAATTTTCTATGTTATAAAGGGAACAAAGACACTATTTGCAAATTAACGCAGTGGTGTTGAGTCATATAAGTATAATTTAAACGGCAGAGCTCTTGTCCACATGGAGGTGGTGGCTGTCACTACCTTCGCATTACAGTGTGGCCGCCAATGCTACTTGCTTAGGGCTCCGGACTTCTTTTTGTATTTTTTCTGTTATTTTTGCAAAATGAGCATGAGTGTGTGAAGCAGTCAGATTTTTTTAGAAGCTATGTACGTGTTATAGATAGCCTGTGAGTGTTCTGTGAAGTCAGAGCTGGTCCACACAGCTGTCTCCGGCCAATGGGGCCCATTCCAAGTGTTCTGAATCATGCTGCCTGCCTGAGCTCACCTCTGGCACCCAAGACAGATGGTGCCCTTTCTGTAGACCACTCGCTTCTTGCTCCTTCCCTTCCTTTCCTTTTTCTTTTTAGGGAATGGGCAGGGGAAGTAAGAGCTCTTTCTGTGTGTCTCTGGTTATGTATGAGACAGATGCAATAGCATTACATTTCCAGTCCAATTCTTTATACAAATCCTCCCAGGCGACACAAAGTTAATACAGTTTCCAGCAATCAAGGGTCTCATTTCTTTATATTTCCCAGTATTTCTCAGTGGCCTAAGTAAAGCCATATCTGTTGTCAGCTTCCAGTTTCACTAGTCTTTTCATGAATGTATTTATTTATTTCCATTTCATTATATAACTCAAGTGCAATTTTAGAAATGAGTTCTTGTTTGAAGAGCAAACCAGATGTCATGAACTTCAGTTTTGTAGTTTTGCTGTCTGGCTGTTTGGTAGACAACAAAATGACCATGAATCTAGGGTAGTAAAAAATTTTATATGAGAAAATCTAAAAGCAGAATGATTTTCCTGGAAGTCTTAAAAATATTACAAAACAAGGACTCCCCACTGAGTAAGGGTCCCGGTCACTGAGCCCTGTCTATTTTGCAATTGACAAAAAAGGGCCATTTCATTATAAAACAATAGCACTATGGTGGCTCATGTTTATAAGTACTGTTTATAAGTAGTCTTATAGACACAATCTCGTTGACCTTCCTGACTGCACTATGCAGTAGTGTTAGGTAATCATGATACATATCCTCTTGACAAAAGTAGGGAATTTCAAAAGATTCAATAGATAGAAGAGGCTGGTACTAATGAACCACTCCATTTTCACGCCACATCTAAGCGAGTGTCTTAGCTACTTTCCCATCACTGGGACAAAATACTCAATACCCACAACTGAAAGGAGTGGCTCATAATTTCAGTCCATGGTCATCTGGCTCCAAGGCAGAAAGAGGATGGGAGAGGAGCATGGTGGAGGAAAAGGAACTCAACTCTTTGTAGGTGTGTGTGTGTGTGTGTGTGTGTGTGTGTGTGAGAGAGAGAGAGAGAGAGAGAGAGAGAGAGAGAGAGAGAGAGAGAGGGGTGCCCCCCCAGTTTCTAATCAGCCCCACTGCCTAACAGCACATTCAGCCACTGAACTCATTAGTGGAAGAATCCACTGAAAACATAACATTCCCCATGATTCAATCACTTTCCACTTTGGGGACAATTTTAGATCTAAAAGATCTAAAGAGGGTGAAGGCACGCAGAAGGCCACAGAGGCTTTCACATGACTCAGTTCATTCTGAAACCTGGAACTTCTTTCTGGAAGCCAGAGCTTCTGCTCGCCCCAGGGTTACGAATGCTCTGGTCTGTCTGAAACAGAGGGGCTTCCCAGGACACAGGATCTATTCTAAGGTGGACAGGCAGGGGCAAACGGGTGAGTTGGTCACCTCACCTCTGCCTGTTGCCCTAAGCTTGGTGACCCAGGCTCCTGTTGATCTATCTGTCCTTGCTAACTTGTCTTCTAACATGGGGCACAGAGCTGTAGTCCTGCAGGTTAGGCTCCCCAGCCCCTCGCCTGTTTCCATTTTCTATTTTTATACAGCGAGGCTTCAATTAGAGATGCTCCCTGTTACAGGAAAGAGAACTGAAATAGAAAACAGAAATCTAGAAATCTAGAGCTTGTTTCCTGTTTTAGTCTCGTTGGGACCTGGGGAAAGTAATTTACTAATGACTCAGTTTCCTGGTTCCCTGGGACATAAAATGGGGATCATTTTGAGATGCCAATGAAATAATGCACTGTAGTTTGGATATGCTTTGTTCCCCAAAGATTTCTATGCTGGAAACATGGTCCCTTGTATGGCTATATTGAAGTATTGGAAACTTCAGGAGGTGAGGCTGAGAGAGCATCTGTCCTCAGAGGGATTTTGTTCTTTAGGGACCCTGGTTAGTTAAGAGAGTGGTTACTATGAGAGTGGGTCAGTATGAGATCCTGATCCTTGAATGCCTCTGGCTTCCTGTCTCACCATGTGATCGCTTCCTGTACACAGTCATTTCCTTTTCTTCTTTTCTTCCATGTTGTGCTATGGCCAAGGAGGCCCTCACCAGAGGCCAAACAGATAAGGCTACCTTATTTGAACTTTCAGCCTCCAAAACAGAACTAAATAATAACCTTTTTCTGTTCATGAAGTACCAAGCCTCAAGTACTTTGTTATAGCAACAGAAAATAGACTAATATGTAACATATGTGAAGGCACAAACTGGAAAATGCTAAACAAGCATAAAGAGACAAGATAAATCATTTACCACTTTGGAATAAACATCCTATATTGTTTGACTTAGAGTATCTGTCTGAGCTTGTCAGCCTTTAATCTGTCAATATGGATTTGCCAGTTTCCCTCTGGTGCCATTCATATTTGCCAGATGTCCTGGCAGCTTGTTCTGCTCCAGGGACTAGCTGTCCACTATTTCCTGGCATGGCAGTAAAGAATTATAGTTGTATTTGAGAAGCTCAACTTTAAATCTTGTCCCAATATAGTATCAAAATCCTCCTTTATCACCATTTGACAACTTTAGACTCTTTTAGTTTCTAAAAACTCATTATTACTAACTTGATCTAATCTTCTTGATTATATAATGATGCATTATCTCTTTTAGGCAAATATGTTCCATAAATATACCCCCTGGCCATTAGCATTCCTTTGCTTGGATATTTCCTTTGTGCCATCCTAACTTCTGCCATGGGGGCTCTGTCATGTTGATCGCCTCCATCAGCTGCTGAGACTTCCCATCTAATGAGGGCTCCTTGAAGATGAAACATTTCAATATTCCCTCTTCAGTTCTTACATTATTATGGCAATAAAAATTTATGATTGTTCTCTTTTTCCTTTAACTTTCAGGAGGTTTGGGGGTTAGTTACTCAGCCAACACCATTTCCCTTATTTAGGCATTCAAGGTCTTGCCCATTTGGGTCTGTTATAGTTTTTTTCTTTTTTGGCTGGCCCTATAGTCCTGTTCTTGCTTTTAGCTTTAGCTGGTTGATGGCCTCACCACCAGGTGAACATGATGGAAAATATTGGCTATTACATGTAATAAGGCTATTTTTCAATGTTTTGGTGTCTATTTCTTCCTTCTCCCTGCCAGTCCCATTTAGATATCCCTTAAAGTCAATGCCAAGACCCTCTGTGAAATCTTTCTCTGACTTATATCAAGGCAAGACTCCTGTGAAATCCTTACCAAATGTCATCTTGCAGGTGAGATTTCAGAAGGCAATGATCATGTCTTATTCTTCTTAGTCGTCTAAACATTTCTTGGTGTTTGCTCACTTTCTCAGCTGACATAGTGTCAAAGACAGTCAAACAATGACTGCTTTATTCATTCAACAAACAACTGAATAGGATTTTGTAAAAATTCTTCTCATAACATATTTATGAAGTCATAGATATTCTTAAGCTAAATTTCTTCGTATTCCTTTTCTTATTATAGGAACCTTACTCTGAAAATTCCTCTAGCTATTAAAATGTGTACAAAATATAGAAACATCAACTTTATGGAATAAACTCTAAAACCATTTAGAGCCAGACCATCTGATTTCCAGGTTTTGAATAATATGCCTATGGGTAACCCACTCATGGGTTATTTCATTCAAACAGCTTTTACCAAGCCCTTTTGTTTTAGGTGTTGGATTATAAATAACACATGGGTTATTCACAAGTTATTCAAAGTCCAGTCAGAGAAATATACACATAACCACTGATGAAAGTAACAAATAAGTGCTATGTGAGGGAATGCTATAGTTGCCCATAGGATGACAGCCAAATCAAACAAGCATTGTTACTTGAATTAGAAAGGTCTAGGAAGGATAGGCTGAGGATAAACATTCCTAGTAGAGGGAACCTTTGGTGGGAAGGATCATAGGTGGGAAATAGTTGAAGTTCAGGCAATCTCCCTGTTCAGGCAATCTTCCTTCCTCTATGCTGCCTTCCCATTGATCCCTGCTAGAAATCACTGGTTAATTGTAAATAGTAATCTGTATTAGAATAGAAAGAACAAGTGACCTCTAAATATGCTTAATTATTTTGGCAGGAAGTCTTCGAGAAGTTCTAGTAATAACCAAAAACAAGTCAGCCTCTATTTTTCTTCCAAATTTATTTTGGACTAACCCAATGTGCTAGTATAACTTCAATATTGTGGTATATTTCAGCAGCATGACTAATGATTGGATCTCATTTTGGAGAGTAAACTCTGGTTGAAATTCGTGCCTGTTGGTAGTAGTGGAATTACCATATAACTATATGAAAGAAGGCCGCTACTTATAATGCTAGCAGAAGATGTGGTTGCATTCGAAAATCCTCACTGGATTATCTGGAATCCTAAACAAAAATTCCAGAAAAGCTCAGAGGAGTCTGAATAGCAAGGTCAATTTGTAAAAAAAAAGAAATATTTAATTTCAAGGAGGTTCTCAAATTCTAAGAATGATCTCTTTCTCAAATTAACTGTTAATATGAAACCATGGCACAATGAGGGTTCTTTCAAAATGGTCTCTTTTTTTTTTCATTGCTATTTGGGAGCCAATTCTGGTCAGATAGAAGAGGGCTTGAGTGGAGTTGGAGTCTCTAGCAGTTTTCTGGGCCTCTTTTGCTTTTCTTCTTCTTCTGAACTGAGTGATGTGGCAACTGGACATAAAATCATGACCTGAGATTAAAATCTGGATGTTTCTTGATTTATACCTTACAAAAGGATTGCCTGTATTTCCAGTGTGTAATTGGAAGCATTTATTAAGAATCACCTTTAGTTCCCACTTTTGGTCTTTGTTGCTACATGATGTTTTTCTATTATTGAAGAATGGCTGTGTGGTTGATCGGGGATAGTTTTCTTTCCATTTTTCAAGTTTATTGTACTTCTCCATTCCATTCAGAAGACTGACAGGTCTGATGCTTTCCTCCCCTCAACAGCAAGCTGCCTGGGCTTTTAATTGACCTCTGGGGACACGGTAGAAAGAGGAACTGAGAAGTATTGGCCACAGGTCCTTATTATTACTCTCTATGAGACACAAAACCTCTGCCAGTAATCCTGCTGAGACTGCAGTAGCACGAGGAGAAGCAGAGTGGGCTGTTGGCCACCATGGGACCTTAAGCAGCCTGTTGTCATCACCACTCCAAACCAGGGTGTCTGGGTGTCATGGCTCTGTTCACTTTTCAGTTACCTGAGTACAAGTCTTCTTACATCCTGGGACCATATCAGCCAATCTGAACCAAAGATCACTTCTTCTAAGATCTCAGAGTTTCCCCCCCCTTTTTTTTAAAGGTTTGGAGCTACATCTACCTGGGCTCTGTAAATCCCAAAGAATCTCCTAGCATCTAACAGAGGGAATTTGGGGACTAATTATCTGGCAATGCAGTGGGCATCTTAATTGGCCCTCCCTGACATTCCTGTGACCATTATTGACCACCTTCAAATAATTCTTCCTCCATTCATTTATCTTCTCCCATATCCTCATACTCCATGTTATTCTGATCCAACCTTCTGCCACAGTCT
Source organism: Heterocephalus glaber (assembly GCF_000247695.1). The sequence goes on from NW_004624886.1 coordinate 1,463,196, forward strand.
CCCTTCCTGACCCTTCTTTATGTTCTCTGGAGCTCTCAAATTGGATAAACTCTCTTATATTCTCTGTCTCTGCACCAGACATGCCTTCATCCTCCATGCTTTACTTGAAAAATGTCCCCCGAGGACAGTGCTTTGTGGAAACCTCTCAAAAGGAGGCCACTTACTCCTGTCTTTGATGGGAAATGAGATCATTGTCTCCCTCACATCTTACTCCCACTAGTACTTTACTAGGCCATTAATCTTCTACCCTTGTTGAGAGATTAAAAAAGAAAACCCTAAACTTTTTCTTGGAGTTCTTTCCATGAAGATTACCACTTCCATGTCTCTGTCATCATTTGACATTCTGTTCCCTCCACTTTATTTTCTGGAGAAGTTGCAGGATTCTTCTCATCCTAAGTCTTGCCAATATTCTGCATAACATGGGTAGTGAGGTGGATGACTCATCTGCCACCATGTCCTTTTGGTTCCTTAACTACCTCCTCTTCCACTCTCCATGGCCAAACCTCCCAGTCCTTACATCGAATTGTTTTGTCTCTAAAATGACAAAGCCTTCGACCATGGACTCTTAAACTTCCAGATCTCTCTCACTCTCCTTTCCATGAAACTTCTCCACAGTTCTTCAGACTCTACCCTCAAATATGCAAAAACAATCCTATCTCAAACCTGAAACAATCTGTCTCATTAGAAATCCAGGTGAAATCTGAAAGATCACACACACATACATACACTCACGACATGTAAGACCAGTGATGGCTGAATAAAATCACTGCATTTTATTTTATTTTTTTCGTATTTTCTTTAACATTTAATAGAAACTATGTACAATAAATTTTTACTGTATTTTCATAAGGTAGCCACCACAGAAATTTACATAGATTAGAAGGAAGGATGTGGGATATTTTCTCAGAGCATGAAAGTCAGAGTTCAGTTGGGGAAAAGGTTCAGATTGCCAGATAAGTGCATGTTAAGAGAAGCTAAAATGCAGGCCTTTGGGTTCATAGCCAGACACTGGGTCCACCAATATTCAAAAGCACCATTCCTAAACACAGCCCCCATCTAGTCATCTATGTGGATTCTTGCCTGTGACTTAGGAAACACCATTCCAAAGGTGTTTTTCCCAGTAGGCAAAGTCTCAAACATTCATTCAGTCCCGGGGATAGGGACAACCTCTCCTCCTTGCCCAGAGTGCAAAAAACCCCACAACTTTTGGACATTACTGACCCATTCTGCCCAGATTTAGCTTTTATTTGACTGTAGCACTCTCTAACCCAGAAGGAAAACAAAGCAGAGTTGCCCCGTTTAAGAGATGATCAGAGACACTTGTTTGAAGACAGGGAAATTCAAATCCACCAAATCAAATAGTTTCTAGAACAAACTGTCAACTGATAGAAGTGGGTTCTGGTTTCCCATTCTCAGCAGCCAATCCACTTTGAGGCAATGGCACACAGACTTTCTCAGAATTTCAAGATCCCTGGGATGTGCACCCATCTGCAGCTCTACACCTGGCCCACTATATCCACTGAGCCTTCAGCAATTTCTTTGATTGACTGATCTTCAAGGGTTAGTGAAGGATCAAAAAGCAAGGGTGAAGGAGGACACTGCATACCATCACCCACAACCTCCAAGTCATCACTGAACTCCAACGGTAAACTCTCAGTCGGCTGGAGCTCAGCAGCACTCAAGGACAGATGCATGGGGCCGGCTTCCAGATCGTCTAGCACAGACAGTACCTCCTTGGGCTTATACATCTGAGGAGGCAACTGGAAATGCAGTGGACAGCAGGGATCCTCAGAGAGGCTTACAGGAACTGCTTTGTTGCAGAGGACCTCTTCAAATCCCTGGCAGCATTTGAAAAGAACTTGATTTGTATCCTTACAAATATAACTAAAGTTTGGGTCCTTCACTTTCAGTCCAGTGCTGTCTCCATTAGACCAGAGTAAAGAGTTAACAGTCACCAATGGCAGTCGAATCTTTCTGGGTAAGGCAGACACTGGTCATTGGAAGAGACTGATTGGAACAACAAACATCATCCACAAAGCCCAAGCACCTCTGACTGGAATGAGTGGTATTCTGAGTTCCTTCAGTTGCCTGTGTAGTAAGGCATCCACTCCTTAGTGCTGGTGATACCACCGGAGACATTTTAATGGCTTTAAGTTCTCTCGTTCTTTGGCTAAAAGTCCCTCTGGGCCAGTCAGGAGACTGCTGCCTAGAGCTTCATGTTCCACTTTGTGGTTATGTTAAGTACAGGCGCTTCTTCTCCTTAAGCAAATGCTGAAGTCTTTTAAACTGATCTATGTATGAAGACTGCAAACAAATTAACTCTTCACGAATAATCAGGGCTACTTCTTCTGTTGTGTACACACCAGCATGTCCAGTATTGGGCTGGTTTCATTACAGCTACTTTCTGGAGTCTGAGATCCCAGCTTTGTCTTAGCGTATGAACTCAGCAGGCACAACAGTGTTTCACCCATAGGGCCTGGGTTGGTCTCCTTCATTTGAGCATTCCTTTGGGCATGTTCAGCACAGAGGAATACACCATCTTTCTTCTCTGGCTGTGGGGCAGCACCAGGACATCTCCTTCCATTCTTCGTGGATATATAACTATATTGCTTGAAGGGTGCATTCTTGTCCTCCAGGATATGCTTGATGCAAATCTCCTGTCCTTCCAGAAAAGCCTGAGAGCATGGACGAGAGTGAATGAACAAGACAAGGGTTCCTGGGACCTGGGCACTGGCGTGATCCTCCCTGGACTGGTTGGCAAGATGTGAATCTGAATCCCTGCCGCCGAGCTCCACCGCTCTGCGCCATGTCGCTGGGCCTCTTTGGGAGGATGCAGCAGCTCCTAACTCTGCCCAGCTCCTTTCTGAGCTCTTTGCCACTGATTGTGCATTTTATTAATATCAATTTCCTGGTGGTGACATGATATTGTAGTGCAGTTATACAAGATGTTAACCACCGGAGAAAACTGGGTGATGGGTTTCCAGGGTCTTTCGGTATTATTTCTTACAATGGCATGTAAATTAACAATCATCTTCAAGTAAACAGTTTAAAAAAATTTGACAGAGGTGTATACTGTGTGTGTGTGTGCGTGTGTGTAAATGGGAAATAAAATGGGTTGATTGAGTGAGGAGGGTCAAGGTATATTTAGCTGAATAGTGTTCCTTAAAGTTCATGTCCATCCAGAACCTCAGAATATAACATTTGTTTTTTAAAATTAATTGCATTGGTACACTTTTGATATATCACATTTATCACAGGGAATTAGTACCTGTACATACTATATCTTGATTCATTTTCCCCCCATTCCTTTTCTCCCTTCAACCCTTCTTCTCTTCCTTATTTATGAACACTTTATTTCCATTTTTCCCTTCTATTCTCTTTTTTCCTCTTTTCTCTTCCATCCTTTCCCCCTCCCACTGCATTATTTGTAAATTGGGTCTGTACGGATGTAATTAGTTCAATGAGATCATATATGATCAGGGTTGACCTTTATCCCATACCCTATAGCTGCTGTGTTTATAAGAAAAGAAAATACCCTCATCTTATATCTGATTTTAGAGGGAATGCTTTTAGTTTTCCCACACTGAGTATGATGTGGGCTGTGGGTTTGTTATACATGACTTTTATCAGTTTGAGGCAAGGTCTTTTCACTGCCTGTTTTCATCAGGGTTTTTCACTATGAAGGAATGTTGGATTTTGTCAAAAGCTATTTATGCATCTATTGAAATGATTTTGTGATTTTTATCCTTGATTCTCTTTATGTGTTGTATGACATTTATTGATTTACATATGTTGTGGCATCTTTGCATCCCTGAGATGAAGTCAACTACACTGTGGGTGGGAATATAAACTAGTACAACTGCTATGTAAGTCAGTATGAAGATTCCTAAAAAAATAAACAAAAACTAAAAGTAGAAATTCCATTTGATCCAGCTGTACCTCTTCTGGGTATATCTTAAAAGGGTTAAAGACATTAGACTACAATGATACTTACATACCTATGTTTATAGCAGCATAATTCACAACAGCCAAGCTTTGGAAACAACCTACATGCCCATCAACAGATCAATAGATAAAGAAAATGTGGTATATACACACAAGGGAATATTATTCAGCCATAAAGAATGAAATCATATCATTTGCAGGAAAATGGATAGATTTTGGGACCAAATGTTAAGTGAAATAAGATACTAAATGCTAACTATTGCATGATTTCTTTAATATGAGAAGCCCAAAATGTAAATAAATCAAAGAGTAAAATACAAGAGAGATAGTAGGAAACAGGCAGGCAGACTTTGTGAAAGGGAATCAGGAGAAGTCTGTGAAGTGACTGGCTGAATAATTCATGTGGGGACATGGCCTATGGCTAGCTGCCTGCCACTTAAGATAGGTGGTGGGATTGGACATTCACTAAATTATGCTTAACAACTGCAAATGAAATGAGGAACCCCTATATTGTTTTCCTCAATGCTTGTATTAATTTAGGTTCCCACTGACAGTACAAAAGCATTCCCTTTTCCCCACATACTTCTAGCACTTGTTATCTTTAATCTTTTTAAAGAGCAGCTATTCTTACAGGAATCAGGTGATATTTATTGTGGCACCCATTCACCGTTGCTTTGTTATGGAATCAGCCTGTGTCCATCAACTGATGTATGGATAATGAAAATCTACCACATACACACATTGGAATATAATTCATTCAGGAAAAAAAAAAGAATGAAATTCTGTCATTTGGATGGCATTACGATAAATGAAGTGAGCCAGCACAGGAAAACAAGCACTGCATGATCTTACTCATGTCTGGGATGTGAATAAGTTGATCTCATAGAAGTTGAGAGTAGAGTGGTGGTTACTGGAGGCTGGGGAGAGCCGGGTGGTGGGAGGAGCCAAGATACTAAGTCACAGTCAGGTGGGAGCAGAGCAGGAAGTCTGGTGTGCTACTGCGCAGTTGGGTGACTAATTTTTTATTTTATTTTATTTTTTTGGTACTGGGGATCGAACTCGGGTTCTTGCACTTGTGAGGTAGGCAGTGGAACCACTGAGCTAAATCCCCAGCCCAGTTGGGTGACTATTAATAACAACTACGTACTACATATCTCAAAAACTTAGAAGAAAGGATTTTGATAAATGTGTTTTAACATACCTGATTTAAACACTACATAATACATACATATGTAAAACATCCCGTGGTACCCCATTGATATGTAGTTTTTATGTATCAGTTAAAATAAATTTAATTTCTGAAAATTTAAAAATGCAAAATTTGAGTGGAAATCTGTAATATAACTAAATTTATTTTAATAAAATAAAAATATTTTTCTCCTAAAAAAGGAACTAGAAATCTGGTGTTTAAAGTAGATTAGAATGAAAAAATCTCAACCTTCCTGTCAGAGGTCAGGATAAAGAAAGCTTCAGATGCAAAATGGTATGCAATACATTTTAAGAATTAAAATCAGTAGATACTTCTAAGAAATATCTCAGAGCATGTTGTACATCCTAGGTGTTAAAAGATCCATTGGAACTTTTGTCTCCATCTCAATGAGGTTAACACTTGACAATTTCTAATTATAAAATATAATTTCCACTTACGTTATTATATGATGCTATAGGTATTTTGATTCTTTTTTTTTTTTTTTTTTGGTACCAGGGATTGAACTCGGGTCCTTCTGCTTGCGAGGCAGGCAGCGGAACCACTAAGCTAAATCCCCAGCCCAATAGGTATTTTGTTTATCATCTTTTTCATCAAATATGGACTAAGATGTTTGTCTAAGATATGGACTAAAATGAATGTTCATTGAAATATAATGCCTGACTCTTCTGTTAAGAAAGTTGAAAACTAGAATAAAGCCATGGGAAATACAAATAAATAAACAACTCTCCAAACTGATCCTACATTTTGGTTCATTTGGTTTGCTTTACTGATGACTTCTAAAATGCACAAATAATTGTTTATTGGGAAGAAGAGTGGGTGGGGGTAGGTTACTTGTAATCTGAAGAACTTTCAACAAGATAAAATAAGAGACTCATCTGCCAACCCAGGTTATTTTTAAAAGATAAGCATTCCCCAAGATGATTGGAATTATTATGTATTATAAACATATATAAATAAAAATATTTAAGAAGTGAACAATGGGATTTGTCTGTCTTTTCTTGGATTGTGCACTACAATGGGGGACTTGTGTAAGCCTCACAAAGGAAGCAATTCAGTAATACTTCTGTAGGCTTCTTTTCCAGTTGGATAGAACAAAAATCTAGAGATGTTTGGGAATCAGGGTATGAGGGGAGTTATTCTAGCCTTCACCACTCAGAAGAGTGTGCTCATAAACTGGAAGGAGAAAGCTATTGTCTTCCTAAACAGCGATCCTTGAGATACCAAGTCTATCAAATAGCAGGGGTGGATCTGAATTCAACTACTGGGATGTTTATTGTTACAACTGGGGTTTTATTTATTTGGATTTAAATGTTAATGTATTATTTTGATACGATTTTCACTGTATTAATCAAACATGGGTTTTTAAAAGAAGTATTTATTCAGTACCTTCTGTACCGTGAATGGAGAACAAACAAACAGAAAAGATACTTCCACCCATTTTGAAGGATCTTTTAAATCGTGTTTGTGAGGGGATGTGAGGGTGGGGCAGATGTTTGCTTTAGCCAACACTTAGTGGAATGAATTTTTTTTTCTATGTGCTAGGCATTGTCCAAAGTGCTTTACACATGTGAACTCTTTCAATCTTCAAAAACCCTATGTAATAGGTCATATGTATTTTTTAATCATCACTTCACACATGAAGAAGCTGAGGCACAGGAAGTTTGGAAACTGGCCCAATCTTAGTAAGTGGTAAAGCCAAGCCACAAACTCAGGCAAGTGAACTACAGTGTTAAGTAAGACCTCAAGTTGGATAGAACATGCATATATACATCATTAATAGTTATAAAAATAACTAATAGTACTAAGGCAGGAAAGTGATACAGGGCAATGATCTGGGATTGGCATAGTTAAGGAAGGCTTCATGGTCTGAAACAAAAGTAAGGCCAAACAAATGTTGTCATCTGTATTATTTTGGTGGACAGAAAGCACATGAGACCTCTGAAAAGATACAGGAGAGAAACCTGTCGGCTTAATCCATTATTTTGCAAATTTCTTTGGCTGTTGAAGCTATTTTTATCCCCTTGAGAGCAGTTAACATACATCTTTCGGTACATACATTCTTATGCAATTTGGGAAATGTTACTTTAGGAGAACAGAGTCCGTTTCTGAGCTATCTGTTTGTAGAGACAACTTGAGGCCCTTGTTGCTATGAATGGTCACAAAGGATCCTGAAGAAGCTAGAAAGAGAAGAACTACTGAAAATCCTGATGTATAGGATTTGAGTGGAATTCACAAACACTTGGCAGATTATCAAGTTTATGTATTTTACTAAACCTTCTCTCCAACCAGAATTGAATTCTCGTCAACTTTAGGAGAGTGTTAGATTAACCAAACTGGTGCTCCATGGCTGGGATGAGGAGTATTTACTTTCAAATCAGAAGACGTAGTTTCTTATTTGTCTCTGCTCTTTTATCAGTGTGTTCTAAGTGCTCTAGGAACACGGTCTTCTTTCTTCAATAATGTTTGACAGCATTTTGTGTAACACTTTATGTTAATCTTTATGTTTAATATTTTTGATTATTTTATGGCCAACCTGGCCACTTGTGGATAAAATTATGCTCCATATCCATTAATGGGTCTTGTGTTTTCACTGGCACAAAAGTTGGTACAACTTACAGAAAGATGCATCCTAACTTCCACTTTGTAGACTTTTTTTCTTAAATGCTGTAGGAATCTGTTGAGTACACCATGTTGATCAGCTTTCTGTTGCTGTGACAAAATACCTGAGATAATTAACTTATAGAGGAAAGGTTTATTTCAGCTCAGAGTTTTGGAGGTTTTAGCCCATGGTCAGTTATCCCCATCACATTTGGGCCCACGGTGAAGCAGCACATCATGGCAGGGGTGCACGGTAGAGGAAACTTTTTTTCTGTACAGAGGCTGGAAAATGAAAGCAAGAGATAGAAAAGGGCCACGGTTCAACATTTGCTTCAAGGATGCACCTCTAATTACATAGCATCCTTCCAGTACCCCCCGTCTTTGACAGTAGCACCAAGTAGCACCACCTCCCAGTAGCACCAAGCCAAGGACCAGCTCGTTAAGGGACAGTCCAGGTGCAAACTATAGCAATCTCCTCTCCTCTAGAAATGGTGATATATGTGCAATGCATGCTATTTGCTTTTGATCTCACAGATACCCCAGGAGATAGGTCTTACTATCATTTCATACTGAGAAGTAGAGGAGCAGGGACATTAAACTATTTGCCTAGTGATGAGAAATTTGAAATTCTGGTCTGTCTGATTCCAAAGTTTGTGCTTTCAAAGCTACCACAGTGCTTCCCCAAAAGGCAAAAAATACTGAATAAACAGTCCTTGTCATATTAGAATATGAAGAATTTTAGGCAATCGAATTAATGATACATCTTTGCTTGGATAACCAAGCAAAACAAAATTTTGCTAAAACAAAATTTTTTCAATAATCTCTCTGAATAGGGCTGGGGATTGAGCTCAGTGGTTCCCCTGACTGCCTGCCTCAAAAGCGCAAGGTCCCAAGTTTGACCCCCAGTACCAAAAAAACCCCCAAAATCTCTCCAAATTAATTAAAAATAAGTCTATTATGTATTGTTTTATGGCTAAGCTCTGCTTCTTTAGTCATTACGCAAATGTTTATTCAATACACTTCTGTGGATGATGGAAGGGAGTCCTAGCTTTTCTCTGACAGATGTTGAGATATGGCTGTGCTTTGTGACCCTTTGTAGGGCATTGCTTTATATCTAAATGTGCCCACAAAGCCTCATGTGATCATGGGCCACGCATCTGCAAGGTGACTGGATTATGGGATGGTATAACTGGCTTGCTATTGGGAGGTGAGGTCTGGGTGGAGGACACAGGTCACCAGGGGCATGGCCTGAATGGTTTATCATAATTCTGGGCTCCTCCTTTCCCGCTCTGCTTGCTGGACCCCAAGATGTGAGAAGCTCTCCTCCACCATGCTTCTCTGCCATGCTGTTTCTTCTTTGAAGTCTGCCAACCACAGGGTGGAATGTGAGCCCAAATAAACCTTTCCTCCTTTAAGTTGTGGATGTTGGGTATTGTGTCTCAGCAAGGAGAGAATGACCAAGACAGACAATAAGAAATAGCTTGGAACATATTTGGAAATATGTGAGCTGTGTGGATTGAGGGAATCCTGCCAGGTGTCAACCCAAGCCCACTCCTTGTAAAAAGCCCCACAAACCTTCAGGGCTGACATACAGGAGCAGAGCCATCCCAGCAAGAATTAGTTTTGGTGGCATAGATACATGGGAGACAAACAACTCTCATTTTGTTTTCTTTTTGTTTCCTTCACTGACATTTTCACAGAACTGCAAAGAAAAGATGCACTGTCCCTTACTGTAGATTTTGGGGAACTAAACAGAAAAATAGGTTGGGCAGATCTTGCCTTGGGCAACAGATTGAAGGAGTTATCTTTTTACTCAACTTTGCAAATAAACAAGTATGTAAATTGTTGTGTCAACAACTGTAAAAATGAGTTTGATTTTTTAATGGGAAATCACTAGCACTTCTTTACTCTATTTCCCCCTTAATTCTCCCTATTCTTACCTACCTGTGAATAATTATTTGCCAAGTTTCTTGTTATTTAAGTGGAGAGATACTCTATCTATTGAAAGTGTACCTCACACCAGAGAGAATGCTTGGTGCTTTTTGTAGGCAATCTCTTAATTGCCACAATACTGTAAAAGGCATTATTATCTGGATTAATTTTATAGTCATTTTTATAACTCTGAAGTCACAGACTAAGTTAGTGGCAGAAAAGGATTGGGACTCACTTTTATCTTGGAAACTTATCTGCTTTCTATTATGTTGTACCAGATCTAGGGGGGGTGCTTTGGCTGCAGGGGTTTCTAGAATTTTCTAGGAAGCACTCAATGGCAATGCTAAGTCATTGACACAATATTGAATGCTCCTGGAGGAATTGGGTATTTTCACATCTCAATATCCAGCACTTCTGGAACACAGTGAATCTTCTATCAATATTTGCTTAATTGAAATTTAACTGTTCATATAGGTTCACATTGGTTCCCCCTACTTGACAAAGTTTCATCTGGGCTTCCATGTACTTTTGAAAGTCATGTCTGATCTTTAGTTGGGATACCACTGGGGTCTCTGTTGATTTTTGACTTTATGATGTCACACATACAAATGTGGCTTTGCATTCAGACATGAAGAGGCATTAAAAAAATCAGGGAGATTCTGAATATAAATATTAATGTAAGGGACATAGGGAATACATAAAGATCTAAGGATGTTTCTGGGAAACATGGATGGTGCTCTTTTTCTCATCTATTTCAGGATACATTTAGGGTACTCAGTTGTCCTGCCTTGAACCATTTTATTGTACTACATAGTTTCTAATCCTGAAAAGTGAGACTGTATTTTTCGCAAATAATTATTGCATTGAGGCTGATATGCCTTTAGTTATGTTTTCACAACCTAAAACATTGTACCTTATTCTCATTCATGTATGAATTTGAAAAATGTGAATCAAGAAAAATATCAGGACCTTGGAGAAATGTAGAGCCAAAGGTTGACCCATGTCCCTAACTTGGTGCTAACTGGCAAGTGACATCATCATCCACTTAGGTGTGTCTGTAGCCCCAGATGGAATGAGTCGTGTGGACCATATTTGTACCTCTGCTCTTTCCTTGAACGTTCCTCTCATAAATGTTTCCAATTGGTTGGCTGGTAACATGTTTCTTGGTAAGAATCAGGATATTTTCATATTGGGATATTTTTAAGAAATTATCTTTATTTTTAATTGTTCATCTAGACATGCCAATGGATATTTAGGCCACATTTTGAGCAAAATTCACAAATTTTTCCCCAAGCCTTACATGTGTACACAATTTTAAGGATTTGCTTAAAGGAACAAAGCATGAGAAATACAGTGGGATACAAGCTCATAGCCAAATTCAAACCAGTGAGCATTATCTGATTCAACATGAGAAAAGATTACAAAACACATCTATGTTTTGTAGGAACAACTACCTGAAGACAGGGTTGCCAGACACACTCTAAGGCCCTTTGTGGGAAGCCATAAGCAGGCGAAATAGAGCCATTTTTCATTTAGCCTAGCAGGGAGCTATTGGGTAGGCCAGGGTTTCATGAGTCAGGTCTGACTTTTCATTGCTGCTTTTTCTATGAGGCCTGGCAGTGATGTATACTTACTTTCTTAATTTGATCTAAACTTTACCTTTAGCTTACTAAAAATAGCCCTTTGTGTCCTTTCTTCTCAAGCAATGAAGGAATTGAACTTTCTAAGTCAATGGTTGATGATCCATGAACCAGCAGAATAAGATTATAAAGATAAAAATCCATGGATGATCCAATAGTTATATCTCAACCTATAATCGGATTCCTGTTGAAATACTACAAGAGAGCCACTAGTAGGCAAGAAAAAAAGAGTTGTCATGTTCTTTTTCTTTCTTTCTTTTTCTTTTTTTGCCAACAAAGAGGAACTCAAGAAATCTCCAGAGTTGAATGACAGTTTTGCCTTATGTCTCATTTCACTTCAGATTTTTATTGTACTAGTTGATACCTCATAGGATTAGCCATCGGATGTTTTGGTAGTTTTATCAGTGAGCTGTTCTTTAAGACTAAATTGAGGCCAGGGATGTAGCTCAGTGGTGCTGTGCCTGCCTGGAAAGCACAAAGTCCCGAGTTTGATCCCAGGTACAAAAAAAAAAAAGACTAAATTGTAACAGGAACACTTTTGCCCTATAAACTTGAGGCTATTTAGACCACCTTTTATCTTCTTTAAGTCATGATATAATTATAATTTAAACAAAATCCACTTCCTAAACTCAAGGAAGAGGTTCCATTTACTGTAACAATGTCTTCTTTCCTATCTCTACTTTCTGATTCTCAGCGATTGCTTTCCCTGATTTGATTTCATACACATTAAGAACAGACTACTCTGTAGCACTCTGAATCATCTAACCAAGTAAGAAAGATTTGGAAGCAGGAATCCATTCAACTTATCTTCTTTTGGGGCCACATCAAGCTGAGCGTTTCAGAATATTTAAGTGATAAAGAAACGTGTCAGTTAATAGTCACTGGAAAAAGCAAAAGTTAGTGTTTTCTAAGCTTACACCACTTCCCTCTTTACCTGTATCAGTAATTTCAATTTATCATCCACCCATTACATAAGATCTCCACATTTTCATTAGCACCATCTGTCAATCTCACCTTCTTTAATGAAAATAAAACCAACTTTCCAAAATTTCCCCCAAACCTCACCTCTACAAGCCTCAATCTCTCTATAGGAACTTATTATAAGCCAGTCAAGTTTCTAACATTTAATTTGCATGTTAGGAGAAAAAAGAAAAACCAAACCCAAACCCATTGGACTTAGGAACTGAGACTTGGCTGTTATTCTACAAGCTTGAGAAAGAGCTTGATTACAGCAGTAATGATTATTCTCCCACTACCACACTATTTAAGGTAAAGAGAAATGGGCATCAACAATTTTCATTGAGCAGTAACTATGCTAGAACTTCTAAAGAAAGGAGTCAACACAGAGTTTAGCAGACTAGGGAAAAATGCTGTAACAAATTAGATTTTGCAGCCAAGTGTCTGCAGAGAAAAAGGGCAACAAAATTCCAAAGTGTCTCTGCTAGCTCCACCATAATTAACCAAAACGACTTGCCAGGAAGGTAAAATCTGTCATAAAACTGAAATAGTTTCTTTACTTAAATAATGTTAACTTCAGCTAAACAGTGGGGTATTTGTTTACATGAAATTAAGGAAAAAGAAAAATCCAGTTACTCTTAACACCAAGGAAACACACGCCAACCATAAACCAAAGATACTTTGGTACTGTAGCCACGACAAACAAGTACGTGGGATGGGAGCACGGAATTCCCTGATGGTTGGATGACAGGGTCATAGGAGGTTTCCAAGACCTGCTATGTCTCCTGTGAGGCTGATGCACACCATGTTCCATAACAAGTCACATAAACACTAGTTTATCAGTTGGCTTGTTACAACAGAGTGTGCCACATCACTGTGTTGAAAAGTGACTTCAGGCTTGCTGAAAGGTCTCATTAATCTAAGGAAACGATGCTTGGTGCCATAGATTAAACACTACGGTCTCAAGCGGAATGCACATGAAGTTGCCATGAAAATGTTTCCCCCTTGGTTTTTTCAGTTTTGGTTTGTCATCTTAGCTGGAAAGCGAAATGATGGACTTGGGCAGGCAGTTCAGAAAGACATCTGTGAGGATTTCAGTTGGGCAGCTTTCAGAAGACGAAAGATGTTTAAAGTTAAGGCCTTTATCTGCAAACAATAGTATATTAATAAACTCTATACCATATTTACAAATGCATTCTCTTGTATTAAAACTAACAGTATTCTGTTCACAGTGCCATTGTTTATACAGGTAGCAATCCCATAATACTCATGTATTTTGGCATGGGAATCAGTAGCGCTTGGTATTTACAGAAATGTACACGTGTGAATTTAAACAGGTCACTGAATCCATAAAAGACAGATTGGCTAATGGTGCAAAGAAATGAACTGTACAGCACCTTCCCCCAGATCAGAAGGAAACGTGGTTCTTAAATCGAGAAGATGCCAAATCGCTGACCCAAAGTGGCATGAAGTCAATAGCAAAACAATGAACCCCCTGTTCAAGTCTGGGTACACTGAATAATCTTAGTCCAAAGTTTTAGATCCATTGTCTAGTGCATAAAATATAAAAGTTAAAAAGATTTATTATTATTCTCATAATAATAATTATTATTAAAATAGAAGGTACTTTCACGCTCTCGTTTGTGCTCTTGCACTTAAAACCAATATCCTCGAAGTTCCAAATATGCTGGTGTTTTTGTCCTGCAGATCAGCAGTCAGATGGTGAACCCCAAAACTCTGCTGCCTGTCACAGTGCGACCCAGGGCCAGAGGAGACACAGCAGAAGCACCTCTTTCGCACTCCGTCTTCTCCTTGGGGGGTGTGGGAGGGGCGGCCTGCCTGGAATCAGCTCCCACGTGACTGAATGGAGTTGCTCATTTCGGCAGCAAATGCTGAGTTGACAAATGGCTTCTGTACACTTGGAAAAAGGAGGGGAATCAGGTAAGTGGGAGGAGGGTGGCGTTCAAAAGAGCCTGGGATGAAACCCAGGAGCGCTGGGCTGCCGGCAAGAGCCCTCTCAGGGCTGGCGCCTCCGGGAGGCTTTGCTCAAGGAGGGAGATCCAGTGTCGCCGAGCAGGGCGCTACGGTGCGTCGCCTTCGGCCACAGTCTGCTCCTCACTCTCAGTCCCCGGGCCATCGTGGTCCGCGCCCTTGCGCCTGTGTTGCTTGGACAGCAGGCTCTTCCACTGGGCTTTGTTGTGGGCGAGATGGCTTAGCATGATCTCAGACAGGGCGCTGTTTCCGGTGAAGCGGGCCCACTCCCGGAAGAGCGGCTCCACGATGTAGGTCATGAAACCTGCAACAGGCAAGTCCATGCCGGTCACCTGAGGTATCACTGCGTTCTCCTTTCCTCGCACGCGCAGGGACCCAAGTGTACCCGGCAGGGGACAGGGACACAGACAAGGTACCCTCAGTGTAGGACCCTGAGATGTGTTGCTGTGGGCCTGTCACTTAACTTCTCTGTGCCTCAGTTTCCTCTTTTGTGAAAAGGAGCTAAGAAGAATAGCAACCAAACCCACAGGGTTATTATAACTAAATGACAATACATGTCTACAATACATGTGCAATGTATTTTGTTTAGATCAAAAATGTCCTCCAAAAAACTCATGTGTTCTGAGGTGGGGCCACCCCACTAAAATTTTTTTTTGTTTTAATTTTGTTTTGAGACAGGGTCTTGCTAAGTCACTAAATTGTCTAGGCTGGGCTGTTTGCGATTTTCCTGCCTCAGCTTTCCAGAATGCTGGGATTACAGGTGTAGCCTATGACCCTGGCTTGATATCACGATTTAATTGCATTATTAGGCAGTGATGGAAATAGAGATGGGGCCCCGTTGAAGGGAGAAGATCATGAAGGAATGACCTCGGGGACTGAATCTAGTTCTGGGTCCTTCCTCTCCACCTCTTCCCTTCTCTGCTTTCTGGTGGGCATGAGGTGAGCTGTGTTTCCACCACACCCTTCTGCTATGGCATTTCTGCCTCCCCACAGGCCTGAAAGCAATGGAGTCAGCTGACTATGCCCTAAAACCTCTGAAACCATGAGCCAAAAGAAACCTATCCTCCTTTAAACTGATTTTCTCAGGAATTTGTTACAGTGATGAAAAACTAACTAACATAACATGTAAAATGCTTAACAGATCCTGGCACAAAATAAGCCCCTGGTAAGTAGGGGCTGTTATTGTTTGTAGAGAGAGAAAGACATGAAAACAGAAAAGGAAAAAGAGTGTGTGCTGGAACTAAGGAAGGCAGACTGGGAGGGGAGAGAAGGGCAGATGACATCAGGAAGGGATACTTTACAGCTTCAGACCATCTGAAAACTTCATACCTTTACGGTGTACCATATGCTTTTCAAGACTGTCTTGCTTTGGATCTTGCTTTCAACTGCGTTAAGCAAGCCCATTCATTTCAAGTACAGATTTTTAGCTGCAAGAACAGTCCCACTTTGATGACTACAGAAGATCTTTTGATATTAGCTTCTCTGTTTGCATGTCTGTTCTTTTAATGATTGAAGACTTGATGCTTCCTAATTGTGTTTTGATGTTAATGTGTTTTCCATATTAAACATGATTTGTTAAGCAAGGATAACTTTCAGTCTAGGCCAGAATTCTTGGAATCATCACAAACTGGGATTTATTTAGGTTTCATTGTTTTTCCTTGAAATGTAAATGTGGGAAGAAGAGGCAAATGTTTTACAGCATAACAAAATTTTCCAGCTACTAAGCCTGTGTATTTATGGGCATGTGAATCATGTCTTGATTTGGTAATCATTTACTGGACAAACAGTAGACATTTGGCCTTTGAAAATGCTAGAAAGATCAAAAAAGGATACAACAGTGTGAAATGTTACTGTATATTTCTGCATTATCTCATCTTATGCAAAATATGATTTAAGTACTGTGAGATCATCTTAGATAACCTGAATGGAAGGAAAGAAGTTAAGCCAATGGCTTTATGTCTGTATTGGGCATTTTGATAAGGTCATATAGTCAGCAAATAAGGATTTCCCATGTTGCTTGCTTGCCCTCCCTCCTTCCCTCCCTCCCTCCCTCCCTTCTTTCCTTCCCTCTCCTCCCTCTCTTTCCTTCCTTCTTTTCCCTTTTCTTTCTTTTCTCTCTCTCTTTCTCTTCCTTTCTCTTTCTTTCTTTCTTTCTTTCCTTTTCTTTCTTTCTTTCTTTCTTTTTCTTTCTCTTTCTCCCTTTCCCTTTAGTTCCTCTCTTTCTCTCTCTTGCCCTTTGTCTCTCTCTTCCCCTCTCTTGTCTTCACTTCACTTTCTTTCTCCGTCTTTCCTTTCTTTCTTCCTTGTGCTGAGGACTGAACCCAGGGTTGCTGTACCACTGACAGGCACCTTCATCCCTTTTTATTTTTTATTTTGAGACACAGTCTTGATAAATTGCCCAGGCTGGCTTGGAACTTGTCATCCTCCAGGCTTAGCCTCCTGAGTAGCTACCATAACAGGCACGTGCCACTGGCTTGCTATTCTTGAATTTTTTCATCTCCTTTACAATCTCTGTATTATTTTCTAATATCTTTTACTTAAAAATTAGATATTTGATATCTAAAAAGATAGTTTGTGAAATGATGCATGAAGTATTATTTAATGTATGAATATCTATCCATATTTACATTTATCAGATATACAGAGCTCTTACACTAGGCAGGAAAGTGATTTTAAAGTCTGAATGGACACCATGAAATGGTTTTTCATGGAAAGGAAAGCTGCTTGGGAGCCTGCTTTGCCACTATCTCTTCCCCAGGGACAGACTGGCTTTGCTAGAGTGTTGTCCTGGAGGGGTGGGAGTGGGAGAAAGGAGGAATGGTGGCCAATTGGATATTCATTTAATTTAAAACCTTCTTTTAAAAATACTGAATTTGGTAGAGAGAGGAGGAATTGTTGGTGTTGGGAGGGAATACTAAGCCCAAGTTTCATTTGAGTAATATGAGTTACTTAAATAGAAAAAGCAGATCTAAGCCTAACTGAGACCTGCACTTAAAAAAGTCTCATTTTGGAATGGGACTGGAAAAAGGGAAGGGATGTTTCAGGGAGTCAGGACAAAGGAAATCATTGCATTACTTAGGACCCAGTGGGAAAATCATTGCTGGATGGAGGTCAGGGGACAGGAAGGCTGGAGCCTGGAGCATCCCTTAGACTCTGTTCATTGGATTGGGTTTTTCCAGGTTAGCCTGATCTACCCTTGTCACACTTCCCAACTCTGAACGTGTAAGAGCTGGTACATATGAAGCAAGAAAGAGAAAGGCTTATGAACTGAGAGTCATTTTATAATCACGTCCTCTTTCTCATTAATATCGGTGTGCTGGAGTAGCATCCATCGGATTTCTCTATTCATTCAACCTCCACTCCATTTAAAAAAGAAGTATCTATGGTAACCACAATTTCCTGAGCTGAAAATCCGGATATATGATCTGACAAAACAAGTGTGTTCTCATGACAACAACAGAACAGAATCTCTGAAATCAAGGCTGTCTTGCAAATCCAGGTTGTGTGTTTAAAAGGGTGAATGCTTTTGTTTGGGGGGTGTGTGTGTGTGTGTGTGTGTGTGTGTGTGTCTGTGTGTGTCTGTGTGTGTCTGTGTGTTTCAAAATATCATTAACAGTTGTTTAGAATTTTTTTCTTTCTAGCTAGCACTAAAACAGAGTGTTTTGGGATTAGGAACTTTATCTGTAGAATCTCCATGACTAAAGCATCTGAGAGGACACAACTGTATCCAGGGAGGCTGAGGCTATATTACTGTATTTCCATTTTTGGGTGGAGGCATCAGTTTAATTATCAAAACAACATAATAATATAAAGAAAAATTTGGAAAGAGATGGATCATCCTTAATGTCACAATGCCAACATGGCCATTTGAATATTTGTGTATTCCATTCATATCTTTGTAGCTGAGTTCACCCAGTGCTTATTTCCTGAGTGCTTATTTTATGACTCCTTTGAGGGTTAGAGTTGACACACAGTGATTGTCAGCATATCAATCTAAGGTGCTCTGACTTTCTTTGTTTTCAACTGATATTTCCAGATGCCCCTTTCCCTCCTGATGCCAAGGCATTAAACTTTGAGCCTTGCCATGGTCTATGGCCCTGTGAATGTGTTAAGCTGCCTGAGGTCTGTGGGAACAGTAAAAAAAATGAGCTGCTATAAAAACATAAACTGCCAGAGCTATAAGAAAAAGAATTAAAGTTATATGTTTGGTTTTAATGGATGGAAACTGCAAGGAAAAGAAAAGGCTTGCTTTGTATGTAGATGGAATTGGAGTTTTTAAGGTGCGACAGAATTTCTTACTGGAGCAAAAGTATTTTCTTCACTCAAGTGAGGAAAGTAAAATTTCCATCATTTGCTGTGCTTAATGATCTTATGCATAATAGAGTGAGATAAAGTAACAATTATTTTGGATGCCCCCGCATCACCCATTAGCAGTTTACCACTACTGACACTTGAAAAGAGAGTGTGGTTTTAAGAAAATGAGTTTGATGATATGATTTGAAATGGGGAACAGAGGAACATGGGACTCTAGGCCACAAAGGGATAACAGGGCTCTAGCAGCTTGGGCCTGGGGACTGTGCCCTTGGGAATGAGTGTTTGGGATGGGGACTCACTTTGGAAGGGTCCTAAAGCCCTTCGGCTGACTTCCCACTTTTAAAGCCTTGGAGTGTGAATAGTTGATTCTTGTTACTTTTCTTCTACTTGATTTAATTTTAATTCTATTCTAAACCACAAAGTTAATACAATAATTTAGCATTATGCTAGTTAAGGGTTTATAGCAAGGATTTCCTCCTGTTTTTCATAATTTCTCAGTTGAGAATTATCTAGTGGATCAGTCATGAATGATACCAGTTTATTTGGACTCAGTCATTCCAACCTCCAGCGCTGAACTTTGGAAAGCTGCATGTGGGTCTTTTTTTTTTTTTTTTCACTAGAAGAGGTGCCAAACTATTAATTTCAAATTGATGTGGAATTCAACTCACCAATTTGTATACTAGGGATTGAATCTTTCTGTTGATTACAAAGAGGACTGATTTCCAGTTCAAATTTTTGTTCAAGGTCACCTAAGAGGAAAAAAAGATGAAACACATTGGTAATCCAGAATTTTAAAAATATGTGGCAATAGTTTTAATGACCCTGTTAGAAGTTGTTATTCTGGGCCTCACTGTTCCTTGGCTTGTTGTCATTAGGAACCTGTTAGCAATGACCTCCTCTGCCTTGCTATGGTGGCTTGCTTGGAAATTTTAAATATCAAGGTGTCAATGAGCACTTATAATGGGTTCACTGTAAATAGGTGTGCCCTGGGATTAGAGTAAACTTTCAGAGATGATGTATGCAAACAAAACAATGAATGGGCAATTTTCTAACGTGAAAGAAAAGTTAGGGCTTTAAGTTACAGGTTAAGAAAACAACACCACCACCTTCCCCACCTTCCCTGCTCCCTGGCCCTAGTCTGGTTTTACCAGAGGACAACCGGGAACAATAGGTAGGAAACAGGTAGAAGGACTAGAAGGATCTCATTTGATCCACAGCTTAGTCTGAAGCTACAAAATTAACCAGAAACAAAGGCAGGGCACTATTTAGTATTAAAATGAATTCTCCTAAAGCCAGCTCCCCTCTTTACCTCTGCATTCCTATTTATGGTGATTTTTCAGTCACATTGCTGACTAATAGTTTGAGGGTTCAAAAAGCCAACCCCCCCCAAACAAAAATTATTAGCAATACTTTTTGTTATCAATGTAGTGTTGTTAGTGGGGCTTTATTTATAGGAAAAGCACAGTTTTGCTAAAAATTTCACAAGGCTGGAAGTAGATGTTCGATAGAAGCTTTTGGGATACTAGGTTGATGGAAGACATATAATTTGTAGTCACAGCAGGACAGAAATTCTACTTTCTTAAAGGTACTGAGAGGTCAGGGAGGAGGTACATGGTGTTTGGAATCCTAGTATCTGTTCTGAGGCTCTCACAGTTTTCAAAACTCACAGGATCTCATTTTTCTGTCCTCCTCAGTCTTCAACCTTGATTTTGAGGTTTTTCCTCTGCTCAGCATCATGAATCATATTAATTATACTTTGTCCAGGATTGTTGGCAGTCTGTGAAAGCCTGCTTTCCAGGAGCAGGATAGGATGAGTGGGGATTTGAGTCTAAATCCTAAACTGAAAACCAGAATAGGATTAATTATAAGGATACAAGTCATCCTTATAGAATTTTTTTAAAAAGTCAGGAACTGGGTGTGGTGGTGCATGCCTGTAATCCCAGCTACTCAAGAAAGAAGCCAAGGCAGGAGGATCTCAAGTTCAAGGTCAACCTGGGGAACTTACTGAGAGCCTGTCACAAAATAAAAAATAAAATGAGCTGAGGATATAGCTCAGTGGTAGAGTGACTCCCAGCACATCAAAAAAATCAATGTGGAGGACAGTCAGTTTGGGTGACCAGAGTCTGATCTTCTCAAAACAGGCAGAACTTCTGGAGATCATATGGTATTAGATAAAAAGGACTGGATCTGCCCTCTCTGTTTCTTCCTTTGTTAGGAACGTGCCAGAGCAAAGTGTGTGAAAGCTCGCCTTTATTGATCAGAGTTACAAATATTCCAGGTTTTTCCATTTTATAGTGTTGTGCATGCATATATTTTAGGATCAATTTTGCAAAGAGATACTATAGGGTATTTTACTTGGTTGGTGCCATTTAGTCACTTAGTTAACAACTTTGATGCGCTAACTTGTGGGCCTTACTCTCTACCCAAGTGATATGGTCCCAGCCCCAAGTTGCTCAGAGTCTACATAAGGTGCTACATGAGCAAATAAAAGGGTTAAACCACAGTCGAAGGCTAAGAATGGCACGTGATTGAGTAAAAACTGAATGGGACAGAATGGAATCTTTTCTCTGTCCCATTGTTGAGCTTCCAAGGATGGAGATCCTAGTTCCTGTTTCACTGCTATTTCAATAGTTTATATATCACATGAGTAAAGAAAGTACTTATCGTACTTAATCTAAAACCTCTTTGTGCCAATTTCATCATATTTCCTTTTGTTTTTCCCTCAGTGGAGATTTTGTATCGTGGGCAACTAGAACGGAGCTTTTGATTTCTAACCATGCACACTCAATTCAAGTGAAATTACAGAGTTATAGGAACTGTATGAGGACTTTTATTCTGAGAGAAAGCCTGGTGAGTGAAGCCTTCTGGCCCCACATGAACTCGATTCTTCTTTGTCTTCTGTCTTTGGGGCCATCGCGATGTCACTGACACATCTTTCAATGGAGGCTTCTCCAAAAGACTCTCTGTTGCTATTTGACCTCCCCACAGAGCTGGTATGTGGGACGCTTCAAGCTTTATTTGTTCTCAGCCTCTCAAACCTGATCCTGTCACTAGCTGAGGCCACTGCTGGTGCCTGAACAAACATCCTGAACACTGAAACCAAGCCTGAAGAAACAAGGCTGTGTTCAAAGACCCATATCCCACCCAACATCGAGATCCTGCTTGCTAATTCACTGCCTCATTTCTGAAGAAAGGTAATCTTTCAAAAATTATACCCTAACTCAGGGTCATTTGTCTTTCCCCCACCGACATTCATCTTTTTCACAGCAAAATTTTTCTACTTCAGTGTTGAAACTATATTTAAAGGAATAAATTCAATCTTCTGGGAGCCCTGTTCTATTTCATTATGAATTTTGTCTGAGAAACCGGGGGGAAGGCAGACAGAAAGATCTGAGTCCTCTGTCAGAGTAGAAGACACTGACCCAAAATGGCACTTGGCCTTTGGGCTGTGCTCGCCTCATTAAAATGAAGGTCAGGGTAAACATCAAACTGCTCCTCACCTTATTATATCCACAGAGGAAAGATATTCTCTCTCTCTCTCTCTCTCATGTCTATATCTCTATATATCTTCCACTTTCACTCTTTTTAGTTGTCTCATTCCTACTTGTTTCCATAGTAAGTCAACATTATTCATTAAAAAAAATTTTTTTTAAACAAAAGAGTTGGATGGTTTGCAAGAGAGTTAAAGAGAAAGGTTAGGATAATACAAGTTGATGGAAGAACAAATGTCATGATAGATTAGCCGTTTCCTGTTTTAGTAGGATAAATGCCTAAAAGGAGAAAAGGCAACGGAATCTCTGCTGCTGGATCACTACCAACCTTGTCTGTAGAATTCTTCACAGACCCTTTCACTCCATTGCTTGCTCATCTCCCAGATTCTACAAGGATTGCAAATGTCAGCACACTTCAAGGCGATCTGAGAAATGACAAGGCAGGGAGAGATTGTCAGAGGATGACAATATTCCCTAAGCCAAGGGCACTGTGAGGCCTGCCGATTTGCTGCATGGTATCCCTGACTGGCCTCTTTAGGAAACAGCCCTTATTCACAACTACACAAAACCCTTCATTTATAACTCCTGCTTTATGGGGGCCAGAAGGAGAGAAGAGCCACAGTCTAAGGACACAGAGCTTCCTGGAGGAGACTTGGGGTAAGGCAGGCCAAGGAAAGCCATGGCCCTGTTCCTTCTGTTGCCCCACCTCTTACAGGCAGTGAGGTTGCAGGAGTCCTGGCCAGGCTCAGGTGAAATCATGTGGAACTCACTGTCCTGTTGACCCAATCCATACAGCACTTAAATCACGTGTGTTTGCATTTCTATACCTGTGCCTGTATGTGTGAGTGAGCTCTGGTTGCCAGCCAGGTGCTGAGTCATATCAAACCTAGGAGTGCTACATTTGCACAGCTAGCTCCAGGCCTTCCTGGCTTGCTCACGCTGGTCTGGGTCAGGCATACCAGCTTTTGTCAGTGAGGATGACCCCAGGGAGGTCACCTTGAATTTCCAGTGACGTAGATTCTCTCTTGTGAGCATTACCTGCGAAGAGACTGGTGCCAAGAGAATTGCCCACCAGCAGGGTTCATTGTTTCAACTCACTCCCTCGGTATCTGGAAGAACCTTGGGTCACAGGAAGTGGCACACTTGGTTGTTTATTTACCCCCTGGTTGGTGGTGGCATTGGTACATGTTGGAGCAGGTATGGGCCAGACATCCCTTCCAGGCAGGTACTGTCTTTGGGAGATTCATTGGAGCTAGTAAATTTTCCTTGAGAAATGTGACTGTTGAGGCCAAATCTTTTCACTACTCATAACTGGCTTGAGTCACTCAAATCAAGCACCTGCTTCATCTTTGAGCACTCATGTACCAGAAGACTAGCTTGGGAAGAAGGGAGGAGGGAGGCACAGATCCACAGCTGGAAGTAGGTGTCTTCGTGGCTAGGATGGAACATTTTGGATAGCTACAGAGCACAGCATGAGGACGTGAACAAAAAACTGGATGCTTCTGTCTTTAGCTCCCTGGTTAAAGTTGATCTATCTAGATGAATTCATGGTCCATGTATTCAGTCTTTTGTTCCAAAGGGGTAGAAGGGAGATAAGAGAAAATGGAGGATCAAGAAGAAAGCTCTGGTTTGGATACCAGGTCACGTTGCTACTTCCCAGGTTTACTCTGCCCCCATTCTCATGTTACAAATGGCTTCTTGTCATGCAGTAGAGCAGAAAGGGTTGGGCTTGATCCAATTAATTAAATTTAAAATAGTTTATTTATCGGTGTCTAAAAATGGTAAGTCTCCGATGAAAATAACAGGTTAGATAGTAAAGCAACACTCATTTAAACAGATTTTAGGTAAAGCAAAGCCTCTTGCTTTTCAACTTTTGATGGTACTATAACTAATATACTTTTGTGTTACAGAAACAGGCTTTTAAGACTGCATAGGTATTGTAATGGTCAGTTTTATATCAAGCCACAAAAATCACAAAATGTGGTAAACCCTTGGGCTGGGGATATAGCTCGGTGGTAGAATGCTTGCCTAGCTTTCACAGGTTTCTATCCCCAGCACTGCAAAAACAAACACAAAAGCAATAAAGTAACACTTATTGCATGCATGCGACCTTCTAGCAGAGCTACTTTGTGATGAAGTAGTTACAGAAGAGAACTGGGAAAAGTGAGATATTTTTACTGATGTGAAATGTAGACTTTGCTTGGTAACCACTTAACAGTTTCATGTGTCTCAGAGCTTTTAATAAAGTAGGTCACTACTCTAATTTATACCATGGGAGACAACTCCTTCTCCATGTGCTAAAATCACTGATCATGCCCCTAAGTGTTTTCGCTGAGCAAGGCTAATGGCTTTTGTTGTTGTTGTTGTTGTTTACCTGAAGCATAAAGTGTCTGTCCTGTGCATCCTCCAGTCTTAAGTCTTTGTTGTGGAGGTGAGCTTTCAATCGGGTCAAAAATTCATTCTGTCTGTTAATGTCTGTTGCCAAAATCAGGGAGCCGAGCTGCTGTTCAATATCCTGTCTGCATCCATAGAATGAAAAGAGAAAAAACACACTCACAAAGCAAATCCCTTTGAGGAGGGTGATTGATCTCCTTATCCTCTGGTGTCTCTCACTCTCACCTCTAAGGTTCACTTTATTACACAGCGTCCCAGCACTCCACAGCCCAGGAGTGAGTCTCCCATCCTCAGACAGAGGCAAGCCAGAGCTGTGCACTGATTGAAACCTTAGGTGAACAACGGTGGAAGTTTATACATTTCCATGGTTCCCGTGACGGAAGCTGAGAGCCAAATAGAAACGCATGCTTTAAGGAGGACACAACAAAACCTGCAGAATCACAGAAGTTTGGGCTGTGCCTCTGGAGGGTTCAATCTAGTTCAGACATTAGGATTTTCACGGGCAGGGTAATAGGGACTGGTATAAGATGGAAAGTTTTAGCAACAGCATAAACTAGAACAGAAAGACATAATCAAATGTAAAGAAAAAAAGGGTGACTAAGATACCATAAAAACTAGTGGGCAAGAGATATATTAGTTGACAAATGACATAGAGGAAATGAGATATTTTGTAAAAATAAAAGCATATTGGATATGTATTTCACATGTAGAAATAATCAGTGGAAGGAAGGATTCATAACTTCTTATTTTAAAAACTTTTTTGGGTTTTTTTTTGAGATAGGGTCTTGCTTTGTAGTGCAAGGTGACCTTAAACTACGTAGCCCAGGCTGGCCTTGAACTCTCTGGAATCTTCCTGCCTCAGCCTCCTGAGTGGTGGGATTACAGGTATGTGCCACTATGCCTGGCTCATTTAAAATTTTTTTAAAATTCATCTTTAGAAATGAAATATGTAAGTTGAGTGTATAGTGCATACTTACACAATTTAATGAATAAATATAAAATGAACACTGTGTAATCACCACTCAGGTCAAGAACATCACCTTCCAGTACTCCAGATCCCCATCATTTCTCCCTTCACACCCTTCTCACCCCAAGTCTGAAGTAACCACTTTCTTACTCTTTGTGTTAGTGGTTTTCTTGCTACTTAGAGTAATTTCACCACTCGTGTATGCATGTATAAATGATATGGTTTAATTTTATCCCTTTTAAACTTCAAGTTATATGATATATATATTAATCCCTGTCTTGTTTCTTTAGTTTAAAATAATGTATTTGGAATTCATCCATGTTGATGGGGAAGCTGTAGTTTTCATTATATTGTATCCCAGTGGAGGAATATAACAATGTGTTATCGATGGGCACTTGAGTTGTTTCCAGTTTTCAGTTTTTGACTAGAAACACATTAGAGTGACACATTAAATATCCCTGTATACACCCACTTATACACATGCAGAAGCCCCTCCAGAATTTACATCTAGGAAAGAAGTGACTGGATCACAGTGCATGCTCATCTCTGATGTATTGCCAATTATTTTCAAAATGATTGTCTAAATTTTCACTCCTGGCACAATAGATGAGATTTTCATTGCTCTACATTCTTACCCTTTGCATTTTTTTTTCCAATGAGATGCTTATCATGCAACTCATTGTAGTTTTTTTTTTTTTGTACGGGGATCGAACTCAGGATCTTGTGCTTGTGAGGCAGGTGTGGCGCCACTGAACTAAATCCCTGGCCCACACTGTAATTTTTTTTTTCACATTGTAGTTTTAATATGAATTCCTCTGATTTTGCTACTGAAGCTGTACATATTTCCATGGGTTTATTGGCAGTTTTTATTCTTTTAATTTTCTATTCTAGTTTTAATAATTTAATTGGCTTGTCTCCCTTTTTCTTATTGATTCTAAAGGTCCTTCACATATTTTAAATACTGACTCTTTTTTAGTTATGTATTGCAAATATCTCTCTCACTATGTGGATTGTCCTTTTGCTTCATGATAATTTTTGATGAAGTTTTAAATTTAATGTAGCTTAACCTATAAATCTTTTTATTTAGTGTTAGGTTTTATCTCCTATTTAAGAAGTCATTCATAGTTCTAATGAAAACTTCCCCTACTTATATTCTAATAGCTTTAAAGTTCCATCATTCACATTTTAAAATAAGTGATACATGTATCTTTAGTCTATTTCTGAACATTAATCATATGAAACAGACAAGTCACAAAAAATGCAAAATGCCTCCAAAATTGGAAGCAATATTAATTATTTTCAGTAACAAAAAGTAGATTTAAACAGCTATGTGATACTATTTCTCTCATTTTTATTGATAAAGATTAAAAGTAACAGCGAGACCCAGAGATTTAGCTCAGTGGTTCTGCTGCCTGCCCTACAGGCGCAAGGACCCGAGTTCAATCCCTGGTACTCAAAAAAAGAAAAAAAAAAAGAAAGTAACAGTGAAATAATTTGTTGAATTATCAATGTTTCTGGAGAGTAGTTTAGGAATTAGTGTTAACAGCATTTGATAGTAGAAATAATTTGACAGTTCATCTACAAATTTATATAAACATGCTAGGTAATTATTAAAGGAATAAGTTACATATTTAGATACATATTCTATTGTTTAGACTAATGAAACATTTTAAGGAGAGAAAAATCACAAATATTTGTAAATAGGAGATTAGTTAAACCCTGGTACTTTAGTACTATGCAATTATTAAATATGATGATGTGTAGCTATATTTATTGATATGGAAATGTCATGTTTTATTGTTATATTAAAAAGCAGGATACAAAGCGTGCAAAATGTGGTTTCCATGGTCACAAAAAAGAATCTGGAAAGATATAATGTGATTATGGTTGATTTTCATTTTGTTCTTTATGTTAACATTGTTTGGCTTCTTTAAAAATGTGAATATTATATTTATAATTAGAAAATAAAAATATTTTAGTTAGATATAATGTTTTGTGAATCAACTTAAAAAACAAACTAGAAACCTCAAGTAATATTTGCAACACATATGGTTACTATAGTTAATATAAGAGTTCTTACTAATAAAACTGATAGGAAAATAGGAAAAGACTAAATACAAAAATTTGTTCTTTAAATAAACAGCAATGGCCAATAAATACACAAAAATTTCAACGTCAGTTTAACTAAAAGATCCTTACTAATGGAATGAAAATCTGTTTATCTCTGAAATATATAAACACACATATGTAACATATATGTGTATATATATTCACATGTGTGTGTGAAGTTTGCAAATATTTTAAAAAATACAAGAAAGGTAAAGCCTGACTTTGATGATGGTGCATTGGTAGATTTTCTTATAATTCATAAATGGAAGTATAGGTAGTTACAGCTTTTTGGAAAAAAAATTGAAAATATGCAACAAGAACATTAAAAATTCAATTTTTGGCCAATAATAGGTATCAGCATTTGAGATAAAAACATATGCTTAAGAATTCTCATTGAGCATTATTTATAATGATAAAAAATTTTAAACAAACTAAGTTCCAAACAGTAGACATCAATTACATTGATTTGGACACCTTTTTGATGAATAACCAATTAAATAATTTAAATTTATCAGGTTTAATAATATGGGAAAAAAACCTTTATGTAAGTGAAAAATATCAGGATGTAAATTCGAAACTAAGTCCTTTATTTTACGGTTAAATTGAAAGCAGACTAAAAGGAAATATGACAAGCTAACATTAACTAGCCCCAGATACCAGGATTACCAGTAATTTCAATTTTCTTCTAACAGGAGAAACCATATAAAGGTGCCAATATTCTAGTTTTTGACCCTACAAAAAACGACTTCATGTGATATACTTTTCTCAATTTTCCTTAGTCTTTACAGTTTATCTGTCTGTCTTTCAAAATGAGAAAAATGACTTTAAAGTATTTGTATGAGGCTAGGAGTAATGATGATGATCACAATGATAACTTTTATTATAAAGTCTTTTCACATGTACTGTTGCATAACAATTATTCTTTTGCAAAAGTAACATGGTCTTTCCCAGTGGTACATAAATGTGTGACATTTTAATTTGAAATCCATAAGGATGATAGGGAGTATCTAGGAAGTTAATGCTAAGTGAGCAACAAGCAAGATGGATGCAGGTATTATCTGGGATAACACTGTTTAACCTGGTTTCTTTCCTCTCTTTCTTTTCCTTTTCATTTTATTCTTTCCTGTTCCTCTCTACTTACCTTTTCTTTTCTCCCCTTCTCCTTCTTGATTTCTTGTTCAGTTTTTAGTTCACTTTGCATTTAGATTTTTCAGTGCTGCAATTTATTATTCTAGTAAAAGGCATACATTTTTATACTGTGCATGAGGGCTGGTTTTATTTAGTTCCAGAGGGGTAAAAAGTTCTCAAGATTAGGGCCGGGGATTTAGCTCACTGGTTCTGCCGCCTGCCTCATAAGCCCAAGGACCTGAGTTCGATCCCCGTACCAAAAAAAAAAAAAAAGTTATCAAGGTTGAAGTTTCTCTTGGAAATTCCATGTTCCTCTGGATACCAGGAAATAGCATGAGATAGTATCAGAGGGCCAGAGCATGCTACCTGTCCCGTGGGGAAATACCACTTGGTCCTTGACCTCAAGCTACGTGCTTGTCATTAAGAAGGGTGCAGCCATCTATTTTTGCCACTCAGTTAGTTCCCCTGGGTTCTGCACATTGTCATCAAACAGACCAGAATTAGTGGTGTCCTTGGAAGACAGCATAGCAGCTAACTTGGGACAAGTATGAAAATGAGGCAATGGCCTTGGATTTAGTAAGATTCGGCTTTCATACGGAGGCTAACAAACAATAGACCAGGAAACTAGTATTTCCTCTTCTGTTTGAAATGGAGGAGCCCTTAGACAAATTAATGGTGAAAAGATTGTTGGGACCAATTCATTTACTCATCGAAAGACATTTTAGAAAAGAATTTTTGATTACTATTTTTGCTAAGACTGGCAATTACAAAACACACTCAAGCCAGTCCTAAATCTAGCTTGAGAATTCCTGTGTTTCTTCTTGACAAATATTTATTCTTTGGATTTAAACGGGAGGACAATTTTGCTAACATAAAAGACAGGAATTTGGCAAAGCAGAGTGTTGATGCTGAAGAGTGTGAAAGCCGAGAGCTGTTTATGATCCCTTTTCCTGACTTCAGGTCATAAACCATGCAGGGCCTTTGCAAAGTGTGCAGAGAGATTCTGGTTTCTGGGTTGCATTAACTGACACCGCATCTCTTCTGATAGGTAACCAAAGGCAGGCAGGAAGCACAGCACTGGCTCCCTGCCCTTCATACAGGAGGTCCCAAGCACGCACGCCCCAGAAAAGGTGCTTATCTTTCCCGTGTGCACATCAGTCTGTTTCATCTTGCAGCACTTACGTCATTTCCTTTGGCAAGTGAGCCAGAAGCCTTGATTCTCGAAGCATGCCAATTGTAGATCGCCAGTGGTGATTCTCCAGCACAGACATATTCTAGAAAGAAAGAAAGAAAACAAAAGCTATAAATGAGGGAGAAGCCAGATATTTATCTTTCGCTGTGAACACAGCTGCCTGGAGACTAACATTTTCTCTCCTGCTGGTTTGTGTCTGATGACAGAGGTGGACCAGAAAAGAAACACAAAGTAAAACCACCATGAAGCCTGTCCTCAAGGCTATGAAGATGGTGGTAGAGGGACAGGCTTTGCAGCTCCTCCACTTCAGAGCTGAAAGAGGCTCTGTTAATAGCATCATTCATTTCTGCCTTTGCCTCTGATCTCAGTAGTTTGGTCAGGCAACACTAACTGTGCAAGAGAAAGTGCAGCAGTTAAAACAGGTAGCAGTGGATACCACGGTCCAATAGTCATAACATAGTTCAAGATTATCCTGCCAAACTGAGGAGAGGCCAGCCTTACAACTTGAAGTCTAATCTACTGCACGTGCTACTGTTTCTCAGTATTGATAGTTACCCCCCATGTTGGAACTATGGGGACAGCGGACCACTCAGACTCCTGAGTCCTGGTCACCTCTGTTTCGATTCACTGACCTTGTGGTGGTTAAGTCTTGTGTACCCTAAAGTTTGAGAACCACTGTCAGAGATGCAGCTCTGTCAATAACCTTCATGACCAGAATATTGACATTTATCCCATTAGGTCTATGAGTTAAAATCTACAATTGTTTCCTTGTTTAATTATCTTGATATTTCTTGTCTTGTGGGAACCTCTACTATTTTCACTCTCTCCTTTAACTTATTGTTACTTTAAATATGCTTGTTATGTGTACATTTAACTAACCATGTAAATAATGAGCTTATTATAACCCATTATGTTCTGTTCTAATTAGCAAACATTATATCCTTATCACTGATTTCATAAGAATAGAACCCTTCTCAATCCCAGGCAGTCTTTTTGCTTTACTTTCATAGTTGTTTGTTTATTCATTATTCATTTCATTTTAGGAGGGGATATAAATTTACAAAAAGAAAACAGCATTTATTAAAGGTGAGAGAAACTGTACAATTCTATTTATAGAAGGTATCTAAGGGTAGTCATAATTCTAGAGACAAGAAATATAACGGTGGTTGCCAGAGGCTAAAAGGACAGAGGAATGGGGAGTCATTGTTTAAAGGGTACAGAGTTTCTGTTTTGCAAGATGAAAATGTTTTATAGCTGTATGGTGAACATGGTTGCACAACATTATGACTCTGCTTACAACCACTGAATTACTTCAAATTAGTTAAAGTGATAAATTTAGGGTCATTTCTATTTTATCACAATACAAAAAAGCAAAAGGAAAGAAGCAAAGAAAATAATACAGACAGTACACGGAACCAGGAGTGAGACTGAACACCACCCATCACGATGCTTCTCCTGCTATTTGGAGCCACCCATGTAATCCTCAACTTTTCAGCAATTGGAAAAAGAGAACCCCCAGGAATGACGCAGTCCAGGGTCCATTAGGAAAACACAAGCTCAGGAAAACCGGAGCTATTCTTGGTTCTAAAACCAGACAAGTATTTCTCCCCCAGACTTTGTTATAATGAGTTTCACGAGGCTGAGCCTTCCACCCATCATTGTCCAGCCTGTTATATCGCTGTTTATCTCTCTCACTGTCAAGGAGTCATTATTCTGTATTCACCACATGACCACGTTTGAACCAGTGATGAGATTTTATTGCTTTCATCCACTGGTCTATTATCTCCTTTTGGGCAAGAGCCACAACATGACAAAAGAGAATGTTTGTTAGACATAACGTGCTAGACTAATCTGTTTTGATTGTAAAGATTTATGAGTGTGGAGAGCGATAGCTTAATGTGATGTAACAGATGTTCAATCCTGCAGTGACATTTAATTCAGTTGCTCACAAGCTCACTTGCAGGAGTAATTTAGGTAGATGCAGACATGCACGCCCTCATGTGAGTTTTTAAGGGGCCAGAAAACTAAGGAGAACTAATGATAAATGACACTTAACCCTGTTGAGTGGAACGAAAGTGTACAGGGGTGGCCTTAAGCGTTGTTATTGATGCCAGCCTGACATAGCATCTTCATTAATAACCTTCCTAAAGTCAGACTACAAGGATATTGGACAGATTTTCTGGTGAAACCATATTTGGTGGACACCAGGAAAATGGAAGGAAATTTGAGTGGACACAGAAGAAAAGACCACAGAAGATATGGTTGCAATCACACCATTTTGTGGAAGTCTTTATACAAAAAATTGTGTTTTGGCTAGAACTGTGGTGGAAGCAGGGCCACTTCAGTGGCTTCCAGAGAGAAAGAAAAGAAGAGAGGTGGAGGAAGGAAAGTATCAACCTGGGAATTGAACTTAGGGCCTTGCGTCTGTTGGGCGTACATTCTACTCTCAACCCTAGAACTCACATCTTCATTCCATTTCTCCCAAAGAATTTTATTTTAATGTAATACATATCTTTATGTGTGAAAATCTTTTGTTGCTCTATCATATTCCTATGCAACAAAAATATTTAAATTTGAAATTTTAACTTAAAAGATTTTACTAACATTGGGCTCTAAGTATTATTTTTCAAGTTTGAGTTTATCATGCAATTATTACCAGTAACTAATCGATCAAAACCCATGTGTATTGAAAATCTGGAAAAACATTTATGCTTGAGAGTAAAAATTTATTGGTGCTACATCAATTTTTGAGATGGAGGAGGGAGTTATGGTACCTCAGATATAGGAGACTTCTTTTGACATTTCTAATGGTTCCTTTTGTGTTTTTACACCCAGGGTAATACGTAGTGTGACTCAGAATAGGTAAGAGGTCTGTCTGTCTTCTGTAAAGTGGAAACAGGGTGGTTGGAAAAAGTGAGAGAAAAAGTAGAACTGGTTTGGCTTCTCAGCAAGCCATTCCAGGCAGCTCAGTTTAAGGATCTGAAAATGGATTCTGTTAACACTACTCCTGCCTGTGTACCTCTTGGAAAGTACCCCACGGTACACACATATTCTGTTTGAAAACTGCTGCCATCCGTGACTGCTTTGGAGAACAGTGAGCATATCTTATTCATCTTTGTCCCACAGTATGTGGCACAGTGCCACTTTAATAAGTAAATATTTGTTGAGTGGATTCAGAGTAATTAATCTACCAAACCCCACATGCCAGTAGCTGCAAAAGTTCACAGAACTGTTAAAGAGTCTGACTTGAATTTTTGGTTAAGATCTGGTAGAAACCAGACTTGGGGTCTTATGTTGTGAAATCCTTAGACACAAACCACTGAAAATTTTAAATTATTATGGCAATTGGCTCTTCCCACTACTCATTCACAGACAATCAGGGTATAATGTATACCAGGTAGTATTTGTCAATTACAAGATGCAAATGAGAAGATCATTAGAAAGAATCATTTCCACTCATTCTGCAGGGTGTCTCTTAGTGTGGTCTTAGTCAGAACATATAATCAGCAGGAGCAGCTACTAAACACTGGACCCGTGCTGCATACCGAGGGAACAACATGAATGAGTAGGTGCTCAGAGACTTACTGTCCACCTGGAAGATGGGTATCTATCCAGCGATGGTAATTTAGACTGATGAGTACTGGATGAGGGAAGCAATAGAAGACTGTGAAATCATGTCAGAGGGGCACGGAAGATGGATTTTAGGGGAAAAGAAGGCTTTCAGGAGAAAGACAGGGCAAAGTTGAGAACAAAGGGAGGAGAGAGTGAGAGAACTCAGTATGGACAATATGTTCTATTATACATTTGATCGGAACAAAATATACTATGCAGTAGTACATTTGATTAAAATAAGCAGAAGAGTATGTGTCAAGATCTGTAAGCAAGAGGGACACTTTATATCTTTTTTCTCTATTTTATTGTTACTTTTTAATCATTAGAAATTATCCCTTTCTAATATACTACATATTTTATTTACTTTGTTTCCTCTAGGATAATCCAGGGATTTTTATTTGTTTTGTTCATCTTCTGTGTTCCTAGTACCCAGCATGTATTAAGTACTCCATAAATATTTGTTGAATGACTGATGTATTTGGGAGACTTTAAGTAGTTCCGACTTGATGATGTGCAGGAGACTTGGAGGGAGACAGTGGAAAAAGGATGGGAGTGATAACAGGGGCCAGCTCACACGGGGCTGGTACACTGTGTCTGGCAATTTGCATGTAAGCCTGAGGAGCAGTGGGATTTTGAGCAGGAATTCATATGGTCACGTTTGAGTTTCAGAAGATTCCTTCTGGCTGCAAAGTGGGGGAAAGGATTGGGTCCAGGCAAGGCTGCTGAGTGTATGTAGATCAAGGAGGAAGGAGACAGGGTGCCCTGAACTAGGGACAGGCAAAGGCTAGGGAGTAGGTCAGTTTCCTGGTGCTCCCTAGCGAACTGCCAGGGAAGCTAAGGCCATGTCCTCCCTCCCGTGGAGGGAGGGAGTTGCTCTGGCTGTCACAACTCAGACCACTGTCAGCAAAAGGTAAATCAAAAGAAGGAAGAAAATGGCCCTAGAGGTGAACGTATGGCCAGATGATTTCACATTAATATCCTTTGAAATCCCAGCTGGTCTTGGAATACACATTAGGCACGACCTCTGTCTATCTTGAAGAAGCATTAGCTCAGCAATTTCACATTATCCCAGTGGCAGTATGTTCTCCTGCCTCAGACTCTGCGTATTGCAGATTTAAGAATAATCTCCAGCTTGAAGTTGAAAGAGCAAACATCCATCTTTGTGGCCACAGATCTAATAGAATTTTAATTGGGAAAAAACAAAACCCTTACAATGTTTTGGTGTTATCTGCTTCCAACCCCCCCGGGCTCTCCTGGCTCGCTGCAGCTCTTTTCCTTTCCTTGCTAGAACAATGTTGAAGGCAAAAACTTGATTTTCTTCTGTGTCTGAATTACCAAGTATGATCCACTCTTGAGACAAAACAATCTCTTTATTAGCTAATAGTAACATGTCTGGCATTTAATAAACCATCAACACAGGTTTTTAAATTAAATCAAGAGGCTATTTAACAGAGAATCCTGCAGAGCTGCTGTCATACAAGGCAGCTCTAAACTGGCTTCTCTCTTATTTATTGGATTTTTAAAAAATTAAAATACTGAGAGTGTTGTTGATTAATCACTTCTGATGTACAGTAGGAATCAAAAGTAATGATACCTTTTAAATCCAGAGGATAGAAGAAGAAAACAACAGGAACATAGTCTGTGTTTCCATTTTTAATTGCTCATGAAACAAGATGCAAGACTTTGGGAAATAACAGATGCTGCAGAGCATTCCTCTAACAAGGCAAGTGGTCTCCTTGGTGATACACCAAAAGCCCAGCCTAGGAGGTCTAGAGGAAGAGAAGTGTCTTGAGTCCGGAACAAGACCTTGGTCTGTCAAGAACTTATGGCCTTGCCTTGTGTAGTGCTTGTTTGCAGACCTCTCTCTCTCATTTCATCTGTCCAAGACATCGGTCTCAGAGCAAGGAGTGTGGATGTCACTTGCTGTCCACTGGGCAGGCCTGTGTTCATATGAGGGCCCTCAGAAACAGATAGAACAGAAAGTCAAACTTGAACCTGTCTTCTAAAATTTTAACACTGTGTGCCCAGAACACCTGTTGTCCTGTAGAATGTGCGAGATAATGCACAATTTTTGCACATGCTTGTTTTGGCAAGGTCATGGGATCACGTCGAAGAAACATTCGTCCTGGCTCTGTCTGCTTCATGTTTGCAATTCAGAATTGTTAAAAAGAAAAAGTGATTAAAAACGTTTAACCTGGGCCGGGGATGTAGCTCAGTGGCAGTGTATCTGCCTGGCAAGCACAAGGTCCTGAGTTTGATTCCCAGTACCAGGGAAAAAAAAAGGTTAACCCTCTAAGTGCCTGCACAAATGATTAAGAAAAATGATATCAACTTCCGCAAGATATTATAGACTATAAATAATATTT
Source organism: Heterocephalus glaber (assembly GCF_000247695.1). The sequence continues at coordinate 1,499,043 of NW_004624886.1, forward strand.
TATGAGACAATGAATTATTCATTACTTTATTCAGATAGTGTGTTCTGTCACTCATTAATATGTAGTTGCATCTTACCCAAAGGAACCAAATCTTACTGATTTATTTTTAATTTTTTACGTTTGTTGGTACATGTTCATTTTAACAGTGATTACATTCATCACGGGGAGTTGGTAATGTGCATGACACATCTTAATTCTTTTCACTCCTCCTTACCCTCTCCTCTTTCTCACCTTCCTATACCTCTAGATCCTCTTCCCATTTGCAAAAGAGTTATCTCCCTATTTCATATCAGCTATCTCCTGTCTTGCTCTTTCAATTATTTATATTTTGGGCTTGTTTCTCATACAAGAGAAATCATGTGCTATTTATGCTCACATGTCTGATTTATTTCACTTAACATCATGGTCTTAAGGTGCATTCATGTTCCTACAGAAGACTCAAATTTATCATTCCAAAAGCAGTCACATTTTAAATAGAACTGAAGAGATTCCTTTTACATTTGTGATATGCACCATTTTATCTGCTTTAATGCTTATTTTATGAATCGATGAGCCCACCTTTAGCTTTGTGTTTGTGGGGCTGGAGGGTGAAGGGATTTCTCATCTGCTCCTTTCCCTCTGGGTCCACCCTGACACCTGGAGTTCATCCAGTCTGCTGAGCGAGGTGCCAGGTGGAAGTGCCTGCAATGCCTTTCTGATGAACTTGGGTGGCAGTTCAGCTGGGGGGCGGCCCAGATGGTAGACAATGGAGGAGGGAGCCCTCTGACCTGGCCTTCACTCCAGCTGCCCTGGCTCTTTCTTTATCTTGGGCAGAAGCACATGCGGAGCATTATGCAATAATCTTCTTATTTTTCAGAACTAAAAGAGCACAGCCAACAAAAGGAAGGAGAGGAAGTCCTTTTCCATTTTATCTCATTTATAGTAAGTCTGGATTGTAGCAAAGTCACGCACAGGGTGTTCTCAAAGCCACATAATTCCTGGCAAGTGGTCTCTAAGGTATTCTTCTTGACTAAATGTGTATAATATATATATATATATTTCATTTGTTGCCACGGTTCTTAACATTTTGTGAATCTGTAACATTTTAAAACTTGATGATGAAAGTTATAGGTCTTCTCCCCAAAATGCATAGGTATATCTCATGAAAATTTGCATATACTTTTGCAAATCCCATTCATGTTTCAACCAACAGGGCCTTGATAGGGTAAAAGGCCACATTGTCATGATTTAAAAATGTGTTACTTATGGTCTTATTCAGTTTATATATTATGTAACAATGATTTTTTTCTTCAAATTGAAAACCTGAAAAATTATGTAAGTTCATCTACAACTCAATGCAGAGTGAAGACCTCATGATTCAAGCCATGTCCTTACAAGGAACTTGTAATTTATACTAGAGAATATAAACTTAATTGTGACATGCCCAAGACACTGGTCTGAGTACAGAAGACCTTGACGGCAGGCTATGCTCAGCTGGGGGCCATGGGGACATTCCGTTTGCAGTTACTCTGAAGTTCCAGTTTTTAATCTCCAAAGCATCCCAGCTCATCCTGCTTATAATGTCCCCCTCATCTCAACTATTAACAATATTACTCACATTTGGAGGCTCAGCTTACATCATTCTTCCTCTGTGATTTTTTTCCTCTAAAGCCATTGGCAGATCAATTTCTCTTTCCCTTGTGTCTTTCCATCACATTTGTTTGTAGCTGGGTACTTTAAAGTGCTGAGCAAAGTCTATAACCCTTTTGTTTCCCATACTAGATGAGGAGGACTTGGAAGAGAGCACTTAGTTTCTTCAGATAACAGGTGATCGATATGAGTTTCAGAGGCAGTATATGTAGTGTTTAGGTACTTCGGCTCTAGGTAAAGATGTGGGTTTATTTAGCTGCTTATTTTCCAGAAAAAAACCTTGAATTTCCCAAGTATCAATTGGAAAATAGGTATGATAATAATACCCACTCCACCAGGCTATTGTGAAGATGAAATAATATAATACATAAAAACATTTAGCGTAGTGCTTTGATTATAATAAATGTTGAATAAAGTGTAGTTATATAATTTGTTGAGCAGCATTTTTGTCTTTATTATTTTATTTATCATTTGATTGACATAATTATATGTATTTTGGGGGTTCGATGTGATGTTTTGATTCATATATACATTTTGAATGATACAATCAGGGTAATTAGCATATCTACCACCTTAAACTTTTATCATGTCTTTATGGTGAGTATATTCTAATCCCTGTCTTTTAGCTATTTGGGGATATATACTACTGAGAGTTCTAGTCATCCGAGCATGTGAAGGAGCACCAGACTCACTCCTATCTAACTATGACAGTGTACCTGCTGGCCAGCCCTCTTCCCTCCCCACTTCATCTCTCCTCTCCCTAGCCCACTAGTCTACTCTCAACCTCTGTGGATTAACTTTTTAAAATTACACAGATGATTGAGATTATGCTGCATTTCTCTTTCTGAACAGAGTTTTGGTAAGGAATTATCTTTATCTTTTTGGAATTGTGTAATATAGTTAATAAACAAGTATAGGCTAAAATGAAGATATCGTAAACTTTCAGAAAAAAAATAAAACCTATTATTTTCAGGTCCTTTTAAACAACTTTTCCTTTCAATCTATAAAGTCTCATTTTAGCTGATCAAGTTTCAGCTAGTCTAGCCAGCTCTAGGCCACTGACAGCGTCCTTATGATCCAATGTGATATTGATTTGCTTCTAACACTGTCTCTAAACTGAAAGACAGATCTCTATCCTCTAAGAGATTCTAAGACTAGTTAAGCAGGTGACTTATGAAAATAGTATCCTTTTTTTTGTTTTGTTTCTTGACACAGGGTCTTGTTATGTATTCCAGGCTGGCCTTGAACTCACTGTGTAGCCCAGGCTGGCCTGGTACCTGCAGCTGGGATTACAGGCATGGTCCATCACGCCTGGCAAAAATATATCTTTTAAACATGGTTTTGAGCCCTCTACTTGAAATTCTCTCTCACCATTATCCTTCTCTTTCCTAGCAGGAATCAGGCCAGTCGTTTCAAGTGGATAAATTTCCTTCTGGAAAAAACAGTGGCTCACTGTACTGTGGTAACTGACATCTTTGGATGCAAAGAACCAGCACAGGTATTAACTTGCTAAAGATAAAAATATTATATCTGTATGTGCACCTTCAGCTAGCTCCTCAAATTCCTTCAAACCAGAGTTAAATTCATTTGGATTTTGCTCATTTTGAGCACCTGAATTTGAACAAATGTTTAAGGCCAGAGATTGTGTTTATTCCTCTTGATGCTCCTAGATTTGAGTTTTCAGCTGATATATGCAATAACGAATTTGCCGTTTAAAAATATACAAAATTATGTTGCATTTTTAAAAAACTAGAATTTAGTTGTTTTGGAATATTTATTTTTAATAAAGATATTGAAATAAAAATTATTAAAGACTATTTGGACTTCAAATTTAAGTTAGGAATCCATTTTTTCTGAGGAAATCTTTTAGTGTCCATACCAGGTAGATCAGAGTATCTTTCTTTTGAGAATCCATTTTTGTTACTTATCAGTGAGAACTTAATTCTTCACTATTAATAATATTCTACATTTATTTTCTTGATTTTAATGCCTTTAACATCTGGCATATTTCTTTCTGACTTCCTGTCTGAATGAGAATTCATTATGTGTCTATTTATATACTACATGTGAAAATAGTTTCATGACCCCTATTTTTTATGTGCAAATCAGTCAACAGCAGTAGATGTTCTTTTAACATTTCATTGACATGATTTATTTGATAACAAGAAATTAGAATTATGTAAGCATTTACATAATATGGGAATGGATCAAATAGAGAACCTTGACTGATTCCCCTTATCTAATAACAGACATGTGAAGAAGTCAGGAATTGAAATCTACTTTGGGGCTCTTAGGATAGTCATTCATTTTTCCTTAGTCATATGTCTATGTTTTATTTAAGCAATACATTCAGCTTTTGAGATGACTGGGAAAAATTAATTTTTGTTTTGTGTTTCTTTTTGTTTTTGTTCTGCCACCCTGCCCCTCTCCCTGGCCATGTCTGTCCCAGTGTTAGGTGCTGGCTGCCATGCAAGGTGGGCCTGTAAACTTGGAATGCTTATTCCTACTTGTGCCAGAAGCCAATCTCTTGGACAGAGAAAGGCTTTCTTCACGTTCCAGTTCTGCTTTATTGGAAATAAAGGGATCCTAGGCTACAGAATCTGGTTTAACACAGTTGTTCTGTGGGGATCTGTTAGGAATTCTTGGTAGTCCATTTTATTTTCAAAAGGTCTACTAAAGTAGAGATAGATGACTCCCTCATAGGAAATGATTTTGTTAGTGACAAATGAAGTTATCCAAAGAACCACATTAAAATTCTGAGAGTGATTCATTTATGATATAGGGCCTAATATCTGAAATGATGTCATAGACAAGAGTTCTTCAGGGCAAACTACTCATGCTGCTGAGTTATTTTCTGAAAACAAAGTTAAAAGAAAACTTTTTATTTTCTAAATCAGGCCCTTTTGTCTTTGATAACATACTTCTGATTCAGAAGCCAATAAAGTTTAGAAGGCCCTAGAGATTCAAGTCTGAATTAGGATTACACCTGGGAAGCTTTGCAAGAACTGGCCTCAGCTGGTCATCACATGCAAGCCAGTCTCCATAGAGACAGACATACTCGGACCATCATCAAAGGGTGGTTCAGGGATCCTGACTTAGGACAGTTTCAAACCTGCTTTGGAGTACATTGAATTCCTTGGATATCCTTGTACATCAGTTTAATCTCCTTTGGGGGAGATGCCGGACCTATATCGAATCCATGGTCTTTGAATGTGGGCTCCATCACTGAGGCTGACCTTCAATGAAGGTTGTCTCCAAGGGCAAGATCACTTCCAAGCTCTGGGCCTAAAACAAGGGACTGTACGGTGTCTGGTGCCATGTTGGGCTCCCTTACCTGATACAGGTTGGCAAGGTGGTGGTTCGTTTTGATCAAAAATGGCTGGTTCACTCCTGGATGGTCAACATCGTGTGCTGCTGCGGCCAGTAGTCCAAGCATGATGTCCAAGGGTGTGAGGAAGCTGGCCAGCTGTTAAAAAAAATCAAACTGAGAGGTTGATGTGCTTCCACAAATAGGGTGACATTAGTTTGGGTTAAATCAAATAGAACGAAGCATTGTTTAGGTCTGTCAGCAGACCTTTACCCTTTGAGGGATTCAACAAGGTAATATGCACATGGAATTGCAGGGAGATATAGAAGGGCTATATGGAAGGTAACTGAGTAAACTCTGGTTGTGTAGATCATTCAGGTACCCTCCTCTTCCTTCTGCCACGCTATTTTGTTCTGTTGTAATGGCATTGCTTATTAGCAACTCTGCTATCTGGTAGGCAGGGAGATTGAAATCAGCCTTGCTCCTAGAGAAAGTTGTAAATGAAGGAAAAAGTTGAAACCAAGGAGATGGACACACTGAAAGAATCATTTCTGTGTTTCAACTAATATATCTTTCCCACTTCTTTGAAAGAAGTGGGCTGAATTGAAAAACTTGCATACTTCATTAATATGTAATAAATAATGGGGGAATGTGTGAGAATATTTTGTTTTTTGGTTAGATAGGAGAATAACCAAGGAAATGGGAATCCAGTATGTGATGTTATAACTTTTGGACTTTTTAGAGGTTAAAAAGTAAAACCATTAATGTTTGGGGGATATTTTATAGGTATGAGACATCTACCCAGATTTGTCCTAAGAATGCCTATTTCATGTCTGTAGATTTATGTTTGATGTTAAAGCATCTTTATATTTAGTGGGTTGGTAAAATTGATTGAACCAAACAGAGCTGTGGACTGGAATATCATTTTCCAAAAACCACAGGAAAACTCATCCTGTACATTGTACCAAAAACCTAAATTTTAGCCAGGTGCAGTGGTGCACACTTGTAATCCCAGATGCTTGGGAGGCTGAGGCAGGAGGATCACAGGTTTGAGGCCAGTCTAGACTACAGAGCAAGATTCTATCTCAAAATAAAAAAATAAAAAGAGTTGGAGATGTAGCTCAGTGCCCATGGATTCTGTCCCAAGTACTGCAAAAACAAAAACAACAAAAATAAACCCCTTAAATTTTGTATAGCTAAGAATCGCTTTAGATTGTGAGTAATGAACATTATCATTATGTTTTTATTTTTAACACTGGGTGCTTTATTGTGTCAGAATATGCTTATTAAGAGGTCTCTGACATTCACAAGTTTTCATGATCTCTGAATTCAGTTGGCCAAGGAGGAAATGGAACTTGACCTTTTTAATGGATTTTGATTCCATTTGTTGACCAAAAACTATGAGGTAGAAAACTTTTTCAATAAAGTTCAATGTCAGGGTTGTTTGTGGTAAACGTCCAAGGCACAGAGCTAGTTTTTGGGACCACTGAATACATCTAGGAGGTAGATTGCCATGGAGAATGTTGCTTTTGTCGTAATGCAGCCTTGAAAATATGGAAAGGAACCTCAGAAATTCATATCCCTTTTCATGAATATTATTAGATTTTCAGAGCTGATACTGAAACTTTAATATAAATAATTTTGCATTCATATTGTGAATGACTCCTAACATACTTGTTTGGATATGTTGGGTAATTTGGAACCAAGCAGGTAGTTTACTTTGTGTTTCCAGATGGCTGAGGGAGTAGCTGGGTCTTGCTTTACCTTTGGCTCCTTCAGGTAGCAATGCATGGCCTGGGTGACGTCAGCGGCATGAACAGCATTGTGATATGGGTTTTGGCCATGGTAATCTTCTTGAACCATGACTAGGAGGTAAACAGATATCTCAGTCAGCTAAAACCAAAATGAGACTGACATACTAGATCAGATTATTGAGGATGCTTTTTGTTAAAAAATACTACTGTCTCCAAATGCATGGCCTGGGGATCCTTTAAAAATGAAGGTGGTTTGTAAGCTTGGCAGTTTTACTGGGCTGCTTGAAGTGGAGAGGAGGGGGAGATTTGAGAGGAGAAAGGCCAAAAGGATTTGTGAGGCTCTTGGGATTTCTCACCTCCCTCATAAATCACCCCTTTCTAGGATTCATGAAGGCCCTCATTCATAGAAAAAATAAATATGTAGGAAAAGGACAACTTTATTTCACACCATAGTTTAATTATTTAAGTTTGCTGCCATTTATGAATAATATGCCATAAATGAAGCTTCCTTTCAGAGCCCTGGTAGCATCAGATTCCTAATACCCAATGACTGCATTACCACCTGAATAATAAATTCTGACCCACACAGATCTGAGGCTTCTTCAGTTAGAAATTTAGAGCACTGCACTGATCCAAATGAAGCCTTCTTGGCTTTATTTCTACCTTATTCAAGGTCAGGTGGCATCTCTCATACCTCTGCAGTCTAATGCAAGGCCCAGAGTGCTCTTGGAACCAAGCTGAATGATAGGTGAGGCAGTTTTGGCTCGCCGTTTACCGAAGCCACTAGCCTGCTATGGCCCAGAACCAAGTCAGTGCTTAAGATGTGATACATTTGGTGTGGACAGCGTGTTCAGATTTGTAAGTGTGGCCATATTCTCTGCCTGTGTTATGAGCCTGGCTCTGGATTCTGGTGGTAACTCAGTTACTAAGACTGCATTTAAAAATGTTCTCTTGGTACATATATGTGTCCAAAGAATCTGTATCTGTATCTTCTCCTTTAGACAAGTCAAAATTATTTGGCCTTATTCATGGCCATTACTTTGTTCAAATAATTAAAATGCAATCAGCCTGAGGTTCTTTATGTTTCTGGCATGAATTCGTGTTTTGTTGGATATTTCTGTTGTGCCACATATACTTTTATTTAGCAGCTTTGTCTCACAATTATTTAAACCCTGGCTCTATCACTTATTATGTGTAGTGGGCAAATTACTTAATTACCAGTTTCCTCAGCTTCCTTCTCTTTAAAATGAAAATAACAGCAGTGCTGAGCTTAAGGTATTGCTGTGAGGATTCGATGTGTTAATACATGCTAGACCTTGGAATAGGTCCCAGAAGATGTGAGCACCAAGTAAGCCTGGCTCTGGAGGCTGTTGTTATTTTACTCCTGATGACAGTAATTCGGCTTCCAAATTCAGAATGCAGCCATGTGGCAAGTTAAAGAAGCTAGAAACATGCTAAATGGCAGAGGAAGCCATTTGGTGATTAGAAATCTTCCCTGGATAATTCATTGACAGATAAATAAGAATATGAACAAAATCAAAGAATAACCAGGACTGCTTTTTGATTAAAAGTGATGGCCCAGTTGAGTGGAAAGATCACAGACTTTCAAGTTAGACAGGTCTCAGTGTGAAGAGAGGTCCTGCCACTTCTTAGTAACTGGTCTTGGGAAAGTAATGGAACCTCTTATTACCTCTCCTTAACTGTGGGCCAAGTGGTGATGATAATGTCCAACCTGTAGATTTGTTTAAACGGTTAGAAATAGCTTACCTAAAGTACCCTGCCCATAGTGGGTGCTACATAATGGTAGTTTTAATAATTATTTTTAAAAAATGCCTATTGAAGATTTTCAACAATTTTTGTGCTGATTAGAATTAATTGAGAATACCCTGCTGGTTTTTTTTGTTAATAAAGAGCAGATTAGAATCTTCTTTGACAGCTGTATGTTTTTTGATGGTTTTGTTTCGAAAGCCTGAATCTATTGTAAAGATAACTAATCAAGTAGACAATTTATCAATGATTTAAGCTAGGTAAATCATGTTTTAAAACGAAAGTTTGACCATTGAAAATTAATTTGAGGCCTTTATCCACTATGCTATGGCTCTTGCCACTTTATATGAAACAGTATTATGGACTGTTATTATTCATGGGGATGGAAGTAGGAATATGGAATGAGGACTTACCTAAAAACCTGTGCAAGGTCACCATATCCAGCTTGAAATGGTGAATGAGTCCATGGGTGTTGAAGAGGTGGCACAGCAGTGTTACCAGGCTGTTTCCTAGAGGAGGACAGTCATCTGCTTTAAATAATTTTTATCACCACTAAAATATAAAGACTGAAAATAAAGATCCAAAGTCCCTCTGTAATAAGGCTTCTTTGACAGAACCCTCCTCCCTTTGGATCTGAAATTATTCAAGCATAGAGAATATTGTTACTATGATTTTCTCTTATTCTACAAATAAAGTTAGCTCAATCTTCTCCCTATACCAAAGGAAATAAAAATATTAGAACAAGGAGTGTGCCTACTGAAGTGTCAAGAACACATGTGTGGGTATATAAATATATGTATATACTTAAAAGACACAGTTAATGGCTTGAAATGTAACATTTCCAGTTAACTTTAATTTATAGAGGTATCTAAACCGTGGTATTTCTTAACAGTTGCAGCCTATTTTTCTTCCTATGAAAAGTCACCTGAGAGGAGATCTGACTATAAGATATTTTAGAATGCAAACCAGCGGAGTTGTAAACTTGAAACTATAATAACTTATAAGTGTTTAAGAGCCATTGTTTACTTAAGAATAATGATTTTGAATTTAAAAAACCCTAAAGAGTTTAAGACTTTGAAATGGACTGGCCTGGCTGCCTTGAATGGAAAACTAGAAGTACCCTAGGCACATTCTTTCAGGGTATCTCATTCAGTGGGTCTCTGCAAATTTATATTGATTTTGAATTCTTTCACAACTCTCAAGGTAGCAATAACAAATAGCATCGCCAATGATTCGTGCCCACAGACTCATAAATGAAATTGGTCTGGTAGAAATACAACTAATTTCCTCCACTTGATTTTTCCACTACTTATAAATTCATTTCAGCATTTCTTTTTGCATATAGGTGTGTGGCTCTTTGAATTCTCCTCTTGTACAAATGATAGCATCTTACCAGATCTCTAATTAATTGAGTTAATTAAATCTTTGATATATGTTCATTTCATATTTTGATTCCAATCATAACTGTATTCTCTTTTAAACAAATAGTATTTGACAAATTCTTTTGTCAACAGTTAATTTCATTTGTCAGTATCCCTTTCTCAGTTGATTTGAGCAAGGTGAAATGCAAAGTTATGGGATCCATCGCCCTAAGTCCAGTTGTCTTTCCATAGTGTAAAGATCCATCTGTGACCTTAACTGCACATTGTTTGCTGAGTAATGGAATGATGACAAAATCATCTGTAATGATTTAAAGTACAAATTTGGTAGGTGATAAGACATACCAACATCCCCAGTAAGTCTAACATCTTTCATTGGCTCCCTAAGCTTATCCACGTTTGTTTAATGGACAGATAAAAATATATTAAGATGTTACTATTTTCTTAAGGAAGGCTTTTATGGGCTCCAAAACTTAAAAAGTGAAACCAATAGGAATGTTCACTTTCTTCTTCAGCTGCAGCTTTTACATTCTATTCCTGGCAGTTGTTTTCTTCTGATGTTGGCAAACATATGGGAGCATTACCTGCAGTAGGGCAGACTCAGAGCGTTTTAAAATGCTGCACAGCCTGCCTGTAAGTCAGGACCAAGGAGATGTGCTTTTGTGTTTCCAGTTTTCATCGGCTAACAATGAACTTCCTACTTTTGGATGTGGCCAAAGTATTTTGCAAAGAAAGAATCTAATCTGCGGTTTCCTAATTCCTTTGAGATTATCAAGGTCAGAAGGAAACTGTCCTGATTCTAAGGCTAAATGCAGTCCTCATTTTTCATCTAAATCATTTTTCCCTTGCTCTGGTTCTTCTTGAGAGATTATAGATTTATGAAAGCGGGGAAAAAAGGAAAAAAGGTTAACATGTTTAAAAATAAATTTTGTGTCTCATGAAATGAATCCCACTTTATGGTGTGTATTTTAGTGAGAATTCTTTTGGGTAACTTACCATTTGTCAAGCGATCAAACAAGAAAATGTCAAAGTCCCACATTCCCACTTTGGAGAGCATATGCTGAAAAGGCAAACAAAAAATAGCACCCAAATGAATCACATCAAGAACTAAACATTTACTTTGAGACACAGTGAATTAAACAATTAAGAAGTTGGAAATAGCACACTATTTTCTGTGTACAACTGGTTTGGAATAAATCAAATCTTACTCTACTCTCTAACGACAGTTTAAGGGACAAGCTTTGGACTTTAACTGCTTGACACTGTTACCTGTGTCTCTCCCTGGTGGTGAGACCTTGGCTACAACCCTCAAGTTCTCTGGGCCCCAGTTTCTTCACTTGGACAATGTGACTAATGTTATGGACCTCAGAGGACTGACTAAAGAAATACTGCAAAGCGCTTGATGTGGGGTTCATGCATGGTGAGCCCACATGTTGGTGTCTGTTAAACTGTGGTTCAGTCAAGTCTCTACACCACAAGCTACTGTATACAGAAGGAAGAAGGATTGTGCAGCGAAAACAATTGCTGAACACATTATTCTACTATGTGGCCTGAATGCGAAATTAACCATTGCATAGGAAACTGAAGAGGAGGTCACTGAAAATATTGGATAATTTAAAGGCTTATTGTCTAATGCATACTTACTAGCTTTTCCTTTTTAAAACTATCCCATGCTTAGAATTGGCTGTTGATACAAAAGCCCCAGTTGTAGAAGCTATCCTTTCTAAAGTTCCTGAAACTGCACACACCTCTTTCCACACAGCTTATATTTGAGGAAAAAGTCCAGATGTGTTAAGTAACTAACCCAGAGTCACAGAGCTCCTCAGAAGCAAAGCAGGACTCAGACCCAGGTGTTGTCAGCTGAGGACAGTCTGAGCCACCTGGCTACTGCAGGGAGGCAGAGGGGTGACTGGCTTACCCTGGCCTGTCCAAGGTAGTCTTCATCCAGCAGGTGGAGAGGGGCTTGTGGTATAATGCCACGGAGCAGCCTCGATGCATGGAAATATCTTTGGAAACTTAACAGTCTTTTCACCTTTCTCCTGGTGCCAATTTCCCCTGAGTGTGTTGTATCTGTGGGAAGTAACCAAATGCAGAAGTTGAAGTATTTAAAAGAGAGCTTATTTTATCCACTGTGTAAAAAATGATGTATTAAAAGGAGGGAAAATTAAAGGATGCTCTCAGTACTTTGAGGGCTAATGAGTTAAATATAGTCTACCTAATGCTATATTGGAAATTCTTCCAGAACATAAATTATATTTCTTTATATGGCATTTATTAAAATGTCAAGATATTTATAAATGTACTTTAGGAACACATGGATTATATAAATTAAAATTTCAATTATTTTCCTGGAATGTGAAATCTACACACTTCTGCATGCATTTGAAATAAGTATTTTTTTCCCGGTTGTACTGGAACTAAGACTCAAAAATTTAGACCAAGCTCTCACTCACACTCTCTCCATGCTGATGAACTCTTTCACCTGAATTGGAAGAGCTGTGAGGGAAACATTTTCTAACAAGCAGACAGGATAGAATGCTTGCTTTCTCCCATCCAAGTACTAACCAGGCCCAGCCCTGCTTAGCTTCCAAGATCAGGCACGTTAGGGTGGTATGGACTTAGACAGGATGCTTGCTTTCAAAGGGAGTATATTCTCTTTCACTGGTAGCCATAAATGTCTGATGTTGGCAGTAGAAGTATTTTTCTACTCATATCACTTGACTATGACATCACGGTTGTTGTCCAGAAATGTGCCAGGTGCATTATTTGAATGTCTATCAAGGTATGTCTTATCTCAGCCCAAGTTTTATGAGTCACTCTAGGGCCACATAGGTGACATCTGGTGACGGTTTTAGACCTAGAGATAATTTAACAATTTAGTAGAAAAATGTACAGCTCACATATAAAGTAATTTTGGTTTCTGTCATAGCTTTTCCCATCTCTCTCTTTCCCCCTTGGAACTCAAAATCACAACAAATGCCAGCAACAGAGGAAACAATGGGCACTCTTGATGACAGTGAATGACTAGCATCAGTTCATTACTTAGGTTGTATTATGCATGCAAATTCGGGACTGGCAAGACCTACTGTCCTCTGGAAATGCTGCCTGATTAAAATTATTTTTATTTTAAAATGGATCTAGATTTCATCCATGAAAAGAGAACAAATATATACAGATAGAGGTAAGTGGAGTATAACTGAAGTGTTTAAGCACACTTCAACATTAAAAATGATGTATATGGACTCCATTCTGCTGGTGGGTTCTCATTTACACGATTTTATTAAATCAAAGTACAGGATAAAATGATTCATTCATTCATGTTAAAAAATGAATGCTTCCTTTGGAACGTGCACTCTTCTAGATTCTTCAGTAAGTTCTAGATACCACAGTAAGAAAAACCAATATCTCTTCCCTCATGAAGCTTACATTTTGGCAGAGAAAGACAATATATAACATAAAAATAAATTATAAAATCTATTAGAAGGAGGTAAATATAGTGGGGGGAAAATAAAGCAGAAAACAGAGGATCAGAGGTTCTGTGTATGTGTGTGTGTGTGGGGGGGTGGGGGTAGTCAGCAATGGCTACGAGAGGGTACAATTTGATGAAAACTTGAAGGGGATGGAGTTGGCCAAGCAGGTATCTGGAGAAACACTTTCCACACAGAGGAACCAGCTCAAATAGCTAGCAGGATTAAGAGTTTGCCTGGTCAGGACCTTGCAGTTGCTGTGTTTCCATGTGGGTGGAGAGGAGGGGGGGGGGAAGGGGGGGAGAGAGAGAGAGAAGGAGGAGGAGGAGGAGGAGGAGGAGGCGGCATGAAGAAGAGTAGAGAAATTATAGGAGCCAGAGAAAGATCATTGTATGAAGAAAACCGAGAAAACATCTTTTCTTAGAACCCTAGTGAAGTGCAGCAAGGAGGAAGGTGTGATCTCAAGTATCTCAGGTATGATGAGGACTCAGAGTTGACCATGAACTATATACTTTAAAAGGGCACATTTTATTGTATGTCTACAAGCAATATCTTCCTGAAAGCAATGAGCACATCTAGCACCCAAGTTTTGGTTTTTAAGTACAATTTTTTGTTAAAAGGAATCAGACCATGTTGGTGACATGGCCAGTTCTAGGACTGGGACAGGAAATGTATGAGATGAATGGTAACATCTCGTTATGCCAGAATAAAGGAGCATTTAAAAAATGATAGACTCATTCAAAAATGACAGAGGAGACAACTTGTAAGGGGCCCTTCTGAGCAAGTATGGGGAAATTTGAGCCTCAGAATAAATAATGGAAGAATATATTATAAACCATTGACTGAAATAGGAATCAATGAGTCCATATCATAATAAGCAAGTAAGTGAGTAAATAAATTAGCAAGGAAAGCTTTTCTTTGTAGAACATGCCAATCAATACATATAAAAGAAATAATATAGTTGGAAAATTATCATTTTGCAGCCATCATAGTAATAACCAAATCAGGCCAGAATCCTTAATGGATACTAAAATTATAAAGGAAAACTTAAAAAGCTGTGAGGATAATTACATAATTTCAAAGCATTTCCCTGCAGATGACTTAGTGGGAGAGGAAGGGAAAAATGGCAGTTGTTAGCGACAAATTTACAGGGTGCACCATCTTCACTAGCACTCAGTACTCATGGGAGAGAGAAACTGACATTTTGCATTTTCTGGTGTAACTCACAAATTGCAGTGCTCCTATCTCAAAATGCACATCTGACTCCAATAGTGAGGAAACATCAGAAAAACCCAGCTTGAAGGATACTCTATGAAACAATCAGCCTGTCCTCTTAAAAAAATGTCAATGTCATGAAACATAATGACAGCATCAGGTATTGTTTCATAACAACAGCTCCCAGAGATAGTACACGAGATGTAATGCTTGATCCTCAGTTGGACCCTGGATCAGAGAAAAATTTCCATAAATAACATTATTAGGATAATTTGTGAAATTTGGATATGGATCTATATATGAGATAATAACACTGTATTTATAAATTTCATGAATGTGATAGTGGGACTACACAAAAGAATGCCCTTGTTTTATGAGAAATAGAGGTTGAAACATTTAGAGATAAAGGGACATGATGTATACAACAAATTCTCAAGTGGTTAAGACAGGAATCAATACCAGTAAGGCAAATATAGCAAAATATAACAATGGTGCATATGGAAAAAGTATATGATTTGTTTGATTCTTGAAAAGTTTATATAAATTTTAAATTACTTAATGATTAAAAGTGTAAGAGAGAAAGTGGGAAGACAGAAATTTTAAACAACATCAAGTACAGACAATTATCATAAGGAATTCTACTGCCTAGGGCAATAAGAAGTGTGATGTTAATTCCATATAGAATGAAATCAGTTCCCTGAATGAATAAATGAAATCAATTATTTCTATGTTACGTATAAGGTAAATCTAAAGGGAAATATTGACTCAAGAATCCATTCCTTTTTTATATTCTATGAAAACTCATATTCTAAAATACTACAGGAAAATTTCCTTGTAATTGACCATATGCCTGTATGTATATAAAAGAATCAGAAGTCAACAAGATAACCTTGAATGATGGAAATATGCCACAAATATAGCAGATTGAGATTTTGGACGATTTATTTTTAAATCTTCTATTGAGTTTTCCAAGTAGTGTAACACTTTAAGCAGATTCATAGTTAAGATAATTGTATTTAAATTAAGTTCCATTTGGTAAATATAGATGACAGGAAATAATGGTTACTATTCACTAAAATTCCTATTTGGACAAAAATACTGTATTATCGAACCAATGATCATATGAGCTGGAGATATTAAGGTTGGAACCATTTTTATCCTTAAACCAAACAAGAAAACAAAAATTTTCACCTTTTCCTTCTATTTTTTAAATGTTGTAGTCAAATACCCATCAACATGACAGACTATAGATCTTTTTTGATTTTTACTTAAATTTTTTATATTTTATTTCTCATGGATTTTTTTGGTGGTAATTTTAATTTTTAAAAGTATTGCACATGGATGTTTTATTTCCTGATGGATTCTTGAGTTATTTGGTAGCCTCTTAAATTTAGAACCTGAAGGTATTGCTTCACTCCCTCCCTCTAGTCCTGGCCTATCCTGTATCTTTGAAGTACAGTATAAGCTCAGATAATGTAACAAATATACACTAATTAAATAAATCTAGCCAATGTCTTTTCACAGTTAACTCTTATGCCAGCCTGTAGGTTTAAAATGTAGTGCATGAAGGTATTCATCATGAGAATATTCAAAGTTTGGCAAAAAATTGGTTGTCACTATGCCTATTCTTTATTTGTGCACTTTCAAACTTGGTGTCTGAGATGGGCAAGAAGACGTCTGTCAAGCTGCAGTATTAACTAGTGGCCAATGACATTTTTCTTTAAAAATGCCAATGACTATGCCATTTAGCACCTCTGTGTAGGTTACTTAGTCAACAAGAAAATGATTCAGAAGTGATGGTACATAGCTATTTATGCAAATAATAATGCTTACTTTTCTTACTTGAGGGCATAGATAAAACTAAATGGAAAAAAATTCTGACCTTAGCCCTCTACAGGTTCATGCAATAATGCAGAAAAGTAAAATTATTTAAATTAATTACTTATCAATCAACTGTCACTTAAGGAGCACCTTGTGCTAAGTGAGATGATGAAAAAAATTAAGATATTAAGAGCTGAAGATACAACTGGGAGAAAAAAATCCATATGGGAAACTATCTGTAAATGAATCTTCATTCTGTATAATAGTACTAGGTGCTGCTTTCTGAAATGTGTTATACAATTACCGAAGAAGTTCTGAAACCTTTGTTTCCAAAAGTACTTTCAGTGGATACCTAACATATTTACTTTGTATTTTTTTTTTTTTTTTTTTGGTACTGGGGATAGAACTCTGGTCCTTGGCACTTGCAGGGCAGGCGGTGGAACCACTGAGCTAAATCCCCCGCCCCCCTAACATATTTACTTTGATAATTAGGAGTATGATGATATGCATTTCTGTATAGATATCTAAATGATTAGCTCTGCTAATTGGTCCTACAAATAGCTCAGCTAAATTCAGCTTAGGAAAATCTATTTTAGAAATGTACTTAGTAATGAAATGCTAAATTTGTTTAAGACATTTATGTAATAAAAAGTCATTATTTAAAGGCATTGACAGTTATTTTAATGTGTCATTGTTTGGATTTTATTGTTCTATGGTCCTCATTTGCAATATTTACACAAAGATGCTCTAGAATGGTTCTTTACCTAATCTTATATAAAAGCACTGACCTTAAATTCATTTTCTGTTCACTTGTTCCTTTCTGTAAATTTCAAATATGTATGTATAACACACTTTTGCACTACTCTGGTACTAATTTTAGGGTTATGAAATTTGTATTGGCACTGATGGTATGGTAATTTTAAAATTTTACAAGTTGTGGTTGGCTTAAATGCAAAAAAATGTTAATAAAATTATTTTCATTTTTGAGGACCTTCTCTGTAGCATGTTTTTATTATAAAGGCTGATGAATGTTGGTACTAGGAGAAAGGGTGAAAGATTAAACCTCATATAAATACAGTGTTTGTGATAAAAAGTTATAAGTATGCCTATATGATGAGGCTTTCTCTCAACTGTGTACCTGGCTCCCTGAGGAAGGTGTATGTCAGCTGTGCCCAGAAGCTGAGCAGTTCGTAGTTGGTTCCATTGTCACTCAGGGGATGCCAAGGACAAAGAAAGTCAGTATGTTTAAATGAGCAGAACTGGCCACAGCAGACTTGGAGATCCAGCTACATAAACCTAATATTAGCACTTTAGAGCACTAGTCCAATGGAATATCTTATTAATATTTTGACAAATGCTCCATGCTTCTAGTTATTGTACTAATTATTATGATGAAATTCCTTGCTAGGTTAGTGGCTATTCATAGCCTTTAAAAAAATTCTTTTAGGATTTTAAATATATCTTGTACCTTACAGTTATTGGTATAAATGACTGATTATACCTTGGGTCAGAAACCATTTCATCAAATTTGTAATTCCCGGTATGTAATGCATAATCATATATATATAATGGAAACAGTAAAAACAATGCTAGCATTTCCCTGTTCTTATCATTTTTTTTATATTCAGAGCCTTTGAGCTCCTTTCTTCCAGATCTTCTTAAATTGACAATAGATTGTTGTAAACTATAGTCATCCCACTGTCTACATGTGTTGAAATATCACACTGTACCCCATTAATATGTTCAACTACTATATGTAATAAAAAGCAATAAATTCAAGTACTTCATAGCAATATCATCATCAAATGCCCTTTTAAAATAAGCCAATTTATAAATAGCAAAATGATAAAACTCATGTATTAGTTTTTGAAATAATTTTTTAAATGAACCCTGAAACAGTGTTGCTGAACCAGGTCTTCCTGACAGTACCCTTTGCTTTAATTGACCACTGCTCTAACACTCAGTTGTGCCCAGTATGGTGCAAAGTTTGCTCTCATTCACAGTTCTGGTTTTCTTATTAGACTGTAAGTTCTTGGAGACCATATTCCTGTTAGTTTTCCACAATGTCCTGCAAGTTATAGGTGTGAAATACATGTGGACAGAATTAAATTACTTTCCTGATGTATGTGCTCCAGTCTAAGTTCAAGAATGCTGAACCCTGGAGAGATCAGGGTGAAATTTCAGTTTTTAGTATTCAGCTTTAAAAAAAGATGAGACAAAATTAATTAATTTAAGTTTCCTGAAGCACAAGCATAGCTTTTTCTTCCTTTTACACATTCTATTAGTTCAGGGTTTGTGGTTTTGTCCAAGATTGCAATTTTATTGAATGCAGACACAAGAGATTCTAAGATCGAAGCAATCTAGACTAAGATGTAATTGCCCTGTAGAAATAATTTTTAAGTAGCCTACTTTAAGAAATGAAAAAAATAATGAGTCTTTGTGTATAAAATGGTATTGATAGGTTTCCAGAATTTACAGTGGAGACTTCTAGCTTTTTTTTTTTTTTTTGACTAGGTGTTAAAGATGTTAGTCTCTAAATGAGGCTAGTACTCATTTCAAGTTATTAAACATTTCAATTCATCTTCATGTGTTTTGACCAAATTTCATAGTTTATTCTTGGCTGTAATTACTTCAGTATCCAAATCTCCCCTTTCACAATTTAGCATCTTTAGACATTAAAGTTTCCATTTATTCATAAAAAGAACCAGCTGCCAAAAAATTATTTAAAATAAAATATTATGACTCCTACAGCCTCTCAGAAATCATCCAGTGGTCATAAATGGCCATAATTTGTTTGTTTCTCCCTGTGCATAGTCTCAGAATAAAAATATGGTGAGTGGAAACCAATGACAACCAAATATATTATGTTATCCACAACAGCATCAGGTGTGGACATTTTCTCCCAGGGGCGGCCATGTTCTTAAGACAAAGTCATTGCCAGTGACTTCTGACATCCTGAGCAACTTGATTGAGGTAAAACATAAATTCTTTAACATCAAGGGTATTTGCTTGGGTCAGACACTAATAGAAAAGTAAGAAAACCAGTTGTGAATATTAAAAACCAAATAAAAATATACAGAGCATAACATCATCAACAGTAATAACAAACACCACAAAAAGGAAGGGAGTGAAAAAAAGAAAGAAAGGGAAAGAAAGAAACCCCAACAAAAGTAAAACACATGATAAATTTAACATTTAACTTGGAGTTGGAAACTGATTTGAGTTTAAAGGCTCTAGGATGTTATTTTAAGTCCTACTCATGTAGGTCTTAAATAGAAGGTATTAAAGCCCCATGACTTTAGTTCTGTGTACAGAAAACTCTCACGACTTCTTGATGGCTGTCACTAGGAGAATAGCTTTGTTTCAACACCACCAAGAGTGGGAGGAGGGGGAAGAGAAAAGTCTTTGAGGCAGGGTAAAACTGTTTCTCTAGATCTAACTTTTTAACACTTCAGCCTTTTTTCAATTGCTATTTTTTCTTTCATGTTCTTGACAGTGACAAGAAAACCAACATGGGTGATTTGAGTCACAGAACAGCAGGGATTTCTCCTCCTCCAGATGTCTGCATCACACCTGCTGCATCAGCGGAAGGGAAGCGCTCAAGAGGGTCAGATGTTTGTCCTCCTCAACCACACAGTGCACTGACTTTGGCAAAATCTGTTTTTAGCCTATTATTTTGCCTAACATAAAAATCCATTCCAACCAATAGATAAACTAACTTCAGGGGTCAGGAATAGTTGCAAAACCATTGTTTCCTCTTCTTAAGGAGGAAAAAAGTCAGTAAGCTCTTCAGGCTTCTTTGGGCAGTAAGGTTTCTTAAAATCCCATTTTGAATGAAATTTAAACGAATTAGTAAGAAGCAGATCGAATTTCCTCAGTCCCAAAGAAGAAATACGTGCCAGGCACACTGCGGTTTTATTGAGCCTTCCGCTTCTGAGTTTGAAATGTTTAACAAATCCAGAGTTTTGAGGGCGATGGTTTGTGGTAAGCAAATTGAGGCAGCTGAACTTTTAGTTGATTCTATGTCTCCAGAGGTTAAAAACTGCTGCCTTAACTCCCTAGTTCTCAGCATATATTTAAAATAAATGTGGTCTTTTATCCGAGATATATGTTTGGGCTGTTAAATCTCACTACACAAATTCCAGATGTATGCTGTAATGGATTTTACTTCTTTCCTTTTCTGTCTGCCATTTCACGGCTCCATCCTAGGATATTGGACTAACCCTTTGCCTCTTAGTCATCTGCTTCTATCCATCTCACCCACTACTGACAGATTTATTCCTCCAGTACAGCTCCTACTGTGTCAGCCCCTCTGCTCCAAATCCTACAGTGGCTCCCCAGTGTCTACTTAATTAGGTTTACATTATTTACTCTGGCATTTGTGGCCTTCCACAAGATGATGCCAACTTATTTTTCGATTTTTATCTTCCAAAGTTCTCCTGCAGACAAGTAAGTCTCTGCTCTTATTGTCCCCATGGTTTTCTGCTTCAATATGCAGTCGAATGCCATCTCCACCTGTTAAAACAACATCTGTCCTTCAAAAGCCCACCTCATGACTGCTTCCTCACCTCAGGGTCAGATGCATTCAACACTGCTGTGAGTTCTAATGCTTTTCAGTTGGTATTCTGGTAACTCAGCTTGCCTTAGTAAGGAAATGCTGCACACTCTTGTAAGAGCTACTGGGCAAAGCCAATTGTTATTTATTATGGTGCTTGGTTTAAAAAGTCTTCACTGAAAGAGGAGGTGAAGGAGTGAGGTGATTATTGACTGAAGTGTAAGTGCTTTTCCTAACTACCATAGCACATTACCTGGCTACCATGTACTTGTTAAATTGAATTGTCCAGACCAGTTATGATTCATTTATCAAACACAACAGATGAGGTAATCCTCAGGAAAAGAACTTGAACCTCTCTTTTTTGAATCTGTTGAATTTTCTGGAATGATTATAAGTACATTTTTAGAATGGTGGTAGATTTGTACTGAATTAACTTTACCCAGTAGTAGATGTTTGACTAGGAATTTTTATCATCAAAAACTTGCAGAAAAGGATCTGTTATGCTGCATTCTTTGGAAAGAAAGTGGATTGTGTAAGGTTGGCTCCTTGAATCATATTTCATGTAAGTGAATCCTCTGGCTTAATTAAGTGGGTATTACATGTGGTTAGAGTATAATAGTTTACATGTAAATATCCACCCTTAGTTCAACAGGGAACTCCAGATTTTTACCTGTGCATCAAGACTGGCCTCTTACGGCCCATGGTTCTGTGTGGAACATAGCAGCACTTTATTAATCACATCAATAGCTCTCGCTGTAGGTCATGCTTAAGGAACAAGACATGAAGATGTGAAGATGCCATGGAAAGCTATATGTCTTTACACTGAAGTAGATCAGAGAGCAGAAAAACTTGTTTTAGATGATTAATGTCATGCCCACCTGCACAGGTGCCTGAGCTGACAGCAAAGAAAGACACATGTACTTAATCTTGAACAGACACAACTGGCTATGTCATGTGTTCAGTCATAGCAAGAATAGGACTTGGCACTAAGGGTGATGTAACTGCAAAATACTGAGCACCTACTGAGTGATTTACATTTGTCATCTCATTTAATTTTTATAAAAGTGAGTATTGTGAAGTTGGTATTAATAAGTACATCTTACAGATGACTAAATGGACTCAGGTTTAGTAATTTATCCAAAGGTACAGTAGCAGAGTAGGGGCTGGAACGTGGGTTTGTATAATCTTGAAGATGATTCTTTGTTCATTATATGCTGCTCTTCACAGGAAAGGGCAGAGTACGCACAGGACTCTATTTTCTCTGGGGCACGATGAAGTATTAGTACTTAAGGGATTTCAAATTTTTTCCTTAAAAAAGTATAGTAAAGTAGCTAAATTCACAGAAGCAGAAAGTGCGATGGTGGTTGTTGGGGATGGGAGAAGTGGAAATAGGAAATTGTTCAGTGAGTATAAAGTTTTGAAAATGTAAGATAAAAAAATTCTGGAGATCTGATATAGAACATTGTTCTTACAGGTAACAAGATAGTAAAAAGTTGAGTAGGATCTCCTATGTTATTTACCACAATGAAAGTACACAAAAACAAAGCCAATGAAAGACAATTTTAATACAACTTATAAGTATAAACCTTTTCCAATCAATAAAAATTTAATTAAAGGTTGAAAATTAAAATTGTCAGAATGAGAGATACTGAAATACTAATCTTGAAAAACAGCTCACAAAACAACTACAAAATAACCAGAGAAATCACTTCCTGGCAAAATTTGGATACGATTCTATGAATGTAAGTTTCCTGTGTCACTAAATGTACAAGTGTAATATTAGGAAATGAATAATAAATCACTTGTGGGTTTTAAAATTGAAAACACATGTCTTACTGACAGCAGCTTAATGTGATTTGATTATTATGTTGTTACCCAAAGAAATTTACAGACGGTTGGTGCCTGCAGCTTTGGACAAGACAAACATTTTTGTTGTGTACATAGAGTAGAGCGGCCGCTTGTGGGAAAGGGAAAGAGTGGGAGGCACTTGGGCAAACAGGCTGCTCCAAGTTAAACTCTGGCAGGATGTGCATGGGCCTCTTGTTTAACCATTTTGGGGCCTGAGAGTCACCTAAAATTATACCTGGGGGGCTGTCTGCTGATTGAGAGCGTCTCAGAGCCTAATCTTACTTGTATCACATGACCCAAAGCCTTCTTTCCCTCTCTCTAGAAAACACACGTGTCCTTTATGTGTTATCAAAATACTTCTAGCCACCTTTGTAATGCTAAGTAATATTCTAGTCAGGGATGTTAGTGTAACTGTAATATTCTTCAGTAATTGTCAGGGCCTGAAATGGAAACATGTGAGAAGTAAAGTGAGTTTGTCCTTAGCTACAAGGAAAGGATTCATTGACAAATACCCACTGAGAACACACTGTGTGAAAGATACTGAAGTACTTGAGTATACAGAGCATGCAAGACAGTGTTTCTGCCCTCAGCCACCCATAGGGACATGATGGGATGGGCTCTTTATTCTCTTTACTGCTTTTTGCTTGTTCTTTAACTGTGATGAGTAAGAGAGGTTTTTAGTATAAAATGCCTAGAAATTACAACGTGAACAATGTGAGCAAGAGGAAGTTATTTGTCTAGTGAGTGCTCCACTCTCAAGAATGGGATAATTCACTTTGCCTTCACCCTTGATGGAGTCAGGAGCCTGTCTTTCTACACAGGATAGAGGCAAGGTGGTGCCTAGTAGGTATTTGGGGCCTGTGGCAGGGCAGAGAGGGTGAGAGGACAGAGCGGTAGAAAAGGAATGAGAAAAGGGAGATCAAAAGAGAAGGGACGTTCAAGTACCTGCTGGAGGTGGTCTCAGTGAAAGACAGTCTGCCCAGTGTTTGTGCTGAGGTTTCCCTTGCCTTTTCCTCTCCTGACTCATTAGTGCTGGTCTGCTCAGAACAAAAAGTGTAATTGCTGTGTGTGAACAAGAAGGTATAGAGGAGGGGGAGGCACAGACATGACAGTTACAGGACCAGTTCAGCTAAGGACTTGTAGAGTGACCAAAGGGAAGAGTTGTTTTCGACTGGCTCGTAACTCATGCTTCCCATCCTTTCCTTGACTTCTGCAGACATGAACTGAGGGTTTCCTTTGCTTACACACTGGGCTGGGTGCTGGTGATGCAGCCTCTACCCTCAGCTGGGTCCCTGTTAAGAGGGGAAGCTCACTCTTCTTCCTCCATGGCAGTTAACAGCTGAAGACAGTGGCCTGGGCAGAAATCTCTCCACCCTTCTGGGACCTCCAGTTACCTTCCATTTCTGCTGCTATAACAGAAACCGAAGTCTGGGTAATTTTTAAAGAGAAGAAAGTCATTTCTTATAATACCCGAGGCTGGAAAGTACAAGGCTAAGGGGCCTGCATCTGACGAGGGTCTTTTTACTACATCATCACTTGTCCAAAGGTGCAGGGCGAGGGATAACCACAGAAGAGAGTGCAGAAGAGGCTCGAATTCATCATTTTGTCAGGGACCCACTCTCGAGAAAATGATAACCGCTTTACCCAATTAATGAGGGTAGAGCTCCTTAGGACCTGATCACCCCTGAAAGGTTCCACCTCTCTACACTATTGCACTGAGGATTAAGTTTCCAGCATGTACACTTTGTAGGACACGCTGAAACCACAGTAAGATGGAATAAAAACGTGTA
This sequence comes from Heterocephalus glaber, assembly GCF_000247695.1. The sequence continues at coordinate 1,523,575 of NW_004624886.1, forward strand.
ATTTTAGCCAGGTGTGGCAGTGCCTGCCTGCAATCTCAGCACTCTGGGAGGCTGAGGCAGAAGGATCACAAATTCAAGGCCAGCTTGGGCAACTTAGTGACTTATGAGATCCAGTCTCAAAATAAAAAATAAAAAGAGTTGAAGATGTAGCTTAGTGTGAAGGCCCTAAATTCAATCTCCATTACAACCCCTCCCCGCTCCCATGAAGTGTAGTTTTGAGGACGTTTGGCCTAGAATGTGGTTTAAGTGTTGGTTCTTCCACTCCCTAGTCTTTGGGGCAAAATAACTGAAATTAACTCACACATGGGTTAGGACAGCTCGTGTGTAAGGACAGCTCCAGTCAGAATGCAAACATCATCTGGAAAAATTTACTTAATGAATAAATGAATACCTTAGTTTGAATTTGTTTGTAATTAGGCAGGCAACGCCAGATGGGTAGGTTCTGATGGGAGTGGCTGAAGGAATAGCCTGAAGCTTGGGGCTGTGTCTCAGAAGGGGAGTAATGGGGAGGCTGGGCTTTGGGATGAATGGGAAAATGGGATGAAGGGACCCAGGAGGAGAAAGTCAGTGTTTGGGTGTCTTTTGGGGAGTCTTCCTGGTCCTTGTCAGGAACTAGTGTTCTGTGGCGGGCACCCCACAGCACTGCCACCCCAATTCATGTTCAATAAAGCAGTTATTCATGGACATCAGGATGGGTCTACAATTCTTGTCTCTTTTACCTACTAAACCATCAGTTCCTTGAGAGCGGAGGTTATACCTTATTTAACCTTTAATTCCCAGCACTTAGCACAATGGAATGAGTAAAGAAGGTGTGAAAATCAAAGAAAAATGTCATCAACTTGGTAATTTTGTCCCCAGAGTCCTAGTTCTTGTAGTATATAACCTGAACTACTAATACCGATCATTATCTTAGGTTTAGAAGCAGAGAAGCAGTGTACCAAAACCTAAGAAACTCAGTGGAAAATTTATAACGAGTAGGACAGGCATTAAGACAGTTCCCACGCCTTTCATGAACTGATACTTTCTCTGTCACATGCCCTAGAACTAATTTAAAAAATCAGGGTCAACTTGAAGCTGAGGCGAGGGTTTTAGGCTTTCCATCTTTGCAAGTCAAGCCTGGTTAGTTATTTTTGAGGATCAGTTTTCTGATGAGAATTAAGGGGATGGATGTTAAATCATCAGTATGGTGACACATATGAAGCATATTTGATTTACAGATCTGCGGTAAACCAGTTTTCCAAATGAGTAGAAATGAGTCTCTTTTTTCCAAATGCCAGTCCCTAAAAGCAGGACCTGCCCAGCTTCTCAGTGTCCCGAGAACACTCAGTAATGACAAGTGGCAGTCTGTCCTCTTGATGACCTGTTGATTTGACAGACTCTACACTGTTGGAGAATGCAAAGTGAGGAGCGTCCTCTTTGGAGATCATCCAAACTCTTCTCCAGGTGTCAGAAGCATCACAACTGGGTGCAAAGGTCAGAAGTCGGTTAAGTTTCAGGTCCTTTGCTTTGGAAAGTTTTCATTAATTTTTTTCTCTTTCTTGTACATCCCAGTGAATGCTGCATTTGCAAATTTCTCAGCACGACTGGGTCAAAACCCACTCAACATTATGCCAAGAATCTGCTTTTAAAACTATGCTGTCAAAATTTGCTGTCTTGAGAGGCTTAGATCATTTAAAAGGTATCTGATTTGCAATAACAAGATTTCTAATTATGCTGAATTTCAGATTCTTTCAGGAGCCCCAACTCTGAAATATTTTTCTTAAGGGCAACCAAACTTTTTGAAATTTAAGAATGCTTATTCTTTACCAACTTTAAGAGAAACTTAATGGTTAACAAGCCATAGACAATAAAATATCGATAATAATAAAATAATAAATGGGATATTATAATAACTTTAGAAGCTGTATTTTATGTTTAAGGCACTTTAAAAAATTCCAAAGATAAATAAAAATCCCAAAGTGGCTTCATAACTAATGAATAACTTAAGACATAAGTGAACCTAAGAGTGCTTTTGGGGTTTATGAATTCAGTATGGGAGGCCTTACTCCATAGGAGACATTTGGGAAATGTTGGGGGGCATGTATAGCTGTGGAAATGATGGAAAGGACCAGAATGGAATTTAGTGGAAGAGAGTCAGACATGTTCCACACAACAAAGAATTGTCCTGCATCTTTAATTTAATTTTTCAGAGGCTGACCAGGTATTTGTGTAGGTGAAGAGCCTGTTTATAATAATATGAACCTGGAACTTAACTCTGCTTCTGTTTTATGTATAAGCACAAAGTATTCTTTTGCACAGTTTTAGTACTGACTTTTCAGGAATGCAACTACTATGTAAATTAAGGAAAGAACGTAGTTTTGTCAAGGGAGGGGAGTGGGGCTTAGGGAGGAGGAAGAGGAAAAGGAGGAGGAAGAGGGGGACGAGAGGGAGGAGGAGGAGGGGGAGGGAGGAAGGGAAGTGGTGGACAGAACTATTCCAGGCACTGCTTTCCATGTTTGGAAATGACCAGTGGCAAAACTGCTTAGAATATCTGACCGTGTTTCCACATAATACACCTGTGTTGAACTACATTAGTAGTTGACACCTCTATGGATATGCACATATTCTACATGGAGCTGCAAAAACTTCTCCATCATTACGCCTCCTAGGGTGGTTGTGTCCAAGCATTTGCACATTAAAAACATTATTTAAATCATAAATTACTTTTCTCGTATATAAGAATACAGTTAGAGTTTCATATATTTTTGAACTTAGATGAATAAGTAGGCTACAGATTTTCTTAAAAGACAGTAAAAAATCATTATAAAATATATGACTAAAAGGAGGCATTGGGTCTGAGAGGATTAAAAACCATTTTACTGGATAAAACTTCACTGATGGGGTGTTGAAGTAGTAGGCTCCTGTCTGAACTATGGAAAGACCCTTCCAGAATACAGCATTTGGTCTGAGTCTCACAGTTCCAAGCAAGAGCTAATGAACTTCAAAGCAAGTTCATTCCTCCACTTGCCTTTGTTTTGGTTTTTATCACATCTGCCTACATTACTATTTACTTAGTACTTTTGCTTTAAAAATTGAATAAATTCATTATCACTTTTATTCATCTTACATAAACTTGGTATCAATAAAAACACATAAAATGTGCTAATTGTATTTTTCCTAGCACATGTTAAAATAAATACGTAATGATTAAAGCAAAGGAAAAAAGTTGTTTCTGTAACAAAAACACCGTCTTGTACAGCTGTTAGTACATGCACCACACTTTGGGAAATGGTGCTATAAAAGTTTAAAGGTTTGGAAAATCAGACTGAAGGACCAAGAATGATCCAGTCATACTCCTTAATTTTCCTTGTTCTTTAGAAAGGACCTGTCATTTTCCTAAAAATGTATCCTAAAAATTATATTTTAAAATATTGTCTGATTACAAATACAAATAAAGTAAAAGCAGAACGGATACAGGTGATATACCAGTAGTACCTATATCATGTAACATTGATAATCTTCCTGAAGACACTTGCTCTGACTTGGAAATGAATTACATATGTTCCCTAAGGGTTAAGATGTTGGAATCTTCAATGGTCCCCAGTGGAGCAACTTTATGAGGTGATGGGAGCTTTAAAGCACGGAGCCAAGTGGAAGGTCATTAGATCATTGGAGGTACGGTCCTCAGAAGGAATTAAAGTAGTTCTGATGGTGAGTTATTATAAAAAAGGGCAAGACTGGCTCTCTCCATCCTCTCCAGTTTTCTTCCTCTGCCACATATGACTGCTGTCTCCTGCACACACCCCTGTTGTGATGCCACTCATCATGTCACACAGCCAAGAGAGCCCTCTTCAGAGCTGAGCAGAGCTTTTGAACCTCCAAAGCTGTAAGATAAATCAGCCTCTTTTATTTATAAAGTTTTCAGTTTTAGGTATTTTGTTATAGCAACAGAAAACAGACTAACACAGTACCCTTTACTGCACTCATCTTTGAAAGACTTCTTATAATAGGGCAAAACCCCAGCCGCTGTTGTCAGCATGTTATGTGTAATGGAGTAAGACATCCATAGCAACAGATCTTTTCAAATAAACAACTTAATTTGTTTATTCATTCAATAATATTTGTCATGGCCTCACTGGGTACAAAGCATTGCTTTGGGTTCTAGGATGCAGCAGTGAACAAAATAAAGTCATTTTCTTTGTGGAAGTTACACTTCATTAACATACTATAAAAATGAAAGCAAAATTGGTTTCCATTGGTGTTGAGAAGGAAATAAGGATATGATATGAAACTCTACATTGATTTGGTGGCTACAGATTAGCATCAGGGGATATGCATAGCAGATCCTGTCATTTGGCATTAATTTTATATATTGAAGTTCTTTTAATGTCTGTTTGCATAGGTTTTCTAACAATATATTATTTTGTTGATGTTTTGTACATATTTTTGAGTTCCATTTAATATTACATTCCAAAATTTAAGAAATAGAATTAAGAATTTCTTAATTCTTCAGCCCAAGTTTTAATGTTTCATATATAATTTAAATTGTCCTTAAATCACATTTGGGTCATCCCATCCTCTTCTTCATGCCATTAATATCATTGATAAGTGGTTGCCAGAGCCTCTTAATTATTATTTTAAAAAGTATAGCCTCGGATGTGAGTGCGGCTGCAGGTGCGCAGGCCCAGACGCTGCAGACCCGCGGAGCGAGCATCCCAGGTGGTGAATAGTAGCTCTGCAAGTCTGCAATAAAAAATGGCCTCCAATAAAACTACATTGCAAAAAAATGGGAAAGAAACAAAATGGAAAAAGTAAAAAAGTTGAGGAAGCAGAGCCTGAAGAATTTGTGGTAGAAAAAGTACTGGACCGTCGTGTAGTGAGTGGGAAGGTGGAGTGTTTTCTGAAGTGGAAGGGATTTACAGATGCTGACAATACATGGGAACCTGAGGAAAATTTAGATTGTCCAGAATTAATTGAAGCATTTCTTAATTCTCAAAAAGCTGGTAAAGAAAAAGATGGTACAAAAAGAAAATCTTTACCTGACAGTGAATCTGATGATAGCAAATCAAAGAAGAAAAGAGATGCTGCTGACAAACCTAGAGGATTTGCTAGAGGTCTTGATCCTGAATGAATAACTGGTGCCACAGACAGTAGTGGAGAATCATTGTTTCTCACGAAATGGAAAGATTCAGATGAGGCTGACTTGGTGTGGGCAAAAGAGGCAAATATGAAATGTCCTCAGATTGTAATTGCTTTTTATGAAGAGAGACTAACTTGGCATTCTTGTCCAGAAGATGAAGCTCAGTAACTTATATCATTTATATATATATTTATTTATATATATAAAATGGGTCTTGGGGTTTGATTCACTAGTGTGAAAAAAACAGCATTCTAATGAAAATCAAGTTTAATATGTTGGTTTTGAAAGTATTTGGGGAAGCTGTTGGGTTTTGTTTTGCATCAATAGCACTGGTTACTTTGAACAAATAAAAAGCTTTCTGTAGTTGCTTCCTTTATCAGAAAAAAAAGTATAGATATTAATTTTCTTAGTCTTCTCTATTTAAGACACTTGGAAATAATCTTGAAAGGTGATTTAAGGTAGTGAGAACTATTCAATTAGAGAATTTAAAAATACTCTAAGGCAATCATTCTTGTCATCAGGCTCTGGTGACACAACTTATTATTAATTTTCATCTAGTGGGTGTTTCTTACATATCCAGCTATTAATGTTAGATGAAATTCATCCATTGTATTCTTCTGTTAGTCATTTCCAAAGACCTGAGATAAAAACCCTGTGCTTTAGATTATTTTCAAAATCTTGGGTGGCACCACAGGTCTTTGTCAGTTCAGCAAGTGGAAATTTTAGCAATAAGAAAACTCAATACTTCACAAAGCTTGTTTTGAAATTTGGGTTAATAATTTCTGTTTAAAATAATTGACTCTGAAGCATTTTAAGATTATGAGAAGTTGTGAGTCACCAAAGAAGAACTAAGTTATGCCCCAAATAGTTTTTTTTTTTTTTTTGGTTAGGAGGTTTGAATTATGCTATAATTCTTTCAAAACAAGTTATCCATGCTTGGCAATTCTCCATTAAGGGAATACTCAACTGACTAGAATTTGCTTGAGTTTCAATATATTAAGCAACCTTTATCTTTTAAGACTCGTCCTTCCGAGGCATCACCATTTTCTGTGAAAATGATTCTTTACATGAATATTAAGCTATTTTGGCAATGGGCCAGGCATGGTGGTATACATCTGGAATCCCAGCTACTTGGGAGGATGAGGCAGAAGGACTGCAGGTTTGAGGACAGCCTGTTCAATTTAGCAGGGCCGTGTCTTAAAGAAAGGGTCGGGGATTTAGCTCAGTGTGAAGGCCTTAGGTTTAATCCCTAGTAACACACACACACACACACACACACACACACACAGATATTTTGTAAGTGGTATAAAGAATGCTAAAATTTTGGAGACTTGGTATTACCTCTTAAAGAATATTGCAAATGGGAAGGGACTCTAGAGATAGAGGGAAGAGGGAAGGAGGGGAAGGGAAAAGGAATAAAAAGAATTAGGACATGTTAAGTACATATACCTACTCTCTAAGATGAATGTAAACACCATGTAATGCAAACATGCTAAAAAATAAGTAAAAATTGAAATGGAAAAAGTAAAATTTAACAGAAAAAGAATAATTATTGCTATAATGAAGAGGAATAAATGTGACAGCGGAAACATTATAAGAGATGAGATTTTTTAAAGAAAGGAACTTTTGTTTCTTAGTGCTGCTAGAGCTAAGCAATAATAGTGTCTGACACAGAATATGTGCTCAGTGAAAATCTACCACAAGAGTAAATGAAAGGACAGGAATATCCCAGCAGCCCTACTGGAGGGTGGCAGAGGCATTGCAGGGGCATGATAGAAGATGATCTCTAGAGTCCACAGGAAGGCTTTGTCACTGGACAAGCCTCGTAGGGCTACGTGATTTCTGTGTCTGATGACTGTATGTCTTTGGTGTCAACAGAGGATCACGATAATTAATGAACCTACCATGTTTTCAAGAGGAGTAAATAAGACCATGAACCTAAAGTGCTTAGCACGTTGAATATCTTCAGTAAATATTACCTAATTTAGAGCTACAATATACAATTGTACAATTGTACATTCTATGTTGCTACCAGATTTAGATACTGGATTTTCTATGCCACAAATTTGAAAGAGAATTGAATACTGAGAGCAGGGTAGGTGTTTTTTCTAAAGCACATTGATAAAGAGGTATTGATTTTAGGATGGAAGGTTGGGGTAGGGTGTTGAAGAGAGTGAATTTTCCTGGTACACTCAAGAATAACTGGCCACTTCTTTGTAACTTAATTTTAATATTAAATAGAAGCAAACACTTGACAGGAAAAGATATGAAGAAGAGAAAATGTGTTTTTCTTTACTCACAAGCTTTCAAAAATTCACCTTTTTTCCCCCAGTACTGGGGATTGAACCCACAACATTTGCATTGAGCTACATTCCTGGCCCCTTTTAAATTTAAAAAAAAATCAGAGACAGGGTCTTGATAAGTTACTAAGATGGGATTGATTACAGGTGTGTTCCACCACATCCAGCTTCCATTTTTTTTTCCAGTGTAAATTACATACTCACTCAAGAAGTTCTCTGGTCTGGTTCTATTCAGTCCTTATCGGTTTAGTACAGGTTTTAGCCTGATTTTGCATCGACTTGATTACCTTCCCTGAAACCATGCAACTCCCTCCCTTCAACACCACACACTCACTGTAGGACCCTAAGACAGTCATCCTTTGAAAGGACCCAGCATTTCCCCACTGCTGGTCTTTATTTTGAATGCATAGTTTTAAAACTTCCAATTACAAAAGTCTAATCATTGTTCAAGTGCCAATGCCACCCTTTCTATGAGGTCCCTCACTAGAATGTCCAGTGCTTTATCCACTGGGTCCTCCAGGGCACCCGCTGCTTCATCTGGTGTTCTAGTGAGTCACACAGTAGCCTTTTCCTAAAATATTTCACCATCTTTTATCTTGTCTAGCGTATACTCTGGCATGCAGTAGTTGCTCAATAAATGGAAATTGTTTAATCTAGTTTGTCTTTTCTCCTTAAAAAAAAGGAGGGGGAATTTATTTTAGGCCTTCCATAGGGAAGATTTTATTTCCCTGTTTTTGTGGTGCTGGAGATCAAACACAGGGGTTTATGCATGGTAGTAAAGTAAATCATGCTCTACTGCAGAACTACATCCCTAGCTTTCAAGTTTCTGATGTGTGTGTGTGTGTGTGTGTGTGTGTGTGTGCGCGCGTGCATGTGTGTGTGTGTAGATTACGAGACAGGGTCTCAAAAACTTGCCCAGGCTGGGTTCAAACTTGCAATCCTCCTGCCTCATCCTCTAGAGTATAATCCCTTCCAGGGATTATGGGTATTTACCATGTCTGGCTCCAAGGAAAGATTTTTTTTGGATAATTTAAGTTTTGGGGTTCTTTTTTGCCAAGAATTGGGTCCAAGAGAGAAGATAAAGCTGACATAGTAGGGCACAAAATGAAAGAATGAGAAGAGAAGAGAGGAGATGGGGGATTCTCCTTCCTTATGGAGCAAGGATTGTCAAAAATGTTGCATGGGATAGGGAAAGAGGATGATAGGGCTTGCAATCGCTGCAAAGGTGAGTGTGTTCTACTTGCCTAATTTCTTGGTGCTTCTTGGGAGAGAAGACACTAGAATAGTAAGATTCAGAGCCACTGGGGACAGAAGAACAGAAGGGAAATCTCTCAAGGAATGAGCTAGGTGCAGCCACAGCTGTCTTCCTGCAGCCAGTCCCCAGCTTTGGATGGAGTGGAGTGGGTGTGCACAGACACAGACACTGGGGACAGGTGGGACTTGTGCTCCTTCTCGTGTGTCCCTGATAGATTCTATCACCCACAGAGCAAAGATGCGCATGTGAGAAAGCGTGGAGCCACACATGAGGCTAGCTCTGGTCTTGGGGCACATCGGGAGGCAGGAAGGGTGGCAGGCTAATCTGCTCTGGCCCTATGGTGAGGACAAAGTTGAAATCAATGGCAGAGACTTAGCTGGGAAAGGCCACCACATTGTTGTTGAAATCTCCCCTTTCCTGGTGCCATGTAGTGATACTCTGATGACTCAGTGCTGGTGGCCAGGTGGAGCACAGAGCTCTCTCTCTGGGCCACATTGAGAAACAGTGCCACTAATGCATGACCACCAACTTCTGGTGGCCCCTGAGCCACTCTCTACCTGGCTTGCTGCTTCACAGAGAAACTAGAAGTCACTGGATGGGAACTTCTTTCTCTTTCTTTACACAACCTACAAAACTGCCTCACTCCACCCTTCTGTCCTCCTCACCTGTTCTGTTAGGAGAGCTGCCTCCTTTCCTGAGGCCAGTCCTCCACTCCAGTCTACTCGGGATACTTTACTCTCAGTTTTGTCTTTCCGCTCCCATGGACTCTACTGTTCTTCCTCAGTTTGTTCTTTATTACCATAATTTCAGCCTTGCTACATGTCCCTTTCACCAAAATGAACAACAAAAAAATCCACTTCTCTAACTCTACTTTTCCACTATCATTCAATCTCTCTAATGCTTGATTTATAAGCACTGGAAAGAGATGTGTCTGGATTATAAGGGGAGCTTAACAAATATTAAAAAATGGAAAAGAGGTAATCATTCACTTTCAACAGAAGTCAAGTGCTTTATATTGTTATATATTATATAACCTTCTAAGCACTGCCACATATAATAATAGCTAAACGGGAATACTAATAACAGCAATGAAAACAAACCTGCACTTATTGGGAATTTATATGGCAGCAGGTGCTGTGCTAGACCTCCACACACACTCAATACCTAGCACAGCGATTCCATGGCATTCCTGAAACCAGCTTTTCCATTAGGAGTCAGGGACTCTTAGGTCCTGCAGCCACTGCTGCCAGCATCTGAGTCCAGGTACCCATCCCTGGGGCCATTGCCACCCATTTTCCAGTGATTCCTGGTATTATTGTTTCTCTTTTTGTAAGTAGGAAAATTATTTTGTATCTTTAAAGTAAGGCTTAAAGAAGAGGGGCCATATGGTTGAGTGGAAAGAAAGAATGGCAAATAGGTGAGCTTTGGATCTTAATGTTCTCACTATGTTGTAGTGACTTACTAGACAGTTGTTTTATTTCTTTTCTGGGCCTAATGATTTTTTTTTTTATTCTTAAGTTCTTCTATTGGTACATTTTAGGTATACAATACGTTTACATTTATCATTGGCTGCTTGTACCTGCACATGATGTATCTTGGTTCTTATTTTTTCCCCATTACCTGGGTGCCCTTCAC